>OZ012686.1:29616568-29628212 GCA_963942565.1 Maea johnstoni
AAACACCAAATTTCGGCCCCAAAAGTTAAAATAGGTATCACAACGGACCAAAAAATGATGCAACAAGCTTGCATCCCTAAACCATTCTTTCGAATTCCGAGGCCTGATGAGGCATTGAGAGTTCTCCTAGCTTTACAGATTTTCTCTGTCACTCTAGAGTTGGTCTCAAAAATACAGGATTTTACTCCAACGTGGTCATACTCAAATTTCTCCGGGACCTTTTCCGGACCTAACTTAAAGACTCTATGTACAGAGTTTTGATCATGTTGCTTTTTTGATTCTCCGTAAACAAGAACGGCTGATTTCTTTGCATTAAAATTAAATCGCCATTTTTTTCCATACTCGTATACTATTTGATGTACTTGATCTGTGCGACATTTAGAGACTGTGGCGGTAGCGAGGTCGTCGGCATAACCTGCCGGGCTACTCGGAATACTACATATCCTACAACATGAATTTAGTATTCTATCGCAGCCAGTTGTCAGTTTCCAATAAGGTATTGTATAACATTTTCTACTTCCTGCCTCAAGAACGTTGCGATATCGGGATATGAGTGTATGTATGTATGTCTATTGACTATAGTTTTCACTATACAAGTGGGTACATACAGAGATATGTACACACATAATTATGAATTTTCTTTTTTTTAAAGTGATACACAAGCAATATATCAATAATAATAAAGTAGTAGAAAGAGAATAATGATAATACATAGAGAACTTATTATCTGAACAATTACCAGCAAAACTTACATAGTGCGTAGACGATAAAATAACAACAGTGCTCAGGGTATTAATGGGTCAACAAATTGTTGAACGGGCACTTTGTGATTTCCCAGTAGGCGGGTACATGTGCACTCGCTAAATGAATTGAAATACATGACGGGTTATAATTTTTGCCACCTGCTATAAACCAGCCATCGGGTACAATTCGCCATGCCTTTCATGATGTTTAGCTACAATGTACTAGAGGTGAGATACGCACAATCGTTAATTATCCCACTTGCATGGGAATGGCTGTTGATCATATTGGTATTACATGTATAGGCAACTCATTTCCAGAACGTGTGGATGCTTGAATTCCTATAAAATGAACACAAGGGCACCAATATATTCTGTTCGGGAACTTCTGAGCATGCCAATTAATGGCTTTTTATCTATAAGCTTTACTTAAGTGTGAATATGCTTCAGAGTTTGATGCGGCTGATCCTTATGACTAAATTTTGGCTTGAGCATTTACCAATTACGATTTTGAAACTAATGGCTTTTGATAATTTCTACACCTGATAACTATAATTGCATCAATTGTGTCATTCAGATACTGCCTGCTATGAATGCATCAATTGTGGTGACTGAAAGCTTGCACGTCATGCAACTTTCTATAATTGAAATACTAAAGGAAGAGGAATTTTAGAAATATATAACTGGATAAAGAACTATGTTTAAGCATACCTGGTTTTACCCAGTGCTTGCCAAGAATTAAATTAATTAACCAGGAATAAACAGATCTGTAAATCCTCCTTTTCAGTATAACCATTGGCAAAAAATATTTGAATACTGATTGCAAAACTATTAAAGATGATTGTGATTCCATGATAATTGTAGTTATTAGTGATCAACTAGCTTTTAAATATTGTTCTACAGAAAATGAAAAAATGAATAACAAAGGGGCCAATTCCAAGAAGGCGATAAGACTTTCTATTCAGGCACACCATACCACCCCAATTATGTTAAAACTTTTGATGAAAACGAAATCTCTTTTATGACCACAATTGATGTCTTTTGGGAAGTACTCTTGTCACATCTAAGGGGTATCTTTATTTCATATGCGGCGAAAAAAAAAAGAGACAGGCAAAATGAGGAGGTTAAATTAGAAAATGATATTGAGAAAATGAATGACCTTTTCATTTTAGACATATCAGATAATATTCTAGAACAAGAATTAAATTAAAAAAAAAGAGATTTGGAAGAAATTCGAGACATTAAACTAAGAGGTGCATATATAAGATCTCCAATAAAAGATTTTAATTAGGGAGAAAAACCAAATAAATACTTTTTAAATTTGGAAAACTATAATTTTGTTTCAAAGAGTATTAAAGAACTAAAGATGGATGATGGAAATACTATCACAAAACCTGAAGAAATCTTGGAAGAGATGAGAAGGTTTTATCAGTCCCTATACAGTGAAAAAAAGATTAAAAACTTGAGTGATTCAAAATTTTCTGAATTTCCTAAAAAATTCAATACATTGTATGAGGTTGAGAAGGTATCTCTAGACAGTGATATTACTGTGGAAGAACTTAAAAAACATGTATTCAATAGTGGAGCTAATAAAAGTCCCGGCCCTGATGGATACACCAATGAGTTCTACAAGACCCTATGGACAAAAATTAAGATCTTACTCTTGAGTTTAATGCAATACTTTTTTAAAGAAAAAAACATCAGTCAAAATCATCTAATGGGGGTCATTACCTGCATTCCCAAAGGAGATAAACTTAGAAACAAATTAAAAAACTGGCGTCCCATCACTTTATTAAATTCGATTTACAAATTTTATTCAGCCATTTGGGCAAACAGAATTAAACAATTTCTACCAAAATTAATTAATCATAATCAAACAGGTTTCGTTCAAAATAGATTTATTGGTGAGAACACTAGATTAACTTTGGATATTTTAACTGAATCGATAAATGAAAACACAAGTGGTCTTTTAATTTTAGTTAATTTTGAAAAGGCTTTTGATTCTATTTCCTGGGACTATATTGCAAAAATTCTAAATTCTTTAAATTTTAGTGAACAAACTATTCAAGTGGTTAAAAGTCTTCAAACAAATTCCTTATCTAAAATTTTACAGAATGGTCATTCTTCAGACATTAAACTTTCAAGAGGATGCAGACAAGGGGATCCTATATCCCCATTCATCTTTGTTTTGGCTGTGGAGCTCTTGGGTGTATCTATTAGGGAGGATACTGAACTCCAAGGATATGTAGTTAGAGGTAGGGAGCACAGGATATCCCAATTCGCCGACGTCACTACTTTGTTCATAAAATATAACGAAAGAAATCACAGACTCTGTATGGACATTTTAGAAGAATTTTATCTTATTTCGGGTCTTAAAATAAATGTTGACAAAACGAAGGTTGTACAATTTGGAAGGAATAGGGACAGCAGTGATATTTTATGCCAAGATCTTAAATTAATATGGACATATAGTTTCACTTCCTTAGGTATTTCATATGACGTTACAGGCTTAAATAATATTACTTCAATAAATATAGAACCAAAACTATTAGAGATTGAAACCCTTATCAGAATGTGGCGGAACCGAAATTTAACATTAATAGGGAAAATAACTAATAAGAAGTCTGTTTATTTCCAAATTTATACATATCCTGCTGTCCCTTCCAACTCCTTCTGAAACTCTGTTTAATAGAATTGATTTTTTATTTGAAAGTTTCCTATGGAATGGGAAGACTCCCAAATTCAGAAAACAAATTTTGGAGAAAATAACTGATGAAGGTGGTCTTCATTATCCAAATATTAGATCAATAGATGCAACAATGAAGGTATCATGGTTTAAGAGACTATATAAAACTGATGTAGGATGGGCTGCGATACCATATAGTTACAAATTTGAAAATATTTATGTATATGGTGACGTGTATTTAGAGAAACTATTAGGAGAAGTTGAAAATGTGTTCTAGAATGACTGCATCAGATCATTACTGCTTTTAACAAAAAAGCAAGTATATCATGGTACCGAATCTTTATTGTCTATGCCAATATGGTATAATTCCAGGATAATTTCATGGAAAATTCCTTCGTGGGTAAACAAGGGAGTTATGATGATAGGGGACATTCTTGGATATAATGGGGAGATCCTAAGTTTTGAGCAAGTACAACTAAGATGGGATGTCCCATGTAACTTTTTATTACATTTAAGCTTGAAGAAGAAAATCCAACAAATTATTACACAAAAAAATGTTATTTATTCATGTACAAATCCCAGAATGTCCTATATATTACATGACATAGGTATTGGTAATAGTGGTAATAAAAATACATATTTCAATATTAATTCAGACAATGTTAAGATAGTCAACGAAATAAAGGATAAATGGGCAACCTCCTTCAATGAAGACATATTCATTTCAACTGTGCAGAGATCTTTCAAAAATGCAAAACAATTTTCCACATCTGCATATCAACATTTCAATCAATTTAAGCTAATACATCGAAGGACCATTAACAACCAACTACTTAAAAGGATGAATCTTAGTGATACAGAGAATTGTCTTTATTGTAATGAGGGCCCTGAAACAATAGAACATATATATTTACAATGTAGAAACTCCATTAAGATTTGGTTTGATACAATTTCATGGGTTAGAAGGATTTATGATCCACAATTTGCAATTTCTGACCATGAGAAAATATTTGGAGGTATTACAAATAATCAGGTATTAAACATTTTAATCCTGAGTGTAAAAGATGTAATTTATCAAAAAAGGAAAGTAGGGAAAGAGATGACCTTATCAGATGTAAAAAAATGCTTACTGAAAAGTCTATCTATATTAAAATCGAAAGAAATTGAATCAATTGAAAATGATGCTTTTACAGATAGATGGAACCCCTTCATACAAGACTTAAAAGAAGATATACACACCAGAAACAGCTGGTATACTATATGAGTTATGACCTTGTATATCTATCCACCTATCTGATATTTTTCATACAGAAATAAATGATACATTTGTTACACTGTGATTCCATGTTATGGAGAATAAAAACCCTGTTACACATGTGTGTAATTTGAAATTGTAAAAAATGACTTTCTATTCAGGAAGTATATAGGAAGGCCAAGTATGTTTTAATTCGAGGGTCGTTTTCCCGCCTGATCAAATACTGAGCTTGTTATTTTGCACATAAATTAAGTTAAACTATTATGACCTTAAGGTATCAGTTAAGAATAAACAGCAAAAAGTATCTAGCTGATAAAGGAGTTATTGCTCATTTTTTCTAGCAAGTAACCTCTAAAGTTGCAACGTAATGGTTTGGAGGTATTGTTGCGAAACTTCGCTAAAATAAATTATATTTATATATATATATATATATATATATATATATATATATATATATATATATATATATATATGTGTGTGTGTGTGTGTGTGTGTCTACTGCGTATATGTGTGTGCATATATATAGATATATGCATATATATATGCATATATATATATATATATATATATATATATATATATATATATATATATATATACACATATATATACAAATATATACACACACACACACATATATATATATATATATATATATATATATATATATATATATATATATATATATATATATATATATATTTAATTCTTATCACAGCCTGTTTTTAGTAAGGTATAATAGGATATTTTTACATCCTGTCTCAAGCAGCTTGAGATAACTGGATGTGAATGGGACAACGAACTGTTGACCAGGCACGTTTTGATTTCCCAGTGGGCAGATGCACTTGCACTCGCTAACTGGATTGTAGTAAATAACAGGTATGATGCTTGCCACCTGCTACAAACCAGCCATGAGATACGACTTGCCATATAAGGAATGTCCTTACTGCCCAGGACCTACTGCATTGCGAGAGGAGCTGCAGCAAGACACCTCATCTATCAGCCTCTGTCAGTACGTCATGCACCCTTCTAATGCTGAGGCTACTTTTGTCCAAAGCATAAGGACACAACTATTTTTGAAAACCATCTAAACCCTGCTATGTTGGTATTCATTGGATAACCGAGTACTTAAAGCAGTGCTCAGAGCTTGTGCGCTATATGCTGCCAGCTGCTCTGGAATACCCCTCGGGGGATTGAAATGGTTTCTGTGTGTGTAGGCCTGTTAGGGGAGGAAGGTCGTGGGAACATTTCGATGGATACAAGACTATAAACCGAATACCTTTACTCTCAGATGAGTATCAATGTGCCAGGGTTTCAGTCTTTTTTCAAGTCTTTTTTTTAACATTTTGTATAGGCCAAATTAGTCATCACCAGCATAAGGATTACGGGTAGAAATGAACATTGTGTGTGCATGGTAATGTTCCCCATTGCGTGAGTGTCATAAATGAACCCTGAGTACGGTGTGCAGCCTATTAATTGTCCATTGTGTACAGAATGACAATGATGTGTCTATATATTGACATGTCTAGAGAGATCAGCCTACAGAAAGGCATCCACTGGGATATGTCTTTATTCTAGAATATGTACAGTGCAATTTTCTTGCAGGGAAGTTGGCAGTTGCTGTATAAAGTGGCATTGTTAATGCGTATAGATTTTCTAAGAAGCTTGGGTGGTCTTAAGACTGATGACAATGGACTTCTGTTGATCAATCCTAGACGCCGTAATGCGATGCTCTATTTGTACCTACAGAAGCGCCCGGGTGTATTCACCCGCTTACGTGTATTCCGGGATTAGCGCGGTGCCGTATGGGTACCTACATAAGCGCCCGGGTATTCACCCACGTATGGGTATCCCTTGATTAGCGTAATGAGGTATTCGTACCTACAGAAGCGCCCGGGTATTCACACGCCTAAGAGTGTCCGGGGATTAAGTTTATGAGGTATACGCACCTTCAAAAGCACCAGGGTATACAGACTTAACAAGGGTATAAAGGGATAACAAGGGCATGCACATCAGCCGTCAGGGTATGCGCCTGCCCCCATGGCCTAGCGGTCTAATGCGTTAGTGTATTCTCGTGACTGCCTAAGGGTCCCTTGTACGATTCCGGCTTCAAAGCTTCAAACCTGACGCGAAAGTTGCTAATGACTTGGAGTTTAGAGTAAAGTTGGTGCTGCGGTTTCCTCAATTCTTCGACTGCAAAGATTAGGTCGAACATGCTAGAAAAAAAATTAAATGAAAAAAATCAAAATCAAAATTCGTGCAGCAGTCACCCGTGAACTATTTGACTGGGACCCCCGCAGTAGACAAGAGAGAGGTTAAAAGGCAGAGCACATGTAAGCATTAAGTAGTGCTTCTCTCGAAGAGGACCCCATTTCCTGCTGCACGCTTGGTCATGTTGACTTTCCTCTCCAGAGACAATACCCAACAGCGCATTGTTTAACAGCACGCGACAGTGTTGCCATGGTAACAAATTGACTCCGTGCTATCAGTCAGGATTGGATGCAATGGCGAATACATGATGCTTGAATGGATGAAATTTGAAAATAAGTTTATTGATAATTGATCAATTATGCATGTATGTGTGTTTGTATATATACCTCACGTGAGGATACTCTCATCCCATTGGATGAGAGCCATGTTTCAAAGCTGTTAGCAACCTGTGCCTCTGCAGGTTCCTTGACAGCGGTCACCATTCGACGTATTAGCACCCGCTGTCAAGGAGACGACGTATTAGCACCCGTTGTCAAGATGCCGTTTCATGATTCCCTATATTGTTGAGGACGTCATGCTTTCAAGATCCCCACGCGTGGCGAAAGTATGAGCAGAATGCCAGCATCAACAATGGAATTATCTTATTGTTGAGAACAACATGCGCGAGTGTCTCAATTTAGGGAAAAAGTAAAATCTCAACCCAGTTGAGATGATAGGTTGTTCCGTATGATGAACAAACATGAGCATGGTCAGCACGGTAAACCTGCTGCTCCGAAATTGCACTGCCTAAGTGGTTTTTGTAAGTTTCAACTTGGCATGGACTTTGGGTGCCGGGGCTGAGGGGGATGTTCGGTATAATAAAACAAATATGACATCCATGTGGGGTTGCCAACATGATAGTCTACCCCTCGTGAGCATTGTCACCCTCGGGCTATGCCCTCGGGTGACAACGCTCACTCGGGGTAGACAATCATGTTGGCAACCCCCACAGAGATGTCATATTTGTACATTATATATATATATATATATATATATATATATATATGTGCAATCTTTATGTATATATATATATATATATATATATATATATATATATATATATATATATATATATATATATATATATATATATATATATATATATATATATATATGTATATATATATATACTCTAGGGTCATAGTTACATTTCCATTTATAAAGGGGTCGCAAATTTTAAGAGGGCTTTTCCCAAACATCTCAAGTAGTAGTTATTTGACTCGCACAACATATGAGGGAGTCTTAACTCGGATCTCTCTTACCTAAACTCTTTTTCCTTGTCTCTATCTGTCGGAGGTTCCTGTATATACAATACTTTTGCGAGGAAGCAAAATGGAGGATGATCAATGATGCGACGACCTCTCTTCACTGGAGTGACGTACTGTTGCAATAAGTCTTTAGTTGCATACATTATTCATTGCTCATCACAGTTATCCGAATATGTCATTCGAATTTTTGTTGATTTCAAAACGTAATAACAGTTCGATATATGTTTAGATTTTCCAACTTGGCTCATAACATTACTTGATTTGGGAGATACATGTATGTACCTCCATCACATTTGAAAACGAAAAAGTATGACTTGATTTATAATCCTTAGCATAGTGAAGGTAAACTTTGCCGAATGTTTGGAAACACATAGGAAGACAATCTAACCTTACTACATGTGATGTATACAAAGCTTTTAAAGGAGTGTGGGTAGATGGGTTGTTTTTTCAACTAAGGAAAATTGGTTTCTCTGGTACTATTAAAAGAAAGACTCTTCTACCTTACCTATCAGAACTTTTTCAGTAGAGGACGTTCACATGATAAGCTATCAAATTGCTATCCGGTTACATGCGGAATTCACCTGGGTGGATACCTCTCCCTGGTGAAGTACATGGCCTTTATTGATTCCCACATTAATGACCTTAGAGACTCTGGTCTGTGATGTCGAATAGGTCATCTAAAGGTCAACCTCCTGGTAATGCAGATGACCTGGCTACTGCCAGTATCTCCAAAGACAGAATGGATAGAATAATGGAAATTATATACAGCTGGCATGGAACAAAGTGGAGGTATATCATTTTAACGCATCTAAAAGCGCGGTTTATGTTTGGTATACGGAGAAAGTGACAAGGTACGAAGGGCTACTTATAAACATAGGGGTTACTACCCGTGTGTGGACCTTGACTATCAGATTTGCACTGCCGAAGGGGCCTGCTCTGACGGCCGTGTGGTCTAAGGAACCGCCACTGACTGCACGCTGTCTCTCACCACTGCTTGAGTTCAAATCCCGGCCTGGGCATGTGAGAAAGTTGCCAGGGACCTGGGGCTAGGCAGTGGTTTTCGACGGGTACTCCAGTTTCCTCCACTAATTACAACTGGCTAGTCATGAATTAGCCACAATTGGCATAAATGTGACAAAAAAAGAAACTCCAAATACCATGTGGGCATAAAAGCGTGTGTGAATCAGATTTGCACTGCAGCGGGGTGAAAAGGAGGGAGGAAAGCCCTAAATGCAGCAACAAGCTTAGGAATCAAGAAATACGGCCTCAGTAGGGTTGCTTCCAATCTGAGTGTTGGTCAATGGTTGTCCCAAATATCACTTATGGTTCTGAGCTCTTGGTGTTAAGAGATAAGGATATCTAACTCTTAGATAATTTCCAAAGATATGCAGGCAGACGTGTGCGAATGAATGAATGAGTGTTTAAAGGCACATCGACTCACAAAGGTCATTTGGTGCCATAACATATTATCAAAAAGGGGTCCTTCCTCATTGGTGAAGAACACCGACAAAGCATAATTATTCTAGGTGAATAATGAAAAAGAGGGCGAGTATTAAGAGCAGAGCCTTATAAATACATAAAGATATATATCCAAATTTTGTTAGAAAGTTTGAAGATTTTGACTGTTTTATTAACTCTGGCTGTCTCAATACATATGATATTCCGATTTTTGACATTCTACGTATGTCTGGTAAGTATGATATTGTTAAAGGTAATAACTCGTAGGGATCATATCAACGACAAAGAAATCATGGCGACAAATATTCACTATTCGCATGGATCATATCAGTAATTGAAATTAGCCCACAAAACCTACTATTTTCAAAGGATTTTTTTAAACGACAGTTCTCCCAGATATATTTTTAGTACACGCTAACGGTTTAGGGTATTTAGAAAAAAATATCTACAAATATCTGAGGCCTCAAATGAATTCGATGGCCTTGCCATGGAAAGGTTATGAAAACTCTTGTTTAAATTTGGCGGCTACTTGTTAGACAGGCTTGACATGAAAGGAAGGCGAGCAGGGGTGACATGATGCCAAATTTAACAACCGAGGGACTAGTTTGGCGAAAAGAGAAATCACTGATTAGCACCAAAGCAAGTACTTGAAAATTAAGGCAGGGCACTTCTCTTCTTGCTATGCCTTTCAGGGAATGCTGCGAAGTGAACAGTAGCAGAAATCCACCTGCCCTTTAATCCCCTTAACTAACAAGGTTGCTTTAAAGTGCAGTGATAGATAACTATGACGTTTTCCTGACTCACTTTGGAGATACACTTATGATGTGTGTTATGGTGGCTCTCTTTCACGCACGCGTACACCTGGCTGATCCAAGTCACTTCTTCATCTATTGATCTCTAAGTGCTTCCACTTTAACCCTTCCCCTCCCCTTGCCATCGCTAGGTGGCCGTGGAAACATGCAAATAAATACCTTAAAAGATGATATACTAATATATATATATATATATATATATACATATATATATATATATATATATATATATATACATATATATATATATACATATATATATATATATACATATATATATATATATATATATATATATATGTATATATATGTATATATATATATATATGTATATATATATATATATATATATATATACATATATATATTTTATATATGTATATACATATCTCCCTCTCTCTCTCTATATATATATATATGTATATATATATATATATACATACATACATATATATATATATATATAAAACTATATATATATATATAACTAATGTATATATATATATATATATATTATATATGTAAATACATATCTCCCTCTCTCTCTTTCTATATATATATATATATGTATATATATATATATATACATATATATATATATATATATTTATATATATATATATATATATATATATATATATATATATATATATATATATATATATATATATATATATATAAAACTATATATAACTATAACTAATATATATATATATATATATATATATATATATATATATATATATATATATATATATATATATATATATATATATATATATATCATTATATAAAAGCAAAGTTCGTTGTTAAATATCTAGGTTCATTTTCATTTAAAGTTTTCTATTTTCATGATTCTTTTCAAACTATGACCGTAAATGGATGACTACGTGTTATTTTAGCCTGAGTCTGAGATTGCTGGCAAAAGGTGGAGGTATTGATGAAACCTCGAAGCTTCTTCCTCTTGCAATCCGTACGTGCGTGTGCTGCAGCAACGAAGTAAAAATCACATCGCTAAGCCAGTGGTTAGATAGAATTGCTTGATGCCCTTGAGCTGAGTGGTTCCTGCAACCCGTCCATTAATTGATTAAAGAAGCCACCCAATGCATCTGGGTAGTGGGTATACCTGGCCTGTTGACGGGAGATGCCGGCCAGCACCACCCAGACCCAGTATG
>OZ012686.1:29633412-29670912 GCA_963942565.1 Maea johnstoni
AAAATCTGAAATCTCCGATGGAGTTTCCAATCAGCCTCCATATCGCTCTGGTGATATCGAGAAACCACGAGAAAGTGCCAAAAACTGCAAGATCTGCAATGGCGTTTCCGATCACCCTCCATGGCAAGCTTGCTCTCGTGAAATTGAGTGCAATGAACATTTTGATCTCGCCACCATAGACGATCATACTTCAAATGGGAACAAATGCTACCGTGTCAAGTTTCGTCAGCGCATCTGTATTTTTTTCGGATGTACATTTTTCACCTTTGTTAGCAGTGGCGCTCGCTGGGTGATCCTGCTGCTGTTTGTGGCCGTTGTGTCTCTATCGTGTTGGCAGGTTAGCCAGATTCAGCTCGAGGAGAAGATGGTAAGAATGTGACTAGTTGTGTATTATACAGGGCGTCCCCCCAATAAATGTAATCCTCCCCTTTTCCCAATAATTTTTCAAAACATCTTAAGTAACATCTAAAATGACTTTATGGTTAAATAGAAGGATATCTTAAAGATAACCTGTTGCAGTTTCAAGCAAATCCGATCATTCATGTCAAAGCTGTTATGCAAAGTTTGACCCCTCTATCATTTCACTCCAACACAAGGTAAATTTCCAATGCAAACCTGCATACTGCCCAAGCTATATTTAACATTCTGCTCTGGCTCCTGGCGAGGAGACATTGAAAAACCAGTCTTCACCGTAGGTTTTACATTGCGTTGGAGTGAAACGATAAGGGGGTCAAACTTACTTTACTTTACAACTTTGACTTGGATGAACGGATTTGCTTGAAACTTCAACGGGATATCCCTAAGATATCCTTCTATATAACCATGAAGCCATTTATGATGTTACTTAATGTGTTTTGAAAATGTATTGGGAAAAGGGGAGGATTGCATTTTTTCTGGGACGCCCTGTATTATATTGTATTGTATGTTTATTGACCACATTATCAAAATTGAAACGATACAGTTACAATAATTTCAGGAAAAACAGACAACAGAAACAAGGAAATGTAATACACTTGTGAGTAGATCAATTGTGAGTAGAAGGCAACCAGAAATGATTTAGTACATATAGATAAAAGAGAAACATACAAGTCGTCCCATAATCCAGCTTAGTTATTGTAATTTAGGGGCGCAAAGTAACTGGCACAAAGTATCACAAAGCAATGCGTGCATGTGTATTCAGAAATATGGCTGTGGGTTTAATATTACAGCACTCCCTGTGGTACAGTAACATATTATAGCATGTTGCCATAGCAATTTGTCGACAGTGTTTTTCCAACATAGTGTGAGTCCACCCAGAACGATGGCATAGGGATTCAAATCGAACCAGGCGGATGTGTTGGACAGCCTATGGCTAAGGAAGGTCTGATGCACCTGAGAGACTGTGAGATGCATCAGACCTCCAGAGGCCTAAATTTCCAACATAGCTGCCTAGCGAAGCATTAATGGCTTCTATTGCATGAACAAATCATATATTTATCTGTTCAAATTTGGGAAAAGGTATATTTATTTCATAGAAACAAGGCCTTTTCAAAAAGTAGTTCACAGATGGTTACCATGAAAGCGGTAGGGAGGTAAACATATTGTTCTTGCACTAGTTGCACTGCGTGGTAAAACAATATCTACATTTGGAAGTGATTAAGTCTATGGAAAAAGGTCTTTATAAAAGTTGTTTATAAATGATCGCAAGCATTCGAGGGCAACAAACGAGGGTAATGAAAGAGGGTCGAAAACTGATTCCACCTTGTTCTTGCACTACAGTAGTTGCACTGTGTAGGGAAACAATGTCTACACATTACTATGACAATATGCTATAATTACGGTTTTCTATTCTCACTCATTGCTTTCGTCCACTGCCATGACAACCGTATGGGTAAAGAATAAATAGATTCTAATTGCAAAATTCTAAGGCAAATATAATTCTTATGCATGGGAATCAACAAAAAAAATATGCATGAAAATGTACGGAAGCCTATTAGAACCACTGAAAAATAACTTTCTTTTTTTCCTTAGAAATCTGAATATCTCAAAAAAAATCTCACTCCAGGCTTCATTTTTTTAAACCGTTACTTAAAGATCCTAGTACATTTTTTTTCGTTTTGCGAAAAGCTACTTTAAATCGATAGCCAATCTTGCTTGTGTAACCTTGGATCTGAATTGTTGGTAACATTCTGCATAAGACACTTCCCCAAAGTGTTTTCTGATATTACTTTTGCGTGATTTCTTTTAAATTGTCATAAGACTCATGTTGTGTTACAGCGTTCACATAAACAAGCAAATGGAAAGTATTCGTGTTGTTTTAATTAAAATTGCTAAAAGATATTCGAAATCTTACGAACAGAAAATAGGGCAGGAAATATAGGCTGACTGAATATTTTACCTGATCTTTTGAGAAAGTAGGTTTCATTCTATACAATATGTGAACCATTCTACTCTTTTGTGTTAAATTATGATATTGCGGCATACGCGCTGGGCTTTGGGTTTATAAATATGCCATCATTTCAACCTGTCACAGGCATGTATAGTTACAAAAACAGTTCTTTATAATTGACATAATGCTACAACCATAAATCATTCTATGTTTTGTTGATGATATCTCATTTCGTTATGACGACTATTCCTAATATCATGCTGCAAAAATATTATCAATACAAACAAGATCGCAAGTCTCCTTTATTATTCTAGGGGTATGTTCATTTTCAAGCATACTACATGTAGGGACGTATCACTCAGCCTAGTTATATTCCAATGCGTTGCTTTTCACTGGGGTCATTCAACAGTCACCAGCATTCAATATGAGCCATTGTCTGTAGCGATAAAATGGTTGATCTATTTACGCATTTTTAGCATAGACTTACATTACGTATCATTATACCTCACATAAAGATTGTAAGCAGTGATTGGCTAACTGAGCTTCAACAGTTTATGCTATTGTACTCACGAAGAAATATTGCGCTTACGAGGCTATGATGTCATTGTTGACGAACAATGAGAAAGTATAACTATTCTAGGTGAAAGAAGAAAAGAGGAAGACTATGAGCAGAGCCTTCATATCCAAAGAGAATCGAGCGATAGTTTAGATGCAGGGTATCGGGTATTAACACCGAACAAGATATATATATATATATATATATATATATATATATATATATATATATATATATATATATATATATATATATATATATATATATATATATATATATATATATATATTGAAGAACTTGGGGGGGGGATAGGAACAAGAAATTTTCCCGGTGTTGTGTCGATGAATTCCTTACCGCTAATGACGTGAGTCCGTCACATAACAAACTTTGAACAAAGATGAGATATTCCTTATCACCACATACCACCCTAGTGGGAGGATACTGAGTGATATCACCAAGGGTAACTGGGATATGCTGGATAAATCATCCAGCACTAGAGAAGTCTTTGACTGGAAAGTAGTCCAGGGCTTCAGAAGACCTAAGAACATCAGGGATATTCTTGTCAGGGCACTGGTCAAGAATCCCTTGGATGTTAATAATAGTCCACCCATTCATCACAATAACAGATGCACTAGACAAAAATGTCGGTATTGTCCTAAACTAGACACATCCGGTCGGATATCTAGTCCAATCACAGGGAGAAGTTACAACACCATTTGGTGTTGCTCCTGTAAATCTAACAACATCATTTACTGCATAACTTGCAAACTTTGCCTCAAACAATACATCGGTCACACTAAACTTCTGATGACCATGCAGGTCTTACAAACATAACCCTGCATGTCCTGCAATTTGGCAGGAAGGACCCAGATTCTAAAGAATCATTGGCCCTAAGATTAGAACGTGAGCAACTATGGATCCATAGGCTCAGGTCCACTACGCCAATGGGTTTGAATGTTTTCGACTAATCCAGTCATAGGGCCCATATGTATTAAACATCCTGTGATCGACCATGGATCAGTTATCCCCAGTCTAATAATAATATATATATATATATATATATATATATATATATATATATATATATATATATATATATATATATACTAGTATATATATATATATATATATATAGATAGATAGATAGATAGATAGGTAGGTAGATAGATAGATAGATATACACCAAACTCATTTTTAAAAGTCACATATACATGTATGTATATATGTGTGTGTGTGTGTATGTGGCTTACGCTTAACTCGATAGCATGCCTTTGCTTACTAGTTATACATATTTTAATCTATATATTTCAGCTTAGGCTATTCCATCCAGGAAACCAGCATGAGATCGCAAAGGACATGGAACAGGGTTCTTTTGTAACCAACATAGATACACCGAGGGTGGAAGTTTTGGTTATTTGGGGACTTAAACCCCAAGATCGCAGTATCTGTCCAGCAAGGAGCTATAATCCTATCTCCCCGTGTCGTGGACGCAGTGCATGGGACAGCGAGTTCGATCTAACTGACCCCGAGGCCCAACTTTCTCTACTGGTATGTAATATCTCTCTCCCTTCATGATGTCACAATGTACAGTGCCGACCTTTAATTTCTACACTAAATGTGTGGGCAACCCGGGAATAATACACGACTGCACGCCTGGTAGACACCTAGTTTCCTTGGCTTGGATGACCTCAAAACTGAACCTAGTTTTTTTGATTTGTAAGCAACGTGGGTCATTGATGTGCTTGGCTTATATTTTGACATGTTATGCATGGGTGTTTGAACCACCAGGCACTGGCAGAAGCCGGTCGACTGGAACATGATGGAATGATTTACCCTCTGTTTGCATACTAGTATCTCGTCTCATTATGAACTATAATGTTATTTATTAAAGAGAAAGTTTATCAATGCTCGAGTCTGGTGTGATTAATTTTTCATGTAACGTATCTCTTTTGAGGTACAGGCAAAATTGCGTAGTCCGGACATGTGTGATCCGGATTCCCATCTTTACCAGACAGATTGGAAGGTAACGGTCCCTTGCCATACATTGACATGCAAATTTCTTCGTTTATTCCGGACAATTTAATCTGTACATTGGCTAAACCGGTCGATTTTTGCGGTACACTCCCTACAATTCAAGGTTTTTAGAGTGCGCTGTAATACAGACTGGCGATCAATGAATCTAGCGCGCCCTATGACATGAAAGGATGAGCACCCAAGCCAGTGCTCTAGCAGTCACACAGTAAAACATAATATTCTCAACCGATAAAAGGAAGAGAACGGATAGGTAAATGGACCGGTGGATGTGGGGGAGGTATGGGGAAAGTGAAGGGTGGTCGATAGATCATCGATAGGCCGGGATTACGTCTAGATTTTTTAAAATTTACATGCCTTGCTGTGCTACATTTTACATCGTTTTTGTTGTACAATGTACTGTATAATTTGTTTATTCAGCGGGCATCTTAATTTAGCTATACTAACGCACAGCAAATGTCCGCTAAATTTATGTTTCAGCTATATATGACTTAGAGTGTAACTCAGATAATGGCTTCCATGTATCCCATGATGCACTCTATTTTTGGCTTCTTCTAAGCACCAACCTGTGTCACCAGTGCAAATGGTACATTTGCCCTTTAACTAGATTGTTGATGGGCCGTGATTCTGTCTTGATTTGTGAAAATGTACATGCCTCGCCATGAATGTTTACATTATACATTTCCACTTACTTTAGGATTTTTGCAGACAATTGAAGAATGCAAATGATACACTGCGTGAACTATTACACCTCAATTTTCATGAGCCAAGCAAGAGTTACAATATCACGTGCTTCATGGATGCAATGGATCAACACCTAAAGGTAGGTATCTCCCACTCAAACCCTGCTATTCACTATACGGTGATGCACATTGAGTTTTCATTTTCCATAGAATCCTACTGACTTCCTTGTTGTTATATTTGCATAGTAGTACCTCAGTTATTTGATGACAATGCATATAGCCACCATCTATCTTATTTTCTACAATTATTTTGTGTAATGACTTGTAATAAGTTATTTTTTGTATCATATTATGTATTCCATGAATTCTCCCTTTATACATCATGTTTGATTTTATAATCACTGTATTACCTCAAATAAACATACTACTACCAATTTAAACTGCTACGCAAGTACTCCTTTTTTTAGTTTGTTATGTACGATTTAATAATTTACCTACATTCAAGAAAGAAATGTCCAGTAGACGCCTGGTCGACTGGTGTAGGAATCATATATCTGTGCTGTGGTGTGCATGTTATAGCATTATGTTTATGTGTGTTTCAGAATGAGGCGAGTAAACCGAACTACCCCAGTGGTGCACGACTAGAGCTTCCCATCACCAACAAAACAGTGCTGACGATCATGGCAGGAAATCCCAGTATCTACAAGGACTTCCCTTTCACTTCCTCTGTTACAAGACCATTCGAGGCAAGTCCTGTTATCAGTTAACCTTCCAGTCATATTCAACGACAATGTTCCATCACAAACTGTAGGAAAGCTATTGTTAATGACGCTTCTGTGCCTCCTGTCCAAATAAAGATGACACATATTCAAATGTGTTAAGGCAAAATCTGCAGTAAGTTTTCACTTCTTAAAAAAATCATTCTGACGAGTTGGGACGAAACATTATTCGAAATTGCCTCAAAGGCCTTTCACACATCCCCGTTTCTGGTTGTGAATGGAATATCACATTTTTTTATTCGTTACTGAATGTGTCTCATGATGTCAACTCTCTGGGGAGGACTTTAAAAAGTTTCAGTTTCTCCCAGCCCACTTGTCGCCCCCAAGCCTTTTGTTTCCCTATGAGTTCCCTACCCGGGGTTCCCTATCCCCACTCAGTCATGCCCATTCCCTCCACTGCAATCCTGTCCCTCACAGGCTGGGTCTGCTCTGACGGCCGTGTGGTCTAAAGGCCCTTTCCCACATCAGCGATCTTGTGTTGCGGATCCCTATTATCCCTGTTCGTGGATCGTTATTACGTCACAAAAATATGTAAAAATTTAACCCAAATTACTGTCAATAACGATTTCCTTTCGTTTAATAAACGAATTTTCACTGTCACGGTTAGGAAGTGATAACGTTCATCACGAGTGAAAAACGATGACAACACCTATACATAGCGACAGGGACGATGGAGTTGCGACATCATCGCTATTCAGTCGCTAATCATTCGTAATTGTATCGTTATCGCATCGTTAACGTCGTTCCTAAACTCAATAGTGTGATTTTATAACGATCCTCAAGATGAGGTTACGACGCTAACGATTCCATAACGACGTACAGACGACTTAAACGAATCAATTGCGGTGTTATAGAGAATCACTGACCTAATTTTTCTACAGCGCGCAGATGTTGGAAAGGGCCTTAAGGCGCCCCTACTGACTGCACGCTGTCTTTCACCACTGCCTGGGCTCGAGTCCCATCCTGGGCATGTGAGAAATTAGCCAGTGACTTGTGGATAGGCGGTGGTTTTCACCGGGTACTTCGGTTTCCTCCACTTCTTGAAACTGGCTAGCCACAATTGGCATAAATGCGACGAAAAACGAAATTCCAAATTCAAACCCTCACAGGCTAATTGTCGTCAGAGGCCTAGAGACTATGTGTACAACCCCGATGGTATGTTGTCTCTCAAACAATCTAATATGCGATTGATAAACAACTGCACTGATGGTGAGACATTATCTACAGTCAACTCTACTCTTCATCTCACAGGCCTTATTTGGAAGACAGCTAGCAATATATATATATATATATATATATATATATATATATATATATATATATATATATATATATATATATATATATATATATATATATATGTTCATTTACTGCAGTATTTCTACTACAAAAGCATATTGGTACAAATAAACAGTAAGAATACAAAATATAAAGGTAGAAAAATGTTAGTTACTCAGGATGTTGTTATTACCCAAAAATGTTGGTATATTATAAGGCACTATTTACACCTCATTCATACAAAATCATGTCTACAAGTACATGCTATATAGTGAGTGACAACGACTTAGACCAGGGCAGGCCCCCTAATGCACCAACATAAGCATGCTACCCATTCATTATCTTGCAACTGTACTACACTGTGAGAGAATGCTTGAGGTGAATCCTTATCATTGTCTGTTTTTCCACTTCAGCTAGCGCTCGACTATGTCCTGGAAAATGGCTACAACATGTCATCAGATGACTTCAGAGAGGAGTACAGTGACTACTTGGGCATGCAGAGTCTGTCCAGGGGGCCCCGAGGTGGAAGTTAGTACCGTTTACCTGCATAATATAATCAAGTGATGGAGGGTTCTGTGTTAAAACAAGGTAGAAACCCTGAACAGGGAAGTTCTCTCTTCAAAGTCTCCCCGACTACAAAATGTCACAGGGCAGCTTCTTTTTCCTGAGACTATGTCATTGTATAGGTACAAGCCCTGCGGGGAGTCTGCTGGCAGTTACATTGCATTTAGAGGATGAAGTTATATCAAATGGAAAATATGAAAGATAAATGTCGCTGATTCTTTAGTGGCAGGACAACACTAGAAAAACAATGCAAAACTAATCCTCTTTAATCATTGGTCTGTGTGGGTTAACAATCAACGATGATATCTGAACCCATTCCCTTCCCCAAAGGTTACTTTGATCTGCTCTAGAACTAGACAAGTTATAGCTTTCACAACAGTTACCAAAAGGCCTTACAATCCAGGTACATGTAATACCTGTCTAATAAGGGCATACTTTGGACAAATTTTAAATGGTGGAAGTGAAAAGATAAAAAGAAAACAACAACTATTGATTTATGAATTAATACTTAACAAGAAAGTACCCGCCCTGAGGACAGTAACCATGATTTTTTTCAAAATAGCAAATACGTTCAGACCAGAATTTGGGGTCAGGGGTTTGTAAGGGGTGCTGGAGCAAGCCACCGACGTATCCTCACTGATAATAAGCATTCTCCTCACGCTCTCGAACTGATTAAGATCCAAAAGGAGGTGCGGGGAGCGCAGCAGTCAGTGACATCACTTGCCTCACCTTTGCCAATGATGCTTCTTATAAGTAGATCGCAGTACAGTAATCTGCTGAGAGTAGTTGACCAAACTTTTAACGTTTGCAAGTTATTTGATTAAATAAAACTGTTCAACTACAACTTTATCTCTTTCAATAGAAATATTCCAAACTATTTACGATTTTGATATTCTTTGTCACACTGCGGAATTAAGTACTCTTTACACCTCTGTGGGCGTCTTCACATCTTGTTTTATAGCCGCTCATGAATATTAATTGACCACAGTTCCGCATTTGTCATTCGTCGTCCGTGATTGGGCCACTTTTTTGAAAATTATTTACTTTGCGTATGCCACGATATAAAAACACATTTGAAGTTAGGTAGTCATATACTATTTTTATCTATCTATTAAATTGTTGATAACTGTTCTTATGTCATACTATTGTTGGGAAATGTTAAGAGCTGGTTCTTCATATCAATTCGAGGCCAAACCTAAAATGACTGGAGAAGAGTCAGCAGGGAACAACTGACTTCTCCTGAAAGTGTGTTTTTAATATAGAGGGTAAACAGTCGTTGAACAATGCCAACAAATGGTCATTTTGCGGACATGTGTAGTATTCATGCCACGTAAGTTTAAGCTGACCTTCCAATGTAAATAAACAAACGCACTTTTGAAACATAAGAAGTAGTATTGGTGCATTGCATCAACAGGTGCTCTATGATCTCCACTGCATGTTAAAATCAATACATTTAGAGTGGCTTGGGATCACCTCTCTTAACCAACAATAATGGCTTTTCTACTGACTTGTCTGACTCACATTCCCCATACCTGGGAATCAGATTGATTTAAAATGGGGTGCTGCATGGCGAGGGCGTCCCTGGACTGGAATATAAGATGGTCCATGCCACGCTTAGCCTCTCATGGGGTAGTCACCCACAGAGCAGGCAACAACAGCTAGACAGCTCGATGTTTCCTGCTCCACAGCTGGGCCTCAAATATAAGGATGGGCATAAGCTGTCTTGCCTAATATGCTCCTGGGAGTGGATTTCCCCAAGCTTTGTTGGGACTGATAGTGCTGCCAGGTACATTGTGAGTGCTCGGTAATCATTAGATTCGCTCTATACAAATGTGTCAGCTTCAAGGTGCACTTGTTGTTTAGTCATAATGGAGGGCAACACGTGTGTTGCCAACACTGCAACAGGTCACAGGGGCTTGTATTGTTCAGTGCCACTCGTGAGCTCTGGTACCTTTGAAATAGGGCAAGGGAGGAAACATGATAGGTTCCTCCACAACTATGTTATCAAACTTCACCAAAAGAAAAATGCTAAAACTCAAAACCTATTAAGTGTCCCCACAACATACTTAAGACTCAGCTGATCCAAGATTTTAATCCAATTAGTCCGTTTTAAGGTCAATAGAATGAAGTTACATAGGAGGTGTCAAATAAGCTATTGAGGGTCTACAAGTCTCCTAAGAAATATGGCAGACATCTTTGAATTAAAGTCACATGATGTCTTTGTACCAATCAGTGTCAATGGTTTGAATCTTGTTTGGAGCATATTTTTACCTGTTTAGGAAGGATACGTATTAAAGATTTATGGGATTTACATGCCTATCTGAAGTAAGTGCATAATTCAACCATTTGAAGATGAAAATATCATGAAGAAAACGAAATGATATGTTAGAGGGCACGAGAACCGCATCAGTGATGAATAGTGTTTTACCCTTGTCTATATACCAATAAGGACTGTGACTACGTGCGAGTGGCACTCAACAATACAAGCCCCTGTGCATCGCATAAGGTATTGGTGAGGGCACCCGATGACGACATCTCCACATTTCTATTTGTCCTCACAATTGTTCAAGGCTTCCTCTGTGGCTCAGAAGTGCATCAGTGCGAGCACCGGATGACGTCATTTCCACACCTTTATATTTTTTTCACACCTTGTCGAGGCTGAGGGTAGTATGCACCAATCTCACTTTAACCCCATTTTAGCCTTGAGTGCACTTAAACCCTTCTTTTCCACTGCACGAACCTCACTTACGAGAGTCCACGTACGAAAGTTCACTAACAAAAGTTCACTTTGTGCATGCTCGAAGAATACTCTCAAATCAGGTCATTTCCTATTTCCTCCACTCCACTTTGAATAAACAAAAAAAGCATCACATAAATATATTAATAAAATTGTTGGAAAATATTTGTTGTCATGAGTAAGTGACATTTTTCAAATGTGCACAGTAGAAACAGTATGCTTTTTTGGCCATATTGCTGTAGATTTTCCGAACTATGATGTGCATAGAGTTTCCAACAATTTTTCCTTTTTTTCTATTCAGTAGCACCCCGTGTCTGTTAATGCTATCCCTTAATGCACCAATTTCAAAATGGAAGAATTATGCAAAATCCCAAGAAAAAAAATTATGCAAAATCCAAAGAATGACCAGTTTTTCCCCCAAATCTGATGGACGTAATGCAAACCACTAGCAGGGTGGTGGCAAGAAGTGGAAGTCCACTCACGTGAGTGGGATTTGAGGTTGGTTCATGCATACCAAAACTTGACACTTACGAAAGGAAACTTACGAAACTAGACTTATGCAAAAAGTGATAGTAAAGTGGGAGTGGGTTGGTGCGTACGGCCCTGAGTCATCCTTAGCAGCGCATCAATGAGGGCACCGGATGACGTCATCTCCGCATTTCTATTTGTCCTCACACCTTGTCGGTGCTAATTAGGTCTTCACCTGTGGCTCGGAAGTGCAGGTGCCAAGCTAGTACACAGCCCATACTGGGGCTGCACTGCAAAATAAAAAAATATAAGAAGAATACTTCACAAATACATACATCAGATACAATAGTAGCGTTTTATGCAAAACAGTATTCGGAAGATAGGCGGATCCAGAGGGGGTGGGGTAGGGGCGCTGTGTCTTGCCCTTTTACCAGAATCCTGGGGCCTTCTCTGGCTAGCACAAGAAATTCTAAATCGCTTGTGTGTTTTTCTGATGAAAGAAGACGATGGTGGCCGCCTTGATAAAGCCCAAATATCCTTAAGCTTAACTTCATGAATTACATACTATTACATATTTTTTTTGTTTCTCTATTTTGTTCTGCATTGCTCGTTTTTTGTTTTATGTTCCTCACATTAATGTATTTTTTGTTTTTCATTTTTGAAACCTTGTTCAATATTTTTGTTTCTCTTGTTTTTCTTACCTAAGTTCAGTGTGTATAATTTTGTGAACGTAGTGTTAGAGCAGATTCATACTACTTATACTGTTGAAATACTATTGAATAATCATTTCGGCAATGTAGGCATAGCACCTGTGGAGTAGAGGAGTACTCATGCAACATATCAATCTTAGTGCTACAGAAGTAGTGAAAGGAATCGGCTCGGATTTTCATGATCGATCATCGGTTGGGTACAACCGATCGATGATCAATCATAATCGGTTGCGCATGCTCTCATGCTAGCAGCACTTAGTGGCTATTTCCGCCGCTAAGTAAGTAATATTTTGGACATTCTCTGGTACTGTTTTTGGCGAAAAATACGTACAGGAAGACATGTCAAAACAAATACTTTTTGCCGTTTATTTCGATCATAATTGATGCCAAATTTGGAGATCGATTGATTGAAATCAAAACCCTTTTGATCCGATGATTGATTATAATAGAGTGGGTCCTTGAATCATAAAATGTTTAGCTCAATATTAGCAGTTATTCCGGTACACTGAAAGTTCACTTTACTCAGTACACAACACCCACTATCTCGTCTTCTCATCCTGTTTTTCAGATGTGTCCAGCTATGGAGGAAACAGTGGGCATGGGCGCTGTGTGTTTCCCTTCACATACAAAGGCACGCTCTACACGACGTGTACACGTGACAGCTACGCCAAGGACTGGTGCGCCACCACTGACGACTACGACCGCGATGGAAAGTGGGGAGTGTGCGCACTAGGTCTGTATATTAACACCTCTCACATCCGCGTTATGTATTTCGCGGAAGAAGGGGTCTTTTTTAAGACCTCCGCATGTCCGCGATTTTGTAAAAGAGGGGTACTTTTTTGTACCCAGGTACGAAGTATGAGGGGTGAAAATCCCTTAACAATCCACGAAGTATCCGCGGCTCTGACGTCGAGTGACTCCCGAAGTGACTGGGCTTCCCAGTCTGCAGCCGCTACTGCTGCCGCTAAACACGCAGAGAATTATAACATCAAAAGTTAAAATGCGTGTTCCCCTTTTCACCCAATGTCAGTGTTTTGATAAAGAAGGGGTGCTTTTTTTACTGGAAAAAGTTAGCATTTCTTTAGGGGTAACCAGTTCTTTAGGGGTATTTTAAAATTTTGATAACCAATGTACCTACCCCCCTAAATACCGGGGAAGTGCCCCTCCCCCCCCCCCCCCCCCCCGGGGGGATATGAACGTGGACATGTCTTAATTGTTGACAAGTTGATAGGTTGCGGCCCCCTGACAAGCTGCTAACTATCATTACCTACTGAAGGCAAAATACGGGCAGTGTCACCATAGCAATCTGTCCGTGATGCCTTTAAATAGATTTACCCTATTCATTCTTGTTATGTCTGATATAGAAGTGAGAAAAAGTTACTCCGTCCTTCCACAGTTTGTAAACATGTTGTGTTGTGTTTACGCCCACAGGAATAATCGGATATTAATGACATACAGGACAGTTCGCTCTCAAGTCAGGTGTTTCGGCAAAACCTCGTACAGAGATTCGTTGGACCAGCCTCTCTTCAGGGTATTTTAGACGAGTGTTCTGAAATCACAGAACTGAAGTTCTCTCAGAAAAGTCAAACGACAACAGAATATAATGCTGAAAAACATTCTTTAGTATATATTTAGTATGTATTAATATATATATATATATGTACATATATATATATATATATATATATATATATATATATATATATATATATATATATATATATATATATATATATATATATATATATATATGCATATGTATGCATATGTATACATGTATATATATATATGTATATATATATATATATATATATATATATATATATATATATATATATATATATATATATATATATATACATATATATATACATATATATATATGTATATATATATATATATATATATATATATATATATATATATATATATATATATATATATATATATATTGGGAAATGTGACGTCATTTTGACCAGGCACAGCGGGTAGTAGTTTGCTCAGCCAATAGAGGCCGCTTTTGCAAATTGTCTTCCTCGTCTTAAAGGTTGAGATGACACCAACATACTTGAGAATTAGATTTGTGTTCGAAGTCTTATTATCATCCATCATCTAAGCTATGAAAAAGTCAAATTGAATTAAATGTATCAAATTTAACCTGTCAACATATCTGTGACATGTTTTCCCCTGAGTGATGTGATATGCATTATAATGACTGGCAAAATATTATTATTATTATTATTATTATTATTATTATTATTATTATTATCATCTTCACTATTATCATTTGAAACTAGCATTAGTTCGTAAATCAGCAACTGCAACCAGGAAAGAATTATCAACGCCGCAACAAAATGCCAAAAATTGTCAACACTGTATTGGAGTAAGTATCTCAAGTGTGAGTGATATTGTCAAAGCTGGCAAAATTGTAACGAAAACGCAATACTGAAGTAGGGGTGAAATCGTCATAGGAACGTTACCCATATTCAATGTGTCATAGTGTTGCAATATTTCATTATTAACAATATATATACAATTTCCACTCAAGCATTTTTTCACAAACAATTTTGATATCATTTCGATTTTCGATGTTTAAGTTTTTCCAAAAAGAGGTCCTTTGCCATTGTTGAAGAACAATGACAAAGCATATTAAGTCTTGGCGCAAGAAGAAAATGAGGAAGAAAAAGAGCCCAACATTCAAATCCAAAGAGGACCAAGGGATCTTTTAGGTGCATGGTATCCACGGACAGATCCACACATCTTCTTTTATAGTGCAAACGGGAAATCGGAAATACATGTATACATACTTTAAATAGCCCGCTAGCGACTTTTTGGCCTCAAATGTGTTAAAGAGCATCGTCCATATATTACAGGTTTTAACTATCGTCTGAGATATGCGGCGATCAGAGTGGTCACGGATGTCCCACTTCAAACCCTCCAGCTGAAAGAAGGTCTGCAGCTCATGAACACGTGGGAAAACTACGTCACAGGGCAGGTATGTGTTAAACATCACGCAGCAGACATCCTCACATACATCCAGAAAGACTCAACTCAAGAGGCGAAATTTAGGATTGAGGGTATAATGTTTTGATAGGACACGCAAAGTTGTGCGGAGACAGGGCGCCAGCGCCTGCACGTCACGGAGAAGAAATAAATCAATCTCACAAATCTCATTCAACTTTAGAGACAAAAGCTCATCCACCCATCCCATCCAACCCAAACCCACCCCACCCCACCCAACCCCGCGTTGTTATGGAAAGAGGTTTCAAATAAAGTATTAACCTAACAATTCAGAGTGTTCTTCTGATGTAGTTCGTTTTATCACACACCCATTAGCAATGAAAGGGGCGCGTTGACACTATCGAAGCCAGGGTTACAATATCTAACTGGCAGGTGATCATAATGGAATGTTTTAAGTGTGAAAAAGAACGCATTGAAAGGTTATTAGTGTGGTCACATGATCACTATCTTTCCCCAGATTCTGCTGACTATTGAAATCCTATTTATAAGGATACGCTGAAAAGTGAAGCTGGAATGCGAGCAGGCTCATAAAATAATCAGAGAATTGGCGCGAAAAACGTGGCGTTTGCAACAGTGTGACAATGGCAAGAAACATGGTACCTCTTTCATCGCTTCAACAACATTTTCAGTCGTAGGTGACTGAACAGAGTATGAATATCAATAGAATTGCATGGAGCTTGAACATAAGAATGGTCGGAACGGAGATGGATACTTTTTTGCGGAGGCAGACACTCGCAGATGTTCCAAAAACTTCCGCAGTACTTTTGCTGGTTGTAGTGTTCAAGCTTCACCATTGCCGGCATTTTGACTCAACATTGCCAAAGAG
Source organism: Maea johnstoni (assembly GCA_963942565.1). Taxonomy (NCBI): domain Eukaryota; kingdom Metazoa; phylum Annelida; class Polychaeta; order Spionida; family Magelonidae; genus Maea; species Maea johnstoni. The sequence continues at coordinate 29,649,434 of OZ012686.1, forward strand.
ATCCTGAAAATATTTAATAAACGTTAACGTCCAAATAGCCAGATTAACATAGAAAATCAACATCTCGGCAATGTACATTGTAGAAACAGATATTTCGGTCTAACACACAGCCAAACCTGAGTGACTTTTAGTCTGGGTTCAAGAATGCGATGATTATGACTGCTCCTTTAGGAATTTCGATTATGGTCACGTTTTTTTGTTATACGTGTATTTAGACATAATTGTGACTAACCAGTGGGGGAAAGTGTGGGGGAAACAGAGGAGTCGGGAAAACTATTGTCTAACCGCAAGGGGCTGATGACTTTCTTTCTGCTATTGCCCGAGTACGATTCCATCCTAGGAAGTGTTGAGAGACAGCAAGCTGCCAGTGGCAATGTCTTAGACCACTCGTATACCAGGGCCGGTCCCTGTGTCTGTAGGAAAAGTATGCATCGATAGTGCAGGGAAATACCTTTTATCACCCCACTTCCTTATTCCACATGTAGAATACTCGTAGCCATACATTTAAACGAGTGTATAGAACAAGACAAAACAATGGAAGATTTGTATATTGAAGTCCGTTTTCTTATTCAATCCAAAACGTCTGCACGTAGGAAGTATTATTTATGCCGAAAAATCATGTTATGACATACGTTATGATATCTTATGTGAAAAAAGTAATATTTTGAGAAATACCTGAATGCAAGTTCTTTCTGTTGTGTATATTGGTGCCTTTTCAGCAATTAATACACCACGTCATTTCGTGAATCATCTTGCTTCGAACAAAAGAATACTCTTTCTCTTCAGACAGTAGACAAGAGGAAAAATGCACTTGGGGCAGTTTTATAAAAGACACGCACTGTAGATTCACTAAAGATTGTGCAGAGTAAATTTTGCGAATTTACAGAAAATCGATTTTGGCGTTTTTTAACTTTGCGAATTGGCCGCAACATGGAGTGCCAGCTATACACTTAAAGTGGCAGCACTAATCATTGCGAATTATAATTTTGCCTCTGAGGCTAAACGCTAAAAACGCAGATATTAAACTAACGCAATCTTTTCAGGGTTTACAGTATGTCAATCAGAATCTCTTAATGATGATATTCTCTCTTCCAGTTATCCACAATGCCACCGTCATTACAGAATGGATTCCAGACAACTACCTGGATTTGGGAGTCGCTTCAGATCAGACAAGTAAGTTCATTAGATATGCATGTTCCTTACCCCTTCCAATATTAAGACTACTTTCATCCAAAGCACTAAGACGCGAAAAGTTTCCAAAGCCTGCCATGTTGGATTTCATTGGATAGCTCTCGCTGAGTACGCTCAGATGCATACCCATTAGCCAGGGTTTCAGTCATTTTTCAGGTTTTCGCTTGTCAGGTATGTTTGGGCAACTGGAGTTCAGTGGACAGCATATCTGACCAAATACTCGAGTTATCACTTCAATTATAAGTTACAAATGTATTTCCCGTGGTACTGTCAAGTAGATGATACGTCATCAATACACATATTTGGAGTTGTTTTGTCTCATATTTATAAACAAAATAAAACATGTGTCATCAGTGATGCCTTCTACTGGCGGTTAGGGGCCCGTTTTTTTCTGTGAAACAGATTGCAAACTTTATCATGACCTTGTGATAAAGGTTGATGATACCTTGTGATAATATATGTATGTATATATATATATATATATATATATATATATATATATATATATATATATATATATATATATATATATATATATATATATATATATATATATATATATATATATATATATATTTGTGTGTGTGTGTGTGGCGATTATGTTGTAGACTTACCTTACACTCCACCAATGAAGTTCATTAATGTAGTTGTCGTCCAATAGATGGCGAGTATGTGTAAAGATATACTCTGCAACGCCCTATGCTCAATGGACAGTTTGTATAGTCCTCTTTGCTAAATTTGTAATCCTAGCTAAATACCACTTTGTCACTAGAACCTCTCAATATGTCTGATCACGTTCCTGTTAGTATGTATATCGGTCTGGGGTATCTAGATAAGTGTTTCATCGAAATATACCACCTAGTAGACTGAGATAGGATAGAATTAGCAAGCATAATTCACTAGTTTATGGATATGCTACCCCAGTTAATTGTAAACTAACTGAATTGAAGCAGAAAATTGACTTGGAGCCACCTAGTAATCTTTGTGCGGATGGGTGCTTTGCCACCACATGAAAAATACTACCTCTTGGAAAAACGTGCATACCAAAAGCTAACTTTAAGAGTAATCTTAAACCGAACTGGTGTCCCGAACTAAATGAATTTTGTAATTTCTACTTTTCAATACATGATGTAACTTATCCTAACACACAGGTTAACAACAACAGAAATGAAGGTAAACATGATGTTGACATTTGATTTATTGCTTTTGTTTATAGCTACATTTATATTTGTTATGGTGCTTTTTTGACAATGCACTCAATACGAAGTACTTTCATATCTTCTGTACGTTTCTAGTCCATTTGAACAATTAATTGTGACATTAAAAAATTATTCCAAATTTTAAAAATGTTTTGTAATTTCAGAGTTTGATTGACCAGGGTGTGTTGTCTGTGGCAGTGGGTCTGGGACTGGCACTGGTGGTCCTCTTGCTGGCTACTCAGAACATCCTGACCAGTCTCCTGGCCTCCCTCGTCCTCGCCTCCATCTCACTCTGCGCAATATCAGTCATCAACGTCGCACAGTGGAAATTCGGCGTAAGTTTTTTTTTCAAAAGATTTTTTTATTCGTTTTGCATCATGTCAATATACAGTGGTACATTATAAAGTAAAATAATATTTGTCTCGGGGCAGTCGATGAAATGCCAAATATCAATATGAATGGTAAGTAAATGTGTGAAACAGCATAGATTATAATAATAATAATAATATTAATAATAATAATAATAATAATAATAACGATAATGATATCAACAATAATAATAAGTATAATGATAATAATAATATTAATAATGATAATATATTAATGCGTATGTTGCATATTGTAGTGGTAGTAAGAACATGACGTCAGTAGCATTGCAGCCCCAATCAAAACGCTCACATGTCCTTTTTACTTGGATGTTTCAGGTCCTAGAGGCATTGAATCTGTGCCTCGTGGTGGGTGTCTCAGTGGACTATGTTGTGCACCTGGTGGAAGGATATCACTTATCTGACTATGTCTCACGCCACGACCGGATGCAGGACTCACTCAGGCATGTAGGGATATCAATACTCTCAGGAGCCATCACAACACTTGGGGCGTCCCTTTTCTTATTTTGCGCAAAGATATTTTTCTTTTTCCAGTTTGGAGTTTTTATTTTCAGTATTATCTTGTTATCTGTGCTCTTTTCGTTATTCCTTTTCCCTGCCCTTATGAGTATTCTTGGTCCGCAGGGCCTGACAGGGTCATTCTTGAATCTTTGCAAGAGACAAAATAGGATATATGAAGTGAATGGGCCACAGAATGATAGTGACAGAGATATCGACAGAGAAACTTACCGAACCCATACTTTCTAACAAAGTGGTTGTGTGGATCCAGCTAAAACACACACCAACATAATGATAAATTGGCTAGAGTATTTAAAATGGTTTTACGTTTAATTTGAATACTCATTTGATTATTCCATCCTCCCCAAAAGCTTTTGATATATACTATTCTCTGAAACAGGAAACATTCCTGTCTGTGATTGGTTAGACGTGTAGATTTGAGTAGCTGCACGAGCGCATGCATAAGGATAAACGTTAATAAATGTCTCCTTAGTGTCTACTAAAGGTGTTCCTGAGCAGTAAGCCTAAGATTTGCAAGAAGGATAGAGTTATATTGTATTCGTGGCCAGGTATATTTATAAGCACCACCCCTGTGGTATGTTATGTATGTATGTATGTATATGTATATTTATTGACTGTAATAAAGATTACAAAAGTATACAACATGTGCCATGTAGTGAACAATAGTATTTTAAATACATAACAAAAAGGCAAAAGAATAACAATGGAAATAAATGAAGAAATAAGGTCTAATCATTTAAGATAATATATATTACAAGTATTATTTTATTATGTGAATCGTGTGTGAGCTCTTAGTGCTCTGTATCTTTTCTGCTGTTAGACTTAATACTTCTGTTTTGTACATGTAAACGGTATGTATTGTACTCTGTATGATTTTGTATACGTATCGGTACAGTCAATACACATTGTATAAAATGCAATACAGCTGCACTATTCATAATCCGTTACACATTGGTTCAGATCAGAGAGTAACTTGGTTTTGAGCAAAACGTGGAACGTTAAAATTTGACCTAGTTGTAAAGATGACAGCGTTGATTGTTTAGTTAGGCAATCAAATGAGAAGCTTATCATTTACATATTTTCATCTATACCATAACTTTATATCATGGTAGAAATGAAAACAGAGACGATTGTGTAGAAAGCAAATCTATTATTTATTTTGGTATTTATTTTGGTATTTATTTTGGTGTTTTTCAAACGTTATTTTTCAAAATAGCGTGATATATATGTATATTTAAATGTAGATACATCATAAATTGAATAAAAAACTATTCTCAACATTTGCGTTATTGTTCCATTAGTTATGCCTTGCATCTTATATGTAAACTCTTATGTTACATTTTGTATTCATCTGTAAATCTGCATAAACCATTCTCTGCTCTTCGAGTGTTGTGTGACAGCCTTCAGTGAAGGATATCCAAACCCTTTTGACCCTTTTCTTAAAAACATTAAGGTGAACGTATTATAGTTATGCAACTTTTTCTGCAATCAGCATAGCGTGTTTTCAGCATCTTCTATATTTTTTCTATAAATAATTGTTTTTGTTGTTGTTTTGGTGAGTTATTGATATCTTGTAGATATATTTTGCTTTACCGTTCACCCTACGTGTAACCATATAATACTCTCCTGGCCTGTGGCTGTTCTGCTATGAGCGTGCGGCACATCTGGGCCGTCTTGGGCCCATTGATGAATAACCCAATTATCACTCAGTCCATTTCAGCTCCGTTGATGTCCAGAAAGTGGCAGGCGTGTTGTTTGTGAATAGTCCCTTAATAACATAGGTAACTGGCGTCTGCGGCGACAGAGCGTGAAGTGACACCGCGAAAGGGTAGGGATCATCATTTGCAGTTACAGGTGTCCTGTGCAATTAAGGTAGCGTGAAATGACACCGTGAAAGGGTAGGGCTCTACATCTGCAGTTACTGTTGTCCTTGGCAAGGGAGCTTGAAGTGACCATGAAAGGGTAGGGATCATCATCTGCAGTTACAGGTGTCCTGGGCGGGGGAGAGTGAAGTGACACCATGAAAGGGGAGGGATCATCATCTGCAGTTACAGGTATTCTGGGCAAGGGAGCGTGAGGTGACGCCGTGAAAGGGTAGGGATCATCATCTGCAGTTACAGGTATCATGGGCATGGGAGCGGGAAGTGACACCGTCGAAGGGTAGGGATCATCATCTGCAGTTACAGGTATCCTGGGCATGGGAGCGTGAATTGACACTGTGAAAGGGTAGGGATCATCATCTGCAGTTACAGGTATCCTGGGCATGGGAGCGGGAAGTGACACCGTGGAAGGGTAGGGATCATCATCTGCAGTTACAGGTGTCCTGGGCATGGGAGCGGGAAGTGACACCGTGGAAGGGTAGGGATCATCATCTGCAGTTACAGGTGTCCTGGGCAAGGGAACGTGAATTGACACCGTGAAAGGGTAGGGATCATTATCTGCAGTTACAGGTGTCCTGGGCATGGGAGCGTGAATTGACACTGTGAAAGGGTAGGGATCATTATCTGCAGTTACAGGTGTCCTGGACATGGGAGCGGGAAGTGACACCGTGGAAGGGTAGGGATCATCATCTGCAGTTACAGGTGTCCTGGGCATGGGAGCGGGAAGTGACGCCGTGAAAGGGTAGGGATCATCATCTGCAGTTACAGGTGTCCTGGGCATGGGAGCGGGAAGTGACGCCGTGAAAGGGTAGGGATCATCATCTGCAGTTACAGGTGTCCTGGGCAAGGGGGCGTGAAGTGACACTGTGAAAGGGTAGGGATCATCATCTGCAGTTACAGGTGTCCTGGGCAAGGGAGCGTGAAGTGACACCGTGAAAGGGTAGGGATCATCATCTGCAGTTATATGTGTCCTGGGTAAGGGAGCGTGAAGTGACCATAAAAAGGGTAGGGATCATCATCTGCAGTTAAGGCCCAGTCACACTAGGGTCCGACTATCGCACGATTTTAAAATCGGCAGGTCGGACCCGATTTTTTCACCTATCGCCTGCGTCTAAAAAGTCGGTACTGGGTTAATATCGTATATGTCGCAGTCACACTAGAGCTCGACTATCGCACGATTTCAAAATCGGCAGGTCGGACCCGATTTTTTCACCTATCGTGCGTTCGTCGCATCCGATTTTTAGGCCAAATACAAAATCGAATCCGACTAAAAAAAGTCAGTACTGATTTGCGAACCTGTTTGCAAATCAGTGCCGATTTTTGAAAAGTCGCAAGACAAATTTTTGACGCATTTTTCTAGCAATAAAATCGGCTCCGATGAATCGTAAAAGTGTGACTGCAAACATCGCACGACTACTTTATCGCAAGACAAATCATTGACGCATTTTTCTAGCAATAACAAAATCGGCTGCGATGAATCGCAATAGTGTGACTGCAAACTTGTCTATTTTCAAAATCGGAACGTCCAGTTCCGATTTTAAAACAAGCAAAATCGGATCCGATTTTAAAATCGTGCGATAGTCGGACCCTAGTGTGACTGGGCCTTTATAGGTGTCCTGGGCAAGGGAGCGTGAAGTGACACCGTGAAAGGGTAGGGAATCATCATCTGCAATTACAGGTGTCCTGGGCAAGGGAGCGTGAATTGACACCGTGAAAGGGTAGGGGTTAGCATCTGCAATTTGCGGTCAATCAGAAAATCTACAATTTCCTTTTGCTTAAATTGGTGGTTTCAGAACAACCGTTGATTTATATTGGTTTTGAAATGTTGGCAATATTCAAGTGTACATTGTACATGGATCAAAATCTTCAGTTGTGGGTAGATTTTCCAGTATACGCATGACCTCTATTTGGCGTTGCCATGATATTTATTCTGTCATGGGATGATTGCATATTGAGTATTGACTGCTTATGCATGGACACGCCTCAGCGTATGTAGAGAAGTGATTAGCGAGCATGTGTTGAGATGAAGAGGAGGGCATTCATAAAGCTGTCCATGCCCTATTTAGCGGGATAGTGTACCAGTGTAAATCATGCTCCCCTACAGTTGTGAGAGAAAAAATATAATCATCCGTATGAATTTTATCATGCATAAAAAAACAAGTCTAAGTAAAAGCATGAACTATCATAGACTTTTATAGAAAGTTCGTATTCAGACGAATATGAACGATCGATTCTACGCATTGTAGAAATTGTTCCATATGCATATTCAAGGCAGCGCGAAATATTGGGAAACATATCCCAGTCTTTGGATGACGTTATTAACTGGAGGAGGTATTCCCTACCCTTCTTGGAGGGAGAGTTCCTGTTTCTCTGTAAGTGAACATTGCATTATTCGAGCATGTCTTCATCCAGCGTGTTAGATTACCCTATCAAAACAACTAACCAATCGGAACACAGAGTAAGGCAGCCAAAGAGTAGGTGGGCGGACGGCTCTGATGGTATTGTTTTGGACTACTTTGAGTGGGCGAACACGAGAGAGGTGGGGTTGGGGGGGGGGCGGGCTAAATAACGAAAAGTTTCATGCATGCACATGTCGTGGCATGAAAATTCCTTACATGGAGATTTTGCCCCGAGGGTGATTTTTTCGCCTCAAAAAATTACATGGGTAATTGGGCTGTACACTCTCAACCATGAAAATTTTTGCGCAAGATTTTCATTTTCATGCATAGAAATTTCATTTTCATGCATGGAAATTTCATTTTCATGCATGGAAATTTCATTTTCATGCATGAAAATGAAATTTTCATTTCAGGATTTTTTTCTATGAAAAGTTTCATGCATGGCCAAATTGTGGCATGATAATTTCATGCATGGAAATTTTGGCCCGGGGATGATTTTTTGCTTCAGAAATTTCCATGGGTAATTTGGCTGAACACAATTTCATGCATGAAATTCTAACCCATAAAAACTTTTGGGCAAGATTTTCATTTTCATGCGCGGAAATTTCATTTTCATGCATAAAAATGAAATTTTCACGTCACGATTTATTCATGCATGGAACTTTTCGTACGGGGGCCCCGGAGTGTACGAGTAAATTTGAAAATATGAAAATAGTCTTCGCTATATGCACATATTTTCAGTTGTTATGTGAATAAACGTGTTGAGAAACTGTGGCTCGTTTGTCTATCATGGGACATTCATGATTATTTTTCGCCCAATCAATTTTGTAATGGAGATGATCAGACCACTCTGGAATTTTTCGCAGATGATATTGACCACCCGCGGAAAACGATTCGCATTGATCAATATCTCGAAGCTGGCCTCCCAAAAACATTGGTAGTTTACTCGACTTGTTCTTATATCGACCGGTCAGATACCTAGAGACCCCAGAATGAAATGTATTAGGCCGAACTTGTAGTGTTGGGCTAAGTTTCTCTAAGTAATCACTCCGGCAAGATAAAGTAATCAGTTTCCTTGTCTATTCGGAATAGGATGGTAAAGTAACACTTCCTGGAGCATGAAATAAATATGATAGGCTACGATTGATTATTCTGCCTTGGCCCCTCACCAAGATGGATGTCGATTGATATTGATAGAAAACTCTCCCTTTGATTAGTTACGAGTGGAAAAGGAATAATTTATCCTAGTTGAAGATGTGGGACAATTAATGGCCGAGTGCTAGAGCTACCAGTTTAGTGAAGTCCCGTCGATTTCCTTTTTAGGCGCCCAGCTCTCACAGCGGCCCTGATTGATTGGAACAGGGCTCCACTTGAAGGAGGCGCGATCAATTTCATTGTAAAGAAATGAATTGTCTTAGCCGGCAGGCCGTCTAACCGTCTTTTTGACAACCAAACCCTCAAAAAGCACCTGTCAGGACACCAACATTTTATTGTGAGTAATTTCGGAAAAATTTAATTTTAAGCATGTAATTGATTTTTTTCAACACAATATAGCTCCTATGAAATTGTATCAGGATATCGTGCCTTATTTCAATAAGCAATTGCATGTTTATGTTTGTAATCTGAGTATACTGTGGTCTCCCTCGAAAACTAGGACGCCCAAAAGTTTTCCAATTTCCAATTTTGGGCTCCCAGTTTCAAAATCCTGGCTAAGAAGCAAGTAGGCCAGAAGAGCAATTATTGCGCTACTTCTGATCCATTTAAGAGCAATGTGGCTTTAATTCAATACTACCTCAATGGTCAATACAGTAACTACAACATGTAAGGAGGTGGTATACTAGTATGCTGTAAACTCAAAACATGTGGTTAACTCAACTTGATACAAGTGAAGAAAAGGCTTCTTAGCCAAATAAAAAAGAATGATATTGGGCTCTTTTCAACGATCAAATGCAAATATACACAGATAAATTGTAATACATAGATAATGATTTGTAATATCCTAACATTACTGTTTTATTATCAAGTTTCGCCTTAAGTGAGCCTCATCTAAACTGACATGTATGTCCGAACAATACCTTTTGTTCAAGCATTGTCCATGACTGTCCCATCAGTAGTTTGCTTGAAGGCATATAAGGATGATTTGAATTGAATAAATTTATTGAACAATAAAAACAGTCGCTTTGCAGGGAGTCAAAAAGGTCTAGTGCAATTCCTAAAATTTGAAATCGAGATATAAGAGCGAAAGTTCTGTACCCGTTACATAACACAGCAAGTTTACCTACATCTTGATTTATATATGATACTTATTTTAACAGACTACCCGATGATTCAAGCTTTGCTATGGACTTCTCTTTCTTCTATTTCGCATACAATTGAATTACATGTTTGGTTTTCTGTTGGTTACTATTGGTGTTTACCTGTATCCTGCACCCTGTAGCTCATAAAAGTGTCCATAACTAGTAATGTCACGTTTTGTATGTCAATTTTTATTTCTGTTGGCTAATTTTATTATATTTTGTTAGTGCAATTTCATGTCTTTTTGGTACGGTCAATAAAGAATACAATACTATTAGTTACGCCCTGTTGTAAAATGCAATCCGGCCTGATATCCAACCGAAGTCATCCAGATCTCAGGATGCGGAGGTCAGAACGAGGCTTGTGCCTAGGTGGAAATATTGAATTCTGCCGTTCGATATTGAATCTACACAGTGTGAACGACTCCAGTTCTAACACCTATTGACCAATCAGCATAGAGAATTACAGCAGAGCAGGTGATAAAATACAATACAACACACTACAATTATAACCCCAGAAAACATGTTTTGTGGTCCGTACAGATCTGGCAAGGAAGTAGATAATGTGGTGACTAATAGGCCTTGGAACACACTGTCCTACGTTTAATATGCATTGGATATTGCATAGAACTTGATCATGTACTTCTTACATATTCATGATGTGGTGTTATGTGCAACAACCAAACTTGACCTTCATTGACACTTATACAAAAATATGAACTTGGTTTTACTTATCCGCATACCATCAGGCGTATTCTATGGATGCTTGTGAAATGCGTGATTTTAGAATTTATTTAAACATTTTATACAGAGTTCGGTCCGGTCTGATGTCAACCCGAAGGCATCCAGATGGGCGGGCTGAGTGTAATCTGGATAACTGAGGGTGGATAGCAGGCCGGACCACTCTCTCCTTGAAAATTTGAAAAATAGATTATTAAGCCCCCCCCCCCCCCCCCCCAATATATTAAATGGTTAATGCCTAATGGTTATTGCATCTACCAAATCAAACGCGTTTGGATCGATCCTATATATGATTGTCATGAATTGTTTTCTATTGCTTTGCAATTGCTGTGTCGCAAGTGTTCTTCTTTTGTCTGTTGATTTTGTTTACTATTTTTTTTGTCGCAAAACATGTACATGTATGGCTATTAATGACAATTTGCAGCAAATAAAACCATTATGGTATTTAGGTATATGCAGTTGTTAATACATTTATTTTGTTGTATGCACATTTTTTGTGAAAGAGTATTGCAAAATGGTGCTAAAATGCAAAAGTAACAGTAATTCTGAAGGCTATTGTTTTTTTAATCGGTATAAGATTATACGGAAAGTTATTCGGTAATTCTCTGTTCCAAAGGTTGGTTGCGGAAACCTTTAACGTTCTATCCTGGGCCAACCAAACAGGGTTTGATGTTCGCAAGGCTTTGAAAAAATTCCAAATATCTAACGCAATGTGCGCATAAAAGGAGTCCGGTGTCTGTGGCTCTCGGAACCTTCGCTGCTTTGTATGAAATCATAAAAGTCGAAATAGATAGGACTGGATAGTTTATACGTTGATGTCTGCAAGGAAACATGTCCTAATCATTATAAATCTCGAGCAGAAGTGCAATATAGGGATTTAAATGATGGGATCCTCTCCAGACTCCTCTCATTTGCTCACATGGATTTTCCAATCTTTATAACCTGGCGAGATAAACGAGGGATCAAAAGAAAACGTCAATCCAGATTTTACTCAATTTCCATTCCATCTCGTTGCTAGTAAGGCATATCTTCTAGCTGTCAGACGCTAATGTCTTCGGATAAACCTGTCATTGTATCAAACACTTCCTAAACGGCCAACCCAAGCTGGAAATGTCAATTTGCTCTAAAGGACGGCGTAATACACTTGAATCTGTCTTGTTCTAAGCCCCAGCGAAAAATCTGATTATATGGATGTATATCTTTCATCGACTGATCGCCAATCGTTTTCGTCAACAGCAGAAATGCGATATTCTAACACACGCTGCTAGTGCTGTGTACAGTGACGTCATTTAATTCCTGCACTAAATGCGCGGGCAGCCATGGCATAATACACGGCCGTGCGCCCAATCGCCACCCAGTTTCCTGGGCATGCATGCATGGATGACTTCACAACTTTGGTTTGCAAGCTACATGGGTCATGAATCTGTTCTTATTCACATTCACTCTCATGTTAAAATCCATGTATAAATAAGCCATTCTAATTCTTAGCACATTGATACAAATGCTGTAAAACTAGGTTAGAAATAATGACTAAATATAAAGAAGAGAAAAATACCAACACTTACTGTGTTGGACCTAGAAAATTCTAACATGGCTGTATTTTGTTTCTAAAAATAGTACAAAACAATGAAAGGACAATGGTATTGAAGTTTTCCTCTAGATGCCTCTTCTTGTCATACAGAAAGCATGTGACATAGATAAAACACTTAAAGAAACAATAGCACATATAATTTGCTAATATCACCATTTATACTATTTATATTACAGTAATGACACTACCCACGTGACTAGTCAATACAATGATTAGACCTTCCAATGCTGAGGCTGCTTTCGTCCAAAGCACAAGGACACAAAGATTTTTGAAAAAAACACTGTCATGTTGGTATTCATTGGAAAGCTATCGCTGAGTACTCTTGGATTGAAACCCATGTGCCTGGGTTTCAGTCATTTTTCAGGTTTTTTGCATCATTTTGTATTGGCAAATTATCCACCAGCAGCATAAGGGTTAAGATTATCCATTTCTTTAATTGGAAAAAAAACTACAAGGACAAAGTCTGTTAAAGATGGTCAGAATTCTCCCCTATAAGTCGATTGCTTGCCTCATACGTGGGCAAGTCTACATGTAGCACATTTGCCTTCCTTACAGATGACACTACACTAGGGGCCCATCCACGTTACTATTCAAGGAAGAAGTTATGCCCAGATCCGGTATGATTGTTAGGCAGTCATATCCTGTTCATCGGTGAAACCGGAAGTGCACCTTTTCACCGGCCGCATTAATAGACGTATGCGATGCGTAATATTCGAGTAGAATTGTCATCAATCACGAGGCTACTCAAATTAAGTGGTTTCCGCGAAAGAGATTGTTGTGCTGCATATTTAACACGATCCCATGAACCACACATATTCCGGGCATATATTTCATCGATATTCTCGAGTTCGCACTAATAGGGAAACTATTAAAAACGAGCAGAAAGGGTGGGAAATGCTTCCATTGTACATTTTCAAATACATTGATTTCGATAGCTGTATGTTTTTTTTAATTCAATCGTTTTCATACTAGATTGATTAATATGAAAAATACTACAGTAACCAAACAGTGTTACAACGGAGTCAACGTGGTGGTCTCGTAGTGTTTAGCTCTTTGTATGCCTACAATCTATTATTTCTGCTGTCGTAACATTCACTATTACTTGTTCATTACTGTTTCTGTGAGTTTTATTTTCCCGTTTTTTCCCCCAATGCTTTCAGACGGGAATAAACAACACCGAAAAAACAATACAGAACATGCCTGGGGATTTTTTAAAGAACAAATGAATAAAGATGTTTTAAATGTATAATGGCCTTACCCTTGCCCTCACCCATTAACATTTACTCTTTGGTATATTAAAGTTAAATATCTACATAAAACGGGAAAATAGAAACGAAAAAAAAAACATATGTCCTCTCTTCGGAAATATTAGAAACGGAAACATCCAAAATTGAAAAATTAGGGAAAACTTTTGCACGGAAAAATTAGCCATTCTACTGTATATATGTTCTTGCTTTCTGATTTAATATGGCCCAGGTAGGAATACGCACTCGGTTTAGACAACGGGACTATTGTCATCCACGAAAGTTGTCATTGCAGCCTGTGGATAGTTAAAATTGCAGGAATTAAATATCTATACTGTAGTGTATAGCTGTGGGAAATAATTCATAATCCTTCCACCTAGGAGTGAGATACAGTACAGATATTATATTCATGCACCAGTCGACCGAACGTCTGAAAGTGCCTGGTTGTACAAAAATACATGAACAACATGTCAAAATATAAGCCAAAAATATAAGTACATAAAGTACACGTAAGCGAACCAAAGCTACGTTCAGTTGTGAAGTCATCCATGCATCCGTGCCCAGAATGGGTGGCAATCGGGCGCACGGCCGTGTATTATGCCCTGGCTGCCCGCACATTTAGTGCAGGAATTAACTGCCGTCTCTGTAGGTTTATTCCCACCCATGATGTATCTCGTTAGCAAACAAAACCAATGTAATGGAAGAGTTCGACTAAAAATCTACCCTAGTCTCAAACCTAACCAGATCAGGTTACATACATTGCCCTACTAAAACATGCTAATTTGGCTACTGGTGCATATCTACAATAACGACATTAAATTCCTGCACTAAATGCATGGGCAGCCTTAGCATAATACACGACCGCACGCCCGATTGCACCCAAATTTCCTGCGCATGGATTAGTGGATGACCTCACAACTGAACGTTGCTTCGATTTGCAAGCCACGTGAGTCAATGACGTGCTTGGCTTATTTTTTGACATGTTATCCACAGGTGTTTATACAACCGGGCACTGGCAGACGTCCGGTCGACTGGTGCAGGAATTAAATGTCTGCACTGTAGGGATAGAACGTTCACGATATAGAGATGTCCAAGGTTCTACCTTGGTATTTTCTATCGTCAAGAGAGCTTTCATTAACCCTTCCAATGCTGAGGCTACATGTACTTTCGTCCAAAGCACAGGAACGCAAACATTTTTGAAAACCACGTACACCCTGTCATGTTGGCATTCATTGGAGAGCTCTCGCTGAGCATTCTCAAATGGGTACCCATGTGCCAGGATTTCAGTCGTCTCTCAGGTTTTTGCATCATTTTGCATTGGCCGAATAAACCAACAGCAGCATAAAGGTTAAGGTCCCCTTCCACTTACCTTTCCCACGTCCTATAGTAGCCTGGGTCAGCTAGATATACCCGGCACTGCTACGGCAGCAGGGAGAGTATGATCGATTGAGATGGCTCGTTAGCCAGAGTATAATAAAGGTTTATCACTGCGCACTGGAGCAGCTGATGGCACGTTATCTTACCCTGGGGGTAGACTAGGCACTGCAGAGTGCTGCAATCTGACAGGGCTCTCAGTCTTTTTATGATAACTGGCCAGAAACATAAACGAGGCCCCATTTCATAAAGAATATATATATATATATATATATATATATATATATATATATATATATATATATATATATATATATATATATATATATATATATATATATATATATATATATATATATATATATATATATACAGTCAAACTTGCGAATAAAGACCGCCCTTGGGAAGTAAAAAAGCGGTCTTTGTTCACAGGTGGGCTTTGTTCGGGGGGTTAATTACTGATGCTATTTTCATGAGGGTGCATAGACTGCATACTACTTTTTCACTGTTTTATCCGTTTAAAAATAAGTCACAAATTGGTGGGTAAAATGTAAAGAAGACTAAAATGTATCTGATTAAAAGGTTTATTAATATTACAAATAAGAAAGTTATACTCATTCAGAATGAGAAAGATATACATGTACATGCACTTGAGAACCTGGGTCTTTCCAACTCTAAAGTCCTCGGCTATCTTACAAGCACTTCTGTTCTTATTGTTGAGCTCTCTTAACTCTTTCTACCAAGGTAAGAAACTTACTTTTAGGTGGAATCTCTACCTAGGCTTTTAACTGTACTGCACAAAATCTCAAAGCAAACTAAAGACATGTGACCTCATTTTTCATCAAGACAAAGGGTGACAAAATTGCAATTGAAAATTAGCTGGCTTGAGTTGAATTTAGCTGACACAGGTCCCCACCCAGGCTTGGGTTAAATTACAATCGTATCCCACTGCTGCATGTGCGTGTGTGTGGTATGTATCCCTTTAATCCCCTCACAAAAAAAGTAATGGTTATGACTTACTGAAAATCAGACTGAGAAATTTCTGTCAACAAAGAGACTTGGAAATGTCTATTTCTGAAAGTGGTCCTTTTTCACAGGTGAAACATGGTCTTTGGGAAGAAAAAAGGCGGTCTCTGGTCTTTGTTGACAAGGGGTCTCTATTCCGAGGGAAAATATAGAGTAATTTCTCTCGGGGGGGATTTTGAGCGGTCTTTGTCGGGAGGGGGTCCTTGTTCGGGGGTGGTCTCTCGGTCAGGTTTGACTGTATATATATATATATGTATATATATATATATATATATATATATATATATATATATATATATATATATATATATATATATATATATATATATATATATATATATATATACATATATATATATATATATATATATATATATATACATATATATATATATATATATATATATATATATATATATATATATATACATATATATATATATATAAATATATATATATATATATATATATATATATATATATGTATATATATATATATATGTATATATATATATATATATATATATATATATATATATATATGTATATATATATATATATATATATATATATATATATATATATATATATATATATATATATATATAGTTATATATAGTTATATGGATATATATATATATATATATATAGAGAGAGAGAGAGAGAGAGAGAGAGAGAGAGAGAGAGAGAGAGAGAGAGAGAGAGAGAGAGAGAGAGAGAGAGAGAGAGAGAGAGAGAGAGAGAGTTATATATAGTTATATAGATAGACAGATATATATAGATATAGATCTAGATCTATGCAGTTGATATATTCTAGCGTAGGGTACGGTTTTTGTCCAGCCTTACAACAATCTGTTAAGTGAAAATAAAATCTGTCGCTAAGGCATTATATCGTCATGGATGCGGTTTCCATAGCAATGAATCCGGTGCTTCAACTCACAGTTATTGTGTTTTAGAAGACGTCCATTGACACGAATCGAAGGAAACGCTTTTTATGACGCCATTGTGTTTATGACGACGATTATGTGGGAGTTCGGAGAGTTTATCTCTCTTTCTATTTCTGGTGAAGATATCGATGCCTTAAGTCTTAGGGCCAGAGGCACGAAGGAATAAAGAGAGTAGAGAATGGTGCCTTTCCGCTAAGTGGTTTACACTCAAATTAATCACCAATTAACTGAGCTTAGTGACAATGGCTAGTTAGAAATAACAAAAGGATGGCTAGTAAACGCCTTTTCATGATTTCAACTGGTTGCTATGGCAACAACATCATTGGATGCACTGGCTGCATATGTTATTTCTAATACATAGGACAACAGAAATGTTAGCTAAAAGTGAGAAGTAATTTTGACTGACCATATGCGTGTGTGTGTGTATATATAAATATATATATATATATATATATATATATATATATATATATATATATATATATATGTGTGTGTGTGTGTGTGTGTGTGTGTGTGTGTGTGTGTGTGTGTGTGCATGCATGTATGTTTGTATGTATGCATGCATGTATTTATGTATGCATCTCCAGAATCTGCAGTATGAGGTCACTTTGATAAGGAGATGCAATCAGTAGGAATCTCATCCCAGGATTCATTTCACGACAACCTTTTTTGCAATGTGCCTTCATGAAGTTTTGGCTGAATCGTTTAACCCCTACGCTGCTGGTGGATAATTTGGTCAATACAAATTGATTTTAAAAAACCGAAATACTGGTTTAATTCCGAGCACATGGGTACTTATCTGAGAGTACCCGACAAGAGCTATCCAATGAATACCAACATGAAAGGGCTTAGATGGTTTTAAAAAATATTTTCGTTTTTGTCCTTTGGGCGAAAGTACAGGGCTGTCATTTAACTCCTGCACTAAATGCGTGGGCAGCCAAGGCAAAATACACGACCACGTGCTTAAGTTTTACCTAGTTTCTTGGCCTTGAATGCATGGATGACCTCATGACAGAACGTAGCCTCGATTTCCAAGCTCCATCGGTCAGAAATGTGCTTGTATTTCTTTTAACATGTTATACATGCCTGTTTCTGCAACCAGGCACTAACAGACGTCCGGTCGACTGGTCAGGAATTAAATGTCTGTACTGTAGATGGTTCTTAAATAGTTCTGTGTTCTTGCGCTTTGGACGAAAATAGCCTCAACATTGGAAGGTTAAAACAGGAGGGGGAACAGCAATTAATTTATCAGCTGGATTGCGCTGCTGATCACGTGTGTGATGACGCGCATGAGCAGATGCCGCTCCCCCGCAGTGGAAGCCTCCCCCTCGCTCCTCTCGCTCATCACCATCCTCATCATCCTCCTCTAATCGCTCCCGAGGCGGATGCTAATCTAGGGAAGGCAGCTTGCACCTGACGGATGCCGTGGTCGCAATGATTTGAAGAATTGCGATAACAAGGTGGCAATCTTACCTGATATCGCCGAAGTCAATCAGTTTCAAGATCAGCCGACGAGCAAATTATTCATATAGGTCGAGAGAAACATCCGCAACTCTCGATATGCATTTAAAAGTCACCTTCATTTTCATAACAAAAATAAAGGTGAATCACTAACGATTCTTGAAGGTACAACTATTATTCTTTTTGTACGTTTCCACATAGTAAACTTTACTATTTACTATTTTTGCAAGATAGAAGTTATGATATCTTAATTAGTTTGCCAATTATTTATATTACGGGCTACAGATCCAAGAGCTTTCTGTTAATATAATGTTATTATTTCTCATTTGTTGGTTAATATCTATTTCAAATAGGTGAATTTTGTCTGCAAAGGGTCCTCGTTCTCTAAAGTTGTTGGCCCTTTGTCTCCTATTGAAGTATATCTTAAGGTATATAGATACGATCGTAAGGCTGCTTTTTTTGGCTTTCAGCATAGAACCCCTTTGGCATGACGTATACATAGTTCTTTTAGCCAGATTTTAATAATTCTTCCCCATTTTCTTTGTACCTCAACTAATAGGTTATATTCTGGGAGATGAACATTATCATAAATTGTTCTACAACCTGATGCCACTAATCCTAAATAATCCATATACACTGGACTCCTTGGACACTCACCTTGTGTTTTATTGGTACATACCTCTACACAGGCTTTCACACTCAACATCTGTTTATAGGAATCGATTGGACATATTTTCAAATTCCTATCTATTATGTTACCTATCAAATTGATGCCTTTTAATAACGTTCATTTCTGTACTAAATCTTTGCATGCTGTGTCAAAGATCATCTCATATCATATCATTTTTCTGTTGCCGTCTTTGTCCCTTAATGGTTGGGCAAAATGGATTTGAGTTAAGTAAACAGATTGCTATCATGATTTTAACAATCGGAAAAATTCTATACGTCAAGGAAGTTTGATGGGATCTAAAAACAAACACATGGGTATACGCTTCTAACAGTTGGTTTATAACATAACAGATCTCTGTGTATTCATGTTTCCATACAAACAGTGTATACCGTTTTATATACGACATTCGAATCAGGTTTCACATTCATACGCAATAAAAGGGAGTCATGTTAGTAGGCATAGGTAGATTAATGACCAATTACACATATGGAAATATCACTTCTCTGGTGCGATTCATTTTAATTTGGATTTATTTCGGAATTTGATTTTTTGAAATACATGTTGATACACATAATTGAACCCTTAGCAATTATTTATCTAAAGTATTCTAGTTGCTGTCGATTGCGAATATATACTAATTCACCATATAATTGGAATATATTTGATTATATATATACAAATATGTATTGTTGCCACATACTGTATAACTGGTTAATTTGGCGTGTACTTAAGTTGGTTTTTTTAATGCGATCTTTAATTTGGCGTTGATGGGCATTCGCCAAAAAACGCCAAATTAAAAACCACGCCAAATTAACCAGTTATACAGTAGCTTCAGCTAAACATTAAGTACTGTCACCTCAATTATGACTACCGATTCAATTTGTCATAGGGGTATATTAACTATATGGGTCAACTAGTGCATGTGTTTCAATCACTCTTAAATAAGTCCTGAATTCGATTAACTTTGTTTCTTTCACCATGCGGACCATGCTCCGGCAGACATCACAGTAGTGATTATAGTAAGGAGAACAAATAAATTCAAAGTAAGCAAACTTTTTTCTCTGTGCAAATAGGGTATAAAAGCAAGTCATGGTATAATTTTTTGCTAAAATACCATTATTCGCCAACCCTTGATCAACATTAGAGTTTCAAAAATTCCATCTAGCACTGAAACGTATAGACAGTGGTATCTTTCTTTGATACAGGCCACTCTACAATGATTTATTTTTATCCATAACGTTTGGATTTTAAAAAATGTTTAGTTTCCTATTCACCAAAGGAGAACGCTAAGATTTATCTAAGGGAAAGTATTCGAATTAACGTTTATCATTGTTGCGCTGAACTTGCTGAATAAATTGAAATAAATCGTTTGCAGAAGATGTGCATTACTAGTAGTAGGCATGCCCTTTGTACAGGCAACTCTGCTTAACCCGGACTGATGTGGACCCTAAAATTCTGTCCGGATTAGACAAAATCCGGATTATGCATATAGGAAGTATATGTATAGAAAAGGACCGGGACCTGTCCGGTTTAGACGAAAATCCGGATTACACATGTCCGGATTAAGCAGAGTTGCCTGTATACATACACCGCTTGCATGGAATGCACGAATGAAGGAATCAATGAAATTCAATGTGTTTTATCGATTGGGCGAAGCTTTAGCTGACATCAAACGTTAGTTCACCTATGGATGCGAGGCATTTCATGGATACTGTCTTACATTGCTGCGGACATCTAAACATTAACCTTTTCATTCTCAAGTTGCCAATTCAGTGTGCAAAATCTGATTGTAATCCTCATACGGTACTGCAACTGGTTAACTATTTGAAGGCAAATACATGTATATGTTAAAACATTTCCCCTTTTTATTTGCTTTTATATTGCCTTTTGTATTGTAGTTAACCTGATACGTGCTTTGAGGATTATGTGATTACCTGTGGTTGAAATATTGTAGATTCACAAAATATTGTGTAGATTAAATTTTGCGAATTTACAGAAAATCTATTTTTGCGTTTTTTAACTTTGTGAATTGGCCGCAACATGGAGTGACAGCTGTACACTCAAAGTGGCAGCACAAATCATTGCGAATTTTGATTTTGCGTCCGAGGCTAAACTCCAAAACACGCAAAAATCAAACTAACGCAATCTTTTCCGAATTTAGAGTACAGTACGATGACGCATGTGCACCTATAGATGCAATTAAAGTCAACGCTTTAAGAATCAAATAAAAAAATAAAACTATGTGAAGGCAAGTTTGTTCTGTAGCATGGTCAACTACCATTCCGCCGTTATGTCTTACGTGCAGGTTAACTGGCAACATGTCTGGCTCCAACATGGCCATTCTTACCCTGACAATCAGAGCACAGTGCTACTAACGATGCTTTATCCACAGTTACACAGCCAGTAATGGTCCCTTGATGCTGTATGAGTCAAAGCAGAACTATTTCGGGATGTAATTCACAATGGTTTGCCTGCGACAATCATTTAACAATTCAGTAATTGGTATTTATGTCTGTATACTATTATAGCTTCATGGTGCCGTTAAAATTGCACCAAT
>OZ012686.1:29673412-29795912 GCA_963942565.1 Maea johnstoni
GTATACGTTACTTTTTAAACACCTAACCCCATGATAACCACATTATTAGGAAAGCAACATCTTTACATTTATGGCATTAACTTATTTCAACATATAAGTATAAATAAGATGCATATATGCACATATCGTACAACATTACTGATATGCTCTACGGGATATATTTTCTCAAATATTGAGAAACTAGCTGCATCATATTTACAATTACGGCACGGGAAAACTTGTGTAAAGCCCCACGCTCACACAAAGCGAATGTATGCAACCAGCGCTGACAGAACCTCGGGACAATAATAATATTTCCACATGTATGTATTGCCAATAACGATTTGTTATCTTTGTTACCACATTGTCTTATGTACATTGCAGCAGGCTTGTCGAAGTACAACGAAATCAATAGTTAACAACAAATAACTATACATAAGTTATGATACAGTGTCTAAGTACAACTATCACTTTCCGCGTCATATTGCGAGATTTCAGTGTACCTTTCCCTTGCCTTAACCCTTCCAATGCTGAGGTTACTTTCGTCCAAAGCACAAGGATGCAAAGATTTTTGAGAAACAGCAAGACTATGCCATGTTGGTATTCATGGGATAGCTCTCGCTAAGACCTCTCAGATGAGTACCCACGTGCCAGGGTTTCAGTCATTTTTTCAGGTTTTTTGCATCATTTTGTATTGGTCAAATTAGCCACCACCAGCATATAAGGGTGAACAACAGATACTAGTACACAAGTTATAATACAGTGTCCAAGTCCAACAATCAATTTCCGCGTCATCTCGCGATATGTCAGTATACCTGTACCTTTTTCCTTGCCTTAAAATGTTCTTCGTTGCTGTAGATGGTAAATGGCATCTATCATACAGCCCAATTGAGTGATGCTTGACCTTAACGTTATGGCTAAATAATTCACGTGTCGTCTCTGGTCATTACCAACCTTATTCACTGGACCCACTCAGTCTTCTCGTTGACAGATCTTGTAGGGTCACACTCGTTAAAGTCCTCCCGTTCCTGGTCCTTAAGTGGCACAAGAAAGGCCCCTAATAACAAGCTCTCCAGCCAAATCATAGTTGAATAGTCCATTCTAACTTCTTATGTTCCGATTCTGGACTTGATTGGATCCAGTCCACAAACACTGAATTAGATGTTTTTCCTACGTCAACGAACGGCGTTTCCTAAATAGTCAACGGATATCCCCGCGCATTATTTTTCCAATGTATTTTTGTTTTCTGTTTTTTAGTCGTCTCGGTTTTCTCGGTTTCTTAGGCTTCTTCTTAAGTTTGTTGGGCTTTTTTCTCAATTTCCTCGGGCAAAGTCTGTCGGCCATGCAGAGACATTTGCCTATCTCCCATTTCTTGCAGCAGCCGATGATCTCGTTCGGGGGAGTGTAGACCTTGCACGGTGGTTTCCTACCCTCCCTGTCTAGACATTTGCGCAGCTCGGTGAGTTCGTAGTTACACGTGCAGTATTCTGTGGTCTTGATGCAGCACACTCGCAGGAATTGGTCTCTGGTGAAGGCGCAGTTTCCCCAGCCCTCCACATAGCAGCTGGTAGACAGCAGAGAGAGAATCAGCAGCAGCAAGCCTCCTCCGTGATGCACAGCCATCCTACTTACTCCCTGCAAGGAAAGTAATTACCAAACTAAATAGCGTATAAAATAAGCCTTCATTGTCATCGATTCAGATGCTAAGCATCGATCACCACGCGCCTGGATAGCTGGAATCAGACATGCTGTTAAAATAATACAAAGCATCCCTGAACCCGGTTGTGGTTGATAAAGTACAAAGTTATGTTACCGCCTAGTGGGTTTCGAGAAATCTGTGACTTTTTACAGGCTGATTGAGGAGAACCTTATTTCATCCGCTACAACTATGCCTGGCGCAGGAAAAGGGAAATTTCCGCAAGGATATTACTTATTGATTGACTTTATTGATTTTGATTGTAGGTTGGAGGGAGTAACTTTATGTGTTGCCCTTAGATGTCGACTTCTAAGCCCCTCACATCACTGCCATGATTAAGTCATCCTTTTCATTAATTCACGGCGACGGAACAAATAACGTCATTTAAGCAAGAATGACCTTTCTATTACCATAAGTCAACACAGATATTAGATCTGGAATCATGTTTGGCGGTTAGCGTCCTCATCTCCGCAGTCGATGAGGCGGTTACGTATTTGACAAAAAAATGTGACCACTGAGTCGTATAGATAAATACTGATTAACGATTGTTATGAAAACCAAACGTGTTGATATATATATATATATATATATATATATATATATATATATATATATATATATATATATATATATATATATATATATATATATATATATATATATATATATATATATATATATATATATATACCAAATGAAGTAGGCAGGCACGCAAAACAAATAATGACAATTCATATTACAGTACGTACTAACAAATCAAGGCCTTATAAACAATATGTGTACAAAAACAAGACAACAAAATTTGTCCCGTTAATTTGAAGTGAGAAGCAATCTAGGTGTCTGTTAACATTACCAGCTTGATCTGAATACGGCATCTTCCATTCTTAAAATAACATTAATTTATTAACCTAATGAGTTACCATATAACCAAAAAACTTTAAAACATCGGTTCACACTAAATTCTTAAAGAAATGTTGAATTCTATCTTTTGTTATAAACCAAATGATTTTTATACAGTATCACTATATTTGAATCTAGTGAATTTTACAGATAATTTCCATTCCATTTTCTCCTTTAGAATTCTTATTGTAGAAATTATGACCAGCCGATGCCATATCTATAATCATAACCAAAGGAATGCATTGGTTGGACATTGAAAAAATGCATGATAAAAGGTATCAGTGTGTGTGTATGACTTTGTGTGTGGGTGTGTTATGAATACATTTCGGAGAATTTCATAACATTATGAAAAAGCTTGCTTAACATCACACAAAATTATCTCTTCATTCAGGAATTGTTCATACTTTTCTTTGGCCTCAGAGTTTACTTTCCATAAGGCTGCTGCAGATGTTTTTAAAATCGTTGCGTCCTTCGTCTCCAATTTCAATTATTTCACATGAATAAGGCAAATATGATACAAGACTTCCTCCTGTTTGTACTCAAGTTGAGCTAATCCAAGATGAGTATTTTGAAGGTTTCATAAACTTTTTTAAGAGGGGGAGGGGTCGAATTCTGAATTATTTTTAGAGTCGCGTCACAGGCCACAATATCTGGTAATATATAGGCCCCAAAAGTCGACAGGGTTATACAAGATTTCCTTCGACTTGTTAGTGGGTTACTACTCTATAAAACAGTCCGATGCAATGGATGGTTGATGGGACTGACTGCAGGATATGAACACATCTTGATGATATTAAACTTTTTATGATATAAATTGTCCCATAAAGGATCAACTCTTTTGGTGTCTCAATTTATGTTAATTCTAAATCTACATTGTCTTTTTGTGATGTTTTCATGTTATTTACCTCCAACTAGATCCAAATGGTAGTAAATGCATCCGCCCAAATTATTCTGCCTTAATGGATAATAACTGTTACAACTATTATAACAATTTTCTACATGCAAAGGTTACTTTACACAGACACATAACGGAGACCTGTTTATGACTGGTCAATATTTTTCCATATTAGGGCACTAGACTACAGAACAGCATGGGAGATGCGTTGCCTATTTCATTTTCTCAAACCACCAGCGGGGGTGTTTAAATTACAAATAAATACAATTAAATATCAATTATTTTATATGAAAGGTAGATTTCCTTTAGTCAAGAAGCAGTCTGTGGGGACTACTTTGCTGACTGCCCGTGGCTGTTGGTCGGCGGAGAAGCTCTTTGACTCGGGTAATTGCTGGCCAGGGGCAATGAAACGTTGACTGCGTCTCTGTGGCAGGCGTCGGGCAGCACTAATATACCTATCAGGGGCTTGTCTTGGCGAGCCTGGATGGAACCAGAAACGTCACAAACCACGTGACTAACCAGAACCAGCTTGCAAGAACGATTGTAGGTTGAACCAGACCACGTTCCTGGTTCGGCCATGTGATTAGACGCCATGTGCCTCCCTTGTAATGCAAGACCTACATGCGTTTTCTACAGCAAGTACACTTCATTATCATTACTGTAATTGTTTATATATGTGTGGGTCATACCTGGCCTATTAGGTCATAGAATCATTGCGTGAACCAGCATGAACCACTATCAATCGGTGGTTACAACTCTCTGAACCAAACAACGTAACTTGGTTCAAACCAGGGGTGTAACTGCTCGTCAAAATAGCTTTGGTTGCAACCAGGTCTGGCGCACGGTTAGAACCAGGCTCGCCGAAACATGGGCCAGCCTGCTCAGGCAGCGCAGAGAGATTGGTCGTTACTGATGCGGTATGCAATTACCTGGGCCCTTTACGCCGCTCCGTGAGGCTCGAGCCAGGTGTAGTCAATAGAATACAATAACGCAACTCCGGCTCTGGCATTTCCAACTATCTATGCTTAGGAAAACCCCACTTATATGTACATGTACATCAAGGCACTGGTGTCTGTATGAAGATGGTTCATATGTGCTATCCAAAACTGCAAATTTTCTATGTAAATATTATACAGAAACCATCAAACATGTATATATTGACTGTGCAAATGTTAGATAGTTATGGAAGGCAACAGAAGATTGGGTCAGACTCACTCATAGCCGTCATTTCAAAATATCTGACAAAGAATTTTTTTTCGGAAATGAACAAGTTGGTTCATCTGTGCTATCCTAATTGGATCTTCCAATTAAACTGTCAAACGAAACAATTCAAATTCGTTGAGTAAAATGTTCATGATTTGGTGAGCAATATTTGCCTATCTGGATGATTTGCACTAGCCGATTTACTTTATCTTTTACTTTATCTTATCATGTTTGTATTCATAGTTGTATTTGGAAAAGTATGTCTTAATGACCAATCATTATCTCGCTTGCAGATAGTTAAAGCCTCGCGTTTTTGACTTCATTGCGACTGTGCCCTCAGAACTGGTGGTCGGGGAATAGAAAAGCCACATTGTAGATCTAGAACGCAACACCGTCAGATATCGCTACTACATTGAATTAGTAGTAGTAGTAGTAGTAGTAGTAGTAGTAGTAGTAGTAGTAGTAGTAGTAGTAGTAGTAGTATATTTAATATTAGTATTATTGTTGTTATTATCATTATTATTATTATTATTATTATTATTATTATTATTATTATTATTATTATTATTAGTATTATTAGTATTATTTTAGTAGTAGTAGTAGTAGTAGTAGTAGTAGTAGTAGTAGTAGTAGTAGTAGTAGTAGTAGTAGTAGTATAAGCTGACTTACAGGGACCATGTATAAAGATAATAAGGACTGCGATTTGGACAAGCTGTCACTAGTAAGCTGGAATCGCAGAGGTCTTGTTACTACAGTCGCCTATCTAAGAGAGCTAATCAAGTTTAGCAATTTATTAGCTGTTTCGGAACATTTGCTCTAGGCAAACAGGCTGTCCGCTCTGTCCAAGATTTCTGAGGATTTCAACGCCATTGCCAGCAAGCACTCTAGCACTGAATACTAGAGAGTTTATTCTTGGGCAAGGTAGCGTGGCGCTGCTTTGGCACAAGAATATCTCAGGTATATCTCCAATGACGAAAATTACACATCACAGAATATCTGGTTTGCAGTTGCAGTTGTTAAGAAAAGGGTGTTTCGAAAATATGTGTGTATCTTAAATACATACGATTCGGTACCTTGCACTATTGATAACATACAAATGATGTGCATAACAAGTAAACCTATTTACAACATGTATAGGCGTGTAAAAAGTGATTTATTGATAATTCAAATTATTTTACCTGGCCAGATAGTGGTGTCATCATTCTTTAAATCGGTGCTTGAGAGTGAAAAAAGTTTTTAGGTACAGTGCTAAAATTTAAACAAGTTGGCAGCTCATGTATAATACACGACCGCACGCACGATTGCCACCCAGTTTTCTGGGCTTAGATGCATAAATGACCTCACGACTGAATATAACTATTATTCGCAAACTACGTGGACCATTGAGGTGCTTGGTTTATTTTTTGACGTTATCTATGGGTGTTTATACGACCAGGTACTGCCAGACGTCCGGTCGACTGGTGCATGAAGTAAATGTCTGTACTGTATATGCTTAATAAGTGGTGTAAAAAGTCTTACAGTAGAGTGACGTGCCTTTGTGCACTACCAGAGTTAGCTCACTCATGAGACGTATTAACGTGTGTTTTAACTACGTAACTTTTGGTTTGGTTTGTTTCTCAGCCTTAATCATAAGTATATCACCTAGCTTGTTTTTGTCGTTTCCTTTTTGTTTGCTGTAAAGCTCAGGTGGAATATACTTAAAAATGAGTTTTGCGAAAATCTAATCCTGAACTTTTGATTGATTTTGAATTATTTAGCCTTTTTGTACGTGTATTTGTTAGTGGAAAATATAACTTTGTATAATGTATGTTTTTGCATTTTTACAAGTTCGGTCAATGAGCAAGGGGCACACCTACCGTGTGGAATAGGAGTTGGCACATCCCGGGGAACCCTACGCCAGCGTGGCACCCTGCTCGCCTTATAAAAAAATGGGGATGTGTGGATCTGTCTATTGATACCATGCATCTAAAAGATCCCTTGGTCCTCTTTGGATATGAAGGCTCTTCTCTTTCTCTTCCGCTTTTTCTTCTTTCACATGCTTTGCCATTGTTCTTCAACAATGGCAAACAACCACTTTACGAAAAAAACACACTTTATGGCCCTAAATAGCCTAATGTGCTGATGTGCCTTTAAGCCCTCATTCATCCAGTCAATTAACATACAATACAACCATTATTATCATAGTATTATCATTATCATTATTATTATTATTATTATTATTATTATTATTATTATTATTATTATTATTATTCCCTCCAAATTGTGCGTAATACGTCATCACTCGTCTATGTCATCAATCTACTACATCATTATCCCCTGAGTGAGTTTCTCCTGGCCGTAATTCATGGAAAGCTAATCTTTAGTCTGTCTTGTAAAAGCAACGAAAAACTCACTGCATTACATTGGAAAGCAAACACTTAATTTGTTAGTTCTAAACCAGTGATTTGTATCTATGATATCGCCCAATTGGTTGCGCGCGTGCATCTACTGCAAATCGGCGGAATCAAAGCAACTGGTGAATATATCTTCAATTTTTTAATCGAAACCTGTCGCAGTGAATGAATCAATTGAACTGGAGGGAAGCGATAAGGCGTGACGAATGCGCCTGAGACTCAATGATATGATGCGAAATCTATTTAGTGCTTCATTTATCTCGTTACGCGTCTAGGTTTGACCGAACACACTCCCCACCTTCGTAAATGCTGTTTTAGTCAGATTATCATTGCCAGTACGTCCTTTGATTGCATTTGTTCATGAAGGTGTTGTCCTCTATCGGAATCGTACGATGTATATGATGAATGTCTATTTGATAATATTTATAAGCATATTTATGATTGCATTTGGTCCGTTATAAGCCTTCGTGGCTGGCCGGATTTTTAACACCTGTGTTTTGCATGTAATGAATGTCATTATCTGGATTGGGCAATAAACTATTTATTAACAACAACTCAGAGTCACGAATAGTGATTGGGATTAAGGTATTTGACTGGGCAATTCTACGTAGATTAGAACGGGGCAGCCTTCAGAGTAAGGCGGTCTGATACAACACTCGCCAGCTTCCAAGCCACGAATACATCACAGGTCCCGAGGTTAGTTTTGTTACCTTTAGGGTTAGGCTGGACAATCAGATATTGATAATCTTATTTAGAAAAATATACTAAGAAATTTGAATTATATAGCGGGCACATTACCTGAAAGAGCCTTATTTAGAAAACATAAATTAAGAAGTTTGAATTATAGAGCGCACACATTACCTGAAAGAGCCTTATTTTGAAAAATACATTATGAAATTTGAATTATAGAGCGCGCACATTACCTGAAAGAGCCTTATTTAGAAAATATATATATTAAGAAATTTGAATTATAGAGCGTGCACATTACCTGTAAGAGCCTTATTTAGAAAAAAATATATATTAGGAAATTTGAATTATAGAGCGCGCACATTACCTGAAAGAGCCTTAGTTATGAAAAAAATATATTAAGAAATTTGAATTATAGAGCGTGCACATTACCGGAAAGAGCCTTAATTAGAAAAAATATATTGAGAAATTTGAATTATAGAGCGTGCACATTACCTGATTTAGAAAAAATATATTCAGAAATTTGAATTATAGAGCGCGCACATTGCCTAAAAGAGCTTTAATGCCTTGGTAGCGCACCACTTGGCCACTGCAGTAGTACCACTTTTATCTCTAGATAAAGCACAGGCCTCCACGTGACTGACAAGGGCAAAGCGAAATGCCGGCTCACTGATAGCCTAGCCATTAGCCCTTACTGTATTGTTGTTTTTTATATTTAACCTCAAACTTCCTTAACCCTAATGCTGCTGGTGGCTATTTAGACCAATAGAAAATGATGCGTAAAAAACCTGGCATTAGCATACCAACCTCCAATAAATACCAAGATAATAGAGTATAGATGGTTTTCAGAAATCTATGCGTTCTTGTGCTTTGGTTAAAAATTGACTTAGCATTGGAAGGGTTAAGGACACGAGACCTGTTATTTGAGTATTTAGTTCAGACAACTCTCACATGAAGGGTGTTGGTTTATGCAGTAGGATTCTCGACTATTCGAGGATTCTACCGTATCATACCACAATGGCACTGATCTATAAGGAATATCATGTTTTAATCTGGTATAGATCTGGGGACAAAGTAGCTCAGTTGGTTAGGTGTCGAACTAGTAATCAGAGGGTCGCTGGTTCAATTCCCGGCCGGGGCACTTTGGTGTGTCCTTGAGCAAGACAGTTTATTCCATATTGCTTCAGTCTACCCAGCTGCACAATGGGTACCTAGCATAAATAATATATGCTGCCAGTTGCTCTGGAATATCCCCCCGGGGGATTGAAATGGTTTCCGTGTATACAGGCCTGCTAGGGGAGGAAGGTTGTGTGAGCGCTTCGGTGGATACAAGACTATAAACCGAATACCCTTCTTTACCTTTAGATGGCAGGCTAGCAGCATCCTTGAGGAGATTAAGATGATCGTTGTTAGCTCATTCTGCACCATCTGTTGCTATAGTCACAATTAGTAACAGGGAGGAGGAGGTCCACAATTTCAATGAAGCAGGAAGATAATCAATTGAATGTGCTTTTTTAATTGCTTATGAGTACAGCCTTTGTTTGCTGGCTCTTTCGATATAATGCTATCAATTACATTAGGGCTTCACTCAGGCCAGGTACTAGGTATAGAGCATTTGGTCCAGTAGTAGACTCAGGGCTTGATCACCACCATGATTGATAAGAAAGGGGTAGCTTAGTTTTGATCAGAACATACCTTTTGTTTTAGGGCAGTGAACAAGTCAGCTGTATAAATTGGGTAGCAATTAAGCCTGCCTCGCAGGCCATATTTAAATGTCTTCCATTGTGGATATATGGCACTGCGGTATACAAGAAGGTCAGTTGGAAATATATATTAACACCAATCTCCCTCATGTGGCAATTGTGTGAACTAAATGGCCAACAGTAGGCCACAAGTCACTATCTGGTATAGGTGCAGGCATTTATATATAATAAAGTAAAATCATAATAGAGCCTTGTAGCTAGGCTAGGGTAGCATGTAAGCTCTAAGGTAGCTTGAAAGATAGAGCCAAGGTAGCCTGTAAGATGGGGTCGAGGTAACTTGTAGGATAGGGTCAAAGTATCCTGCAAAATAAGGTCAACCTAGCCTTAAGATAGGGCGAAAGTAGCCTGTAAGATAGTGTCGATGGCCATTAGGATACGGTTAAGATTTCCTGTAAGATATGGCTGATATAGCCTGTAACATAGGATTAAGATGCGATTTAGTGTTAAGATAGTCAATAGGGAAGGGTTAAAGTGGCGTCTTAGCCAATTCCTTATGGGCCTTTCAGGATCGATGTAAATGTGTACACCTACATCGACACTATCACAGCTAGTTAGAATTAACGAGCTATTCAGGACTGGGATCGATAAGCAAAATGTTAATGCATTCTCTTGTTCCTGGGATTCTGAAATATCTAGTCTCAGTCTCCAAAATGCATAGTGTCGTCCTTCTTTCTCGAATATCTTGATAGAGTAACAATTTATATTGGAAGTATTCGTTGTTCCAGACTGTTAGCAACAATTAGGATGGAACGATTGTTAATTACTGTAGATTCACAAATGATTGTGTAGAGTGAATTTTGCGAATTTACAGAAAATCGATTTTTATGTTTTTTAAACTTTGCGAATTGGCCGCAACATGGAGTGCCAGCTATACACTTAAAGTGGCAGCACTAATCATTGCGAATTTTAATTTTGCGTCCGAGGCTAAACGCAAAAACGCAAAAAGTAAACTAACGCAATCTTTTCCGGATTTACAGTGGTGTTTTTTTTAGGCTGATAATTATTGGCCAGTGTTCAATGGCGGTGAAACCGAACTACTAAAGAACTGAACTACCAGAGACTAAACCTAGGTTACTGGTAACTTTCTTACATGTTTTAAGGATTGGGACATGAACACTTGTGCAGACATACACCTTTGTAAAGGCGCAATGGGCCATCGGTGCTCAACGCACAGGAAAGGCCAACCAAACAAAGACACCAACAGAATATCAAACATTATACTTTAAACTCGAAACATTTAAGCATTGACATTAACACAGACGTTATGCCAACGTTGACCTTAGAATTAACCAACTACAATTTAGTATGGAAAGCAGCCCTTTATGCAGAAAATCACTATTTAGCATGCATGCTAAATGAATTGACATGCATGGCAATTCATTTAGCATGCATGTTAAATAGACTGTTCATTTGTAATGCATTTTAATTCATTTAGCATGCATGCTAAATGAATTGACATGCAAGCTAAATAGCCCGTTCATTTGTCATGCATGGCAATTCATTTAGCATGCTAAATGAATTTCCATGCATGGCATTTCTACAAGAACAGCTTTCCATAATTAAGGTATTTAAAGAGTTAACGTTGACAATCAGTATATGTGTGTACGGGTATCGTAAATAACATGCCCGCCCGTATGGCACCCGCAAGGATTACAGGCTTTTACAGGTGTTGTGATAGTGGTAATTCAGCGTCATCGTACGGGTTTGTATCAACAGACAAGCATCCCACGCTCATCAATGCGTTTGCCCGCAAGGGTTCGGCTAGAAAATGGCCTTGCAAGCGCCATACACTGGGTCTATACTACTGTCGTATGGCACCCTTAGGGGATCAATTTTTCCTTTGTTCGTTTCGATTGACACGGAAAGGCAGGACTGGTACTTGTTTTAGAATTATTCATGACTTGGAGATTATTATTTGAAAACATTTCCTAATGGAAAGCACAAAAGAATGATCCTAACACTAGTATTTTGTTTATGAATAATTTAGCCATGCGGAACTTAGTGAGTAGCTGAAACTAATTCATTACAAAAAATCGTTCTAAGTCTGATACGCATTTTCCACAATTGTCCATGACAACCCATATGTAAGATCTAGCAGTAAGAAAAATATAGGACAATGAATGAATGAATGCTTGTTTAAAGGCACATCGACACACAACGACCCTTTAGTGCCATATATTATTACCAAAAGGTAGTTCTTTGTCACTGTTGAAGAACAATGACAGAGCATAATAATTTTAGGTGAAAGAAGAAAAAGAGTGAGAACAGAGCCTTCAGATCCAAAGAGGACCAAGAGATCTTTTAGATGCATGATATCCATGGACAGATCCACATATCGCCCATCTTTTATAAGGCGAGCAGGGTGGCACACCAGCTTAGGATTCCCCAGGATGTGCCAATTCCTATTGCACACCATTGAGCAAACCTTGCGGGTTACCAAGGGGCAAACTAACGTGAATTCTCGCCTTTTCTCGTGAGATGGTATTGGCACATGTCTCTGGCGCGGAGAATCAGGCCAGCTGAGCGTGACAGCTAATTGCTATACGTGTCTGCACCTGGGTACAGCATCACTCTATGGCTTCAGGTGCGTACCTGTGCTGGCTTAAGTTCCTGGAGTCAGGTGACCTATACCGCCAGCTGAGTGCTCGCAGACTTGGAGAGCAGGAGGGGGGGGGGGTAGGGGGCGACACACAATAATTGCTGACGGGAAGGGGGTGGGCGCCAGGGGTATGTTGAGGGTATACGTCTCATACATATAGAACATAGACATAGAAAGATTGATTTCTGCCGGCATCTAATTTCTGCACTAAACGGACGGGCAGTCAGCGCATAATACACGACTGCACGCCCGATTGCCACCCAGTTTTAGTCAGGAAGCAATATCTGGAAATGTGACGTTAGCTTACATTTTGTGTTAAAAGTCGGCAACATGTCTTTCTTACCTAATTTAGGGGTTCTGATTTCATTATGGATTTCACAAATTGCATGGACTTTGGTATGAGTATAACTGTAATGTTGCTTATTAGGTATGCTCTTAAATTTAATTCTAGGTATTACAGCATTATTGTCTTCATGATATGTTGGATAATCTCTGCAAAAATCTCTTATCTCTTGCCTTATTATAGGTTTATCGCTTCCAACCACTTACATTCTACATGAATATAATGTAAAATAATTAAAATACTAGATTTTTTGTTCATTAGTTTGTCATATCATATGTTTCTACTTTAACATTCCTGCAGTTCTCTAGTTCGACACATTTGTAAGCTGCTGTGCAATGGAAGACTTGCACTTCCATCAACAT
Organism: Maea johnstoni; assembly: GCA_963942565.1. NCBI lineage: Eukaryota > Metazoa > Annelida > Polychaeta > Spionida > Magelonidae > Maea > Maea johnstoni. Next base: position 29,686,233 of record OZ012686.1, read on the forward strand.
TTTTTGATTTTGGGGGAAATTTGCAGGATTTGCAAATGTATCCAGTTGTGCACTGATAGCTTATAAGTTCAATGCATTCTTTCAATCATGAGCCGTAGGCAGATTTCCCCTCTTATAGCTTCCATCCATACTGGAAAAGATTATGTAGTATGGGAGCTGGTTCAGCGGCCTGTTTTCATATCAAGGCAGGGTAAGGGCATATCACCGTAATTGGTCCGCAGACCTCAAATTTTCAAAATAGATTTATAATTTTCATTCATTTTGGTTTAAAAAGAACACATTCTAAGGTTCATAAATCTAAGTTAATCCACTATTTAGTATAGGGAATAAGATCCGCCGTTGCGCATTGGTGAGATGTAAGTGTTTGCTGCAAAAGCTGAGGTCGCCAAGGCCGAAACTTTGCAACAAACACCCATGGCGAGGCTATAAATCTGCACCAATGCTCAGTGGTGGGTCATAATGGCTATTATAGCGAGTTTGAGTGATAAAAAAATAGAAAAACTCTGTGATTATGACACAAAAATCATGTTTTCTAATAGTTGCTGAACCTGGATTTGGTCCTTGCTCAGGAGCCTCAGTCTTTAAAGCCACAGAAACAGCTTCTCACTGAACATAGTGTGTTTTCCAAGCCTGGGTATTTTCATAGCAATGCGCTATAATATTCAACAAGGTGCGAACGGAACATTTGAAAAAATGAGATATTTCAACTATGTTTGGATATTTTAACTAATCACTTTAATAGACATGATAATTTATCAATATTTTATTGATTAATTATGAAAAAAGAGATCAATTATTTCCAGGCATACTTTAATGGCTTGTCCGAGATGCAGCTGTCCTGTTTGCACCCTTTTAACTTCAAAAGGGTTTGATTTTTCCAAAAACTAGGAATGCCATTTCAAAATCAATACAGGATATCCTCCTACCCACTTGACTATATACTACATTATGAGTTATTGGAAATCTATATCAAGTTCATATCTAGCAGGGAATAACAACTTTTTAAAAGGTTGCAAACAGGACAGTATGGTTACTCATGGGACACTGGGTTTTATTTCCATACTTGGAATTCTTTCTTTATCAGGAAAATCATGTTATATTTGTATGACATTAGCTGGAAATGAAATTGATATTTCAGTAAATATTATTAGTTTTACTCCACTTTGGACCTCATGGCTATTTAGGAGGTGCCAAACCCCTGCTTACCTACTTTGGGACACTTAATTGCTTCACTAGTGTAACTGACATGCCATTAGTGTACATACCCTGAACTCTGAGATTGTTATGAAATGCACAGTCTGTAATGCACTTCTACCCAAATACCTGTTATATTATGGGTTCTGGTTGAGTAATATATCCTGACACTTCCCTTCTCTTATAGGTCTGACACCAGTTTGTGTTGACATAGCACATACCTCAAATGAAGGAACATCAATTTCTACCATAAGTAGTTGGATAAATGCCATTGACCCATTAATGCTTAAAACAGTTCCTCTAGACATTGATGTTTAGATCTATGATAATGATGTAAATAACTTTGGGATTCAGGCTACTTTTGGGCTAACTAGGTATTTAATTCTGTGTAAAGATGCAATAAATGCTTAATGTAGAGTGATATGACAGCTACAAAGGATAAAGATTAGCTTTCTCGTTATAGTATGTTTTATTAGCCTCTTAGTTTATTGAAAATGAAGTGGAAACTATCTTGATTTCATACTGCATTTCATATGAGAAAGGTCACAACCCGCAAGAACCACCCAAGTCTTTACAACATCCCATCATGCTCGGTAAACAACACCTTTTATGTATCATGTATTTTGAAAGCTTAGCTCAGGCCCCTTCTATAACTAGAACTCAAATTTTAATTTGTATCAGCATAATAGATGTTGTATTCGTGCTGCTTGTCTTGGTATATAAACCTTATCTGGTTGTTATAGGCATTTTCCTGTTGATTTCTTGACACAAAAGCTTGTTTTTCATCATGGGACAAGTGTCCCATTCACACCTGTTCTGTTCGTAATCGATTCCACAGGATGCATATCAAAAATTCTCTTTCATAAAGCATGTTTCTTGAAAACAAAGATAGTCATGTTGTTACCAAGTATTTAAGTGATCTTGTCATGCTACTTCTACAGGTGCGGTGTTGGTAACAGAGCAGAGATTTTGAAGTTAGCAATTATTTAAAATCCTACGTTGCAAAGTTGTCCCTTTCTTGATCAGGTTGAGCAGTTTTTCTGTGTATTTGTATGGTTTCTCTGATTTGCTGTCCTGTGACAAAGCAAGGGAGATACTTTCCCTGGGATCAAAACGCAGCAAAGAGCCCACCTCTTACATTAGATGCACTACACCTACTCACTTTGATTATGAACACTGCCTTGATATGGAAATAGGTAACTGAACCAGCTCCCATACTACTTAACCTCTACCAGTATGGATTCAAGCTATTGGATCATGACTTTCTTGAATAAATCTCCCATTCCTGAAGAGTGCATTTTTGAACTTATAAGCTGTCAATGTACAACTGGATGCAATTGCAAATCCTGCAAATGTCGCCAAAAACTAAAAAATGCAGATGGACCTGCAACAGTCTTCCATTGCGCAGCAGCTTACAAATGTGCCAAAATAGAGAACTGCAGGCACATTGAAGTAGAAACACAAGATATGACAAACTAATGAACACAAAAGCTGGTATCTTACATGAGACATTATATTCATGTAGAATGTAAGTGATTCAAAACCATAATTAACAATATTAAGGCAAATTCCTAATATTACAGGTTTTTGGCAGAAATTGTCTAAAATATCCCGAAGACAATAATGCTGTATTACCTAGAATTGAATTTTAGGCGTTACCTAATATGCAACATTACAGTTATACTCATGCCAAATTCCATGTGTTTGATGAAATCACCTATGATTTTATTAAAGAAAATACAAAAAAAGCATTTTTTGACATTTTTACCAGTTTTCACCTTAAAAAATCCCTAAGTTTGCATTCTTAAACTTTATCTAGAGTGAGCAACATATTCATATGTTTAATATTCCTTTGTAAATAAATAGACAGAAGACGTTTGCTAACTGGTGTGCAGTGTTTAAATTCATCACAATGGAAATTACAAAAATGTGCGTTTTTGTGATTTTTGGTAAAAATGACCCAAAAAAAGCACCTATGGTGCATTCTGACACTTTTTTTTCAAAGTGCTGCTCAGCATCTGTCAGTGTGTTAGCTTACTAAGTTTGGAGTTTCTATTCTGCACCAGGTGTGTGTTTAGGGTTTATATTACAGAAAACATATGTTTTTGGCCAATTTCGAAGGAAAATGCCCCAAAAAAGTGTCAAGGAAACATTTCCCGTTTCGGCAACATGGTTTTTTGAAATCAGCACCCCCAAATTAGGTAAGAAAGACATGTTGCCGACTTTTAACACAAAATGTAAGCTAGGGTTATTTCTAGCTTGAATTCTGGATTCTGCTTCCTGACTATTCCACGGCATGGACGCATGGATGACCTTAAAACTAGAGCTGCACTCACCACTCACGAACTCAAGTGGCTCGAGCATTAGAGCAGGCGAGCTGAGCTCGAGCTCAAGTCGTCAACTCGCGAACTCATCTATGTTTGGAACACAGAACATCTGACACTAACTTTCTTATTACTGCTTATAACTGTCATGTTTTGTTTACAATACCCAATGTACAAAGGCTGTGTTGAGCGTTATACTGATCTTTGTACTGCTCTATAGAAAGCAATATGTAAATATAGATTTGTGTTCTTCTATGCAGGCACATTTTAGAATGAAATAACCGTGTAAATGTTAGCAAATCTCCATCAGTAAGTATTTCTTTCTTAATTGGTGGGCTGAATAATGAATATTTATTTCAAAAACCACGCATCCACGAGCTCATAAACTCATGAGTCAAAATGGTGGTGAGCTCATGAGTTGATCTCCCTCTGTGAGTGCAGCTCTACTTAAAACTGAACGTAGCTTTGTTTCCCAAGCTACGTGGCTCATTAACGTACTTAACTTATCATTTTTGATATGTTATCCATGGGTGTTTGTACAGCCAGGCACTGGCAGATATCCGGTCGATTGATGTAGGAATTAAATGCCTGTACTGTACACTCAAAGACTGCAATATGGATTCATACCAAAATGGCAAAATACGGGGGGGGGGGGATGTATACATCAAAGTTTTCCACATCAGGTATAACCTTTGTTCCTATGCTTAGCTAGATTTTATCTGCGCTGCAGATAGCGGTGTGCTCGTGGAGACCCCCCCCCCCCCCACTCATTACTGGTCATTGGTTTCACCGTGCTACGGAGCGGCCTAAGTGGCTCACAGGTGTAAAGCTATCAGCCGGAGTCACGTGGGAAAAGTGGGACTGAGCAAACAGACATCTGTGTAGTAGAACGAGAACAAGCTGTGTATCAGTGCGGACTATGCGGCAAGTCGATAAAGAGCCTTTTAACAAACTGCTGCTACACATTTACTTTGCCAAAACAAAACGGAGGGAAACAGGTGCAATAAACACGAATGCAGTGTTTCATCTCGAGTAGCTTTGCGCAATATTATTTAGAGGTTGTAGAAATGCACTATAGGTTATTCCCCTCAGTGAACACACTTCTATTCCACTCCTCTGCTTTCCCTGCAGTCTAGTTGTGAACGCGTCAAATAGCATAGTCTTCCTTCAGGATGACGGGATGCTAACATATATATATATACACACACATATATATATATATATATATATATATATATATATATATATATATATATATATATATATATATATATATATATATATATACGAGTATATACATTTATATATATATATATATATATATATATATATATATACATATATATATATACATATATATATATATATATATATATATATATATATATATATATATATCACACGCACACACACACATATATATATATATATATATATATATATATATATATATATATATATACACATATATATATATATATACATATATATATATATATACACATATATATATATATATATATATATATATATATATATATATATATATACATATATATAAACATATATATATGTATATATATACATGTATATATATATATATATATATATATATATATATATATATATATATATATATATATATATATATATATATATATATATATATATATATACAGGATCCTCAGATAACGGCATGGGGGTATGTGGTCGATATCTAGCTGTATACTGAGGAAAATGTATGATTGTTTATATAACAGAGGAGTGAGAGTATTCTCTTTGTACATTTCAGGTTTCCTTCGGTAATGGCCATTAGTGCACTCTAACGCCCACTATTTATTTGTCATGTAGACAGGGTCGGGTAGTTTGTTAAATGTTTCATATTCCCCGTTACCTTTTGTACTAATACCTATACCTATAACCGTTCTATCTGCCGTATCTAGGTGTATTCCCATTTGCATTCAATCAGTCCTGATCTTATATCTTGGTGATTCGTGTGGATATTTGTATTTTAGATATTGTGGGTTAAGACACATTAATGAAATATGAATTTGATGTTATGGTATTCCCTATCTCCCAGAATGGAGAGTGAATCATGGTTCATATTTGATCAGTTCCATCCTTCAATTTTCCAGCAATTACATCGTAAGGTATAGGAGTCTGAAAGCGAAATCAATATTCATCATTGCAGCTTGGCCTGATCGAGCAGAATGGTTTTCTAATAGCTCAAAGAGTCACACGATTATGACGTATTGAGCGAAAACCGGTCGACCACATTGGTTTTACTAATGGCTCAAAGAGCCACACGAACGTTTATTTATGGCTATTGAGTTATTCCTGATTGACAGGATGTGGTTTTCTAAATGGGAAAATATGTTGCCAGAAAGAATCAGTGCGACGTATTGAGTTATTCCTGATTGACAAGATGTGGTTTTCTAATGGGAAAATGTGTTGCCAGAACGTATTGATGTGACGTATTGAGTTATTCCTGATTGAAATTATGAGATTTTCTAATGGGAATATGTGTTGCCAGAACGAATTGATGTGACGTATTGAGTTATTCCTGATTGACAAGATGTGGGTTTCTAATGGGAATATGTGTTGCCAGATCGTATTGATGTGACGTATTGAGTTATTCCTGATTGAAATTATGTGGTTTTCTAATGGGAATATGTGTTGCCAGAACGTATTGATGTGACGTATTGAGTTATTCCTGATTGACAAGATGTGGGTTTCTAATGGAAATGTGTTGCCAGAACGTATTGATGTGACGCATTGAGTTATTCCTGATTGACAAGATGTGGGTTTCTAATGGGAATGTGTGTTGCCAGAACGTATTGATGTGACGTATTAAGTTATTCCTGTTTGACAAGATGAGGTTTTCTAATGGAAAAAGGTGTTGCCAAATCATATTGATGTGACGTACACGTATTGAGTTATTCCTGATTGACAAGATGTGGTTTTCTAATGGAAAAATGAGCCGCAAGAACGTGTTGTTATGACGTATTGAGTAATTCCTGCGTGACCAGATTGACAAGATGAGGGTTTTTAATTGGAAAATGTGTTGCCAGAACGTATTGATGTGTCGTACTATTATCGAGTTTTTCCTGATTGACAAGATGTGGTTTTCTAATGGGAATATGTGTTGCCAGATCATATTGATGTGACGTACATGTATTTAGTTATTCCTGATTGACAAGATGTGGTTTTCTAATGGAAAATGAGTCGCACGAACGTGTTGTTATGACGTACTGAGTAATTCCTGCGTGACCAGATGTGGTTTTCTAATGGAAAAATTAGTCGTTCATGTAAGAACGTTGTTATGACGTTGAAGAAACACTGACATCGTTTAAAAAGTAATAGTAATAGTACTAGTCTATCGCAGAAGGTGGAGCATGGATAATGTGTTATGATACGAATTGCAGGGATATAGTCCTGTTAGAAGCTGCATTAGAGAACTGCTTATTGCAATTGATCATTTACGAATGGACGCTATTTTGGGGTGAAAAGGTCGTTAAAGGAAATGCTGTAAAGGATATTGCGGTTTACGAATTTTCAGGGTAAATGATAGACACCATTTCCCATACGTCAAAGGATATAAGAGAGTTTGTTTGATAATAGCTTGTTGGAATAACTGTTATCATATTTATAGAAGGGCACATGTTGAAAATGTCTACCAGGCAGTTACAGGACATTGTTGCGAGTGGTCTTGTTCGAAGGGGACGTCACTGTGGATGTAACGTAATATGCTCGTGTGAAGGGTAACGTCTAAATTTTCCAAAGGTTTTGACTAACAAAATACTCTAGTGCTCGCAGAATATTGACAAACTTTCATTTACTGTTTCTCATACTACTCCTTAAGTCGAATGGTGTTTTTTAAATTTATTTCACAGATTCACCACTGATCACCTCTAAAGTATTGGTATAAACCATTTAACAATTTATCATTTTTGTATCTAGGAAACTGCAATTATGGGAAAGTATCTACAAAGAGCCACACTATCACACTTTATAGGAAATGTGTATTTCTTCTTTCCTTACATTTAGATTGATTTGAGGGAAATTGTTGACCATGGCTTTTTAATAGGTATATATTGGTATGAACCAGTCGAACCGTATCGTTTGTCTTATATGACAATTCATCAAGTACACTATAAATAACGTGCACGCTGAACTGTTTGTCTCAAACGCTTTTGTATTGGATGATTTAAGCAGGACTTCCTAAAAAAGGTAATACAAACCTAGAAATATACCAGCATAGGGGCTATAGCTAACACACCAGGGCTGCATTGAGGTAGACAATATATTATCTTAACCCTTCCAATTCTGAGGCTGCTCTCGGCCAAAGCCCATGGATGCAAAGATTGAAAACCGTACTTGTCATGTGGATACCCATTGGATAGCTCTTGTTCAGTACTCTCGGATGAGTACCCATGTGTCAGGGTTTCAGTCATTTTTCAGTTTTTTATGTCATTTTGTACAGGCCAAATTAGCCACTAGCAGCATAAGGGTTATCATAAACAAGAGAGAATAAAAATCAGCATATTATATAAACTGAAAAACAACAGGCATTTAAAAACATATACCCTACACCTAAGTGTGAAGGCAATTTATCTTAACATTTTTGTTTATCTCGTTAGAATTCTGAGCAGTCAAATTCATTCTTTTATTCTTATGATATACGATTTTCTCGCTGTGCTTGATTACGTAAGCTTGGTAATAACTGCCCTCGGTACCTAATGCCCTTAAGCGCTGTTTACCTGTACTCACCTGTTTATCTTATTATCCTATTGTTAGTCCGCATTGATTGCTGTATCGGCGGCGCACAGGTACGTATCTCCGCTGCTATCCTCTCGGCACCAGAGCTCTACCTGCGGTGGCCCGGGCGGTCCATCTCTGGCTGGCGGCTCACCGGCCTCTTATCTGTTCGAGGCAATCTGATTGCGGCCGCACTCCATTACGTCTGCCTCGGCGCTGCCAACCATCTATCAGAGCCGACAACCTGGCACTTCGTCGATATCAGCTTACTGGCAACTTACCTCCACCGACCCTCCCTCCTGCAATGGCGCCTTAACCGCCACGCCGTCGTCTGCTTCGTCTGTGACGTAGGCAACAAACGCATACCCGCGATACCTTATTAGGAATAATTTTCATTGAGAAATATTCACAATATGACAATGAAATAAGTCTATTTAAAAAGATTATGTGTTTATTCTGTTTAAGGCTAAAGCACCACACGTAGTGAGTATATCCGGGCGTTCAATGGTCGAGGTGCGGAGTCAGCGACAACCGGCACACGCCGATCCCTGACGCCGAGCGCCCGCCCCGCTGAGAGAAGTCCCGCAGCAAGTCAATAACTAATCGAATTATAGCTAGCAAGCTATCAGAAGTTTGATTGCAAGCTGTTCGTTGTGGCCGAGGGGCTGTATATCATTTTATTGCCATTTATCGTGGCTGAATAATGGATGAGAGAAGGATGATTTGCTCGCTGTAGATCCAGGAGGTGTGTGTGCCTGCTCAAGGTGTCAGCAGCCATCAGGCCACAACTCAATAATATGAAAACTTGGCACATCATGCGCCTCCTTGGAAGGTGACATGTATCTTTTAAGTTTAAGTTTTATTTTTTTCCTGAAGTGGTTTCAGTATAAAAATGTGATTTAGTTCAAAACGACATATCATACATAATGCTTTTATGTAGTAGTAGAATAAAAGCTTAAAGCTAAAATGCATAATTATACATCACTTGAAGATACTGTATTCTAATTGGTTTTAGTCCATGAGCCAGACCCCAAAATTTGAGGATGCAGTACCAATTTGCTGAATAAATCCAACAATGATTTTTGGTTAGCCTGATATCTCAAGTGTCCAAAATCAGTTGATGGACTTCCGGGGCAGTTTGCGAAATGCCCTTTTGGCAGCCATTTTTAAAGATGGCCGCCATATTTTCACCAAATTGAATGGAGTCAGGAAATATTGAATAACTATTCACCAGAATGTCCTATAAACATGTGGGTTAGCTCAAAATGTGCGTAGTAACATTCTGCTTCTGACAATATATGATTTGTTAATTTTTGTTGGGATTATTTGTTAAAAAAATAGGGAAAAACATGAAAAAAATGTGATTTTTCATGTCGTTTTCATGAAGTACTTTAAAAAGTTTTCTATTTACCAATGTTAGAATACATTTAGGCCAACTCTTGTCTTGTTTTAGTGAGCCTGATATCTCAAGTGTCCAAAATCAGTTGATTGACTTCCGGGGCAGTCTGCAAAATACCCTTTTGGCGGCCATCTTTAAAGATGGCCACCATATTTCCCCAAAATGAATGGAGTCAGGAAATATTGAATAACTATTCACCAGAATGTCATAGGAACATGTGAGTTGGCTCAAAATGTTTGTAATAACTTTCTGCTTCTGATGATTTATGATTTGTTTCCTTTTGTTGGAAATATTTGTTAAATAAATAGAGAAAAACATAAAAAAGGTGATTTTTTATGACATTTTCATGACAAGCTCTTAATTATTTGTTTCTATTTATTTATGTTAGAATACATTTAGGCCAACACTTGACTCAGGTCATCTGGATTAGAATATAAGGCATCCATAGACAATTTTTATTATTATTTTTTACATATTTATTTCCACTTTATTGGCTGCTGCTCAAGTTATTTTGAACTTCAACTAGATATACATTTTCACAAATTTGGGGTTAGGTAACACTGTATCTCAATAACGTACTACTCTGTAATTCTCAATTGATTAGTTCAATTGATTATAGTTACACTTAAATTATAAATTCCAATACAATTTGATTTTACGTATTATTGTTGTCTGTTTACATTTCCTATACTTAATTTATCGGCATTTTGCGATAGGAGAATATGAAGTGCCAAACTGACATTCCAAATACCAATTGATCCTTGTTTAAAAAACCTAAACATCATTTGGCAATGAAGGTATCTCTCTCTCTCTCTATATATATATATATATACATATGTATATATATATATATATATATATATATATATATATATATATATATATATATATATATATATATATATATATATATATATATATATAAATATATATATATATATAGTCATTATGAAAGAATTTTTCGTACAAAACACATGGATCATTTGCTTCGTTTATATTCAAGTTTTGGCACGTTCGCAAAAATGTGTGTGTGTATCTATCTATCTATCTATCTATCTATCTATCTATATATATATATATATATATATATATATATATATATATATATATATATATATATATATATATATATATATATATATATATATATATATATATATAGGTAGATAGATAGATAGATAGATATACACACAATTTGTACCAAACTAAATCTAGGTGTAACCTTTAAACATATTCACTGAGTTTCACCATCACTGTTATCTGAATACTGCCCAACCTCATCATCTTCTTGGGTGTTGGCACAGTCCCGAAATTTGCACGCTGGGGTGCAGCGGAGGCCATTCACTACACACAGCTGGTGCTCATGTGAGCCAGCATATCCCTATAGTTTTCCACCTACTACATCCCACCCATATTGACTTGCTGGACTAGGTATCTCCTATGAATTTTGCAGACCTTACTTCCAGATTGCTGTTTGGTAGTTAGCACGGTATCTGTGCTGTTCCAATGAATCTTTGCAAGGGGGGAGCTGGCCAGATGAAAAGTCACACTTCTTTGCACGGAACATTTCATACCTGAGTGTATTGAAATCCTTTGCAGTTGTATTCAAACAATACATGCTACAAGTGAATGATTGTATGGTATGGAACATCTCATCTGTAACATGCCAATCCTGCCCTAAAGCCATGAACACCTGTCTGAACTCCTGCTTCTTTCGAATCAAATTGAGAGGCTTGACCTTATCCTGGCCAGCAAAGGAGTTGATGGTGTTGCAAACTGCCTGTATCTATGTGGAGAGTGAGGAGGATAATGAAGACATCCATGTCTTTAGAAATGATGACAACATTCCGGTAGCTTGACATTAATGTCCTATATGTGCTATAGACGTTGTGATGAAGACTGCCTGTGTGTAGTGAATGGTGTCCACTGCAACCCAAGGTGCAAATTGCAGGACTGTTCTAACATTTAAGAAGATGATGAGGTGGAGCAGTATATGGATGACAGTGATACAGTGATAGTGACACTGAGTGAACAAGTTTGAAGGTTACACCTAGATTTAGTTTGGAAGGAAGGAAGATTTGGGGTTGACCTCGCTTTCAACAGCTTAGGTCATATCGCAACGAGATAGAAACCCGGAACCGGAACAAAATTCCCTTCTCTTAACGAGTAGTTCCACGAGGTCTTTCAGTTTCAGAAGGACCATAGACAGTCCTCCACAACGCCGCACCTTCATAAAGCAACTAGGCCATATATATATATTTATATATATATATATATATATATATATATATATATATATATATATATATATATATATATATATATATATATATATATAGATAGATAGATAGATAGATAGATAGATAGATAGATAGATAGATAGATAGATGGATAGATAAATATATATATATATGTCATGACACAGATTGAAATTGGTAAGGATTTTGAATTGTGTCGACACAGATTAGAATTCTAATTTGTGTCGACACAAATCGCGATTTCAATTTGTTACCAGGTTTTAGCTGACACAGATTAGAATTTTGATTTGTTACCACCCAATTTTAAATTGTGTCGACACAGATCTAAATCCTAGCTATGAAGGGAAGCAAGGATTTTAATTTGTGTCGACACAAATCTAAATCCTACCTATGAAGGGAAGTAAGGATTTTAATTTGTGTCGACACAGATCTAAATCCTAGCTATGAAGGGAAGTAAGGATTTTAGTTTGTGTCGACACAAATCTAAATCCTAGCTCAGTGTCAATGAAGGGGAGGTAAGGATTTTAATTTGTGTCATTACTGATTATAATTTTGATTTGTTACCACTCAATTTTAAATTGGGTTGACACAAATCTAAATCCAAGCTATGAAGGGGAAGCAAGGATTTTAATTTGTGTTGACACAACTCACACAAGTATCAATGAAGGGGAGGTAAGGAATTCATTTTATGTTGACAAAGACAAAGAATAAGATTATTTTGTTACAAAATTACCAAAGGAGGTTTAGTCTGCTCATTTCCCTCATCTTACCTCCCCTTCATTGATACTAACCCTAGGATTTAGATTTGTGTCGACACAAATTAAAATGTTTACCTCCCCTCTATTAATTTTGATACTGAGCTAGGATTTAGATTTGTGTCGACACAAATTAAAATCCTTACCACTCCTCTATTAATACTGAGCTAGGATTTAGATCTGTGTCGACACAATTCAAAATTGGGTGGTAACAAATCAAAATTCTAATCTGTGTCAGCTAAAACCTGGTAACAAATTGAAATCGCGATTTGTGTCGACACAAATTAGAATTCTAATCTGTGTCGACACAATTTAAAATCGTTACCAATTTCAATCTGTGTCATGACATATATATATATATATATATATATATATATATATATATATATATATATATATATATATATATATATATATATATATTTGTATATGTGTGTGTATGTACCTTCAGACCCATTGGCAAATGATGAGGTTTTTTTAAACAAGGATTAATTGGTATTTGGAATGTCTCTATTTTGGCACTTTACATTCTCCTATCCCAAAATGACGATATTATTAAATATAGGAAATGGAAACAGACAATGATAATACTTAAAATGAAATAGTATTGGAATTTATAATGTAAGTGTAACTATAATCAAGTGAACTAATCAATTGAGAATGACATAGTAGTACTTCCTTGAGATACAGCGTTACCTTACCCCAAACATGTGAAAATGTATATCTATTTGAAGTTCAAAACAACCTGTCGAAATAGATCTGTAACCATTGTTTATGGATGCCTTATATTCTAGTCCAGATGACCTAAGTCAAGAGTTGGCCTATATGTATTCTAACATTAATAAATAGAAAAAATTTACAGTACGTCATGAAAACGACATAAGAAAATCAAATTTTTTTCATGTTTTTCTTTATTTCTTTAACAAATAATACCAATAAAAGGTAACAAATTATATTTTATCATAAGCAGAAAGTTACTACAAACATTTTGAGCTAACCCACATGTTTACAGGACATTCTGGTGAATAGTTATACAATATTTGCTGACCCCATTCAATTTGTTGAAAATATGGCGGCCATCTTGGCCGCAAAAAGGGTATTTTGCAAACAGGCCCGGAAGTCCATCAACTGAATTTGGATACTTGAGATATTAGGCTAACCAAAACAAGACAAGAGTTGGCCTAAATGTACTCTTACATTGATAAATAAAAAACATTTTAAAGCACATCATGAAAACGACCTTAAAAACAACATTTTTTTCATGTTTTTCTCTATTTCTTTAACAAATAATTCCAACAAAAGATAGCGATTCATATATCATCAGAAGCAGAATGTTATTACAAACATTTTGAACCATCTCACATGTTTATAGGACATTCTGGTGAATAGTTATTCAATATTTCCTGACTCCATTCATTTTGGTGAAAATATGGTGGCCATCCTTAAAGATGGCCGCCAAAAGGGTATTTTGCAAACTGCCCCGGAAGTCCATCAACTGATTTTGGACACTTGAGATATCAGGCTAACCAAACCAAGACAAGAGTTGGCCTAAATGTATTCTAACATTGATAAATAGAAAACTTTTTAAAGCAGATCCTGAAAATGACATAAAAAATCACATTTTTTTCATGTTTTTCTATATTTTTTTAACAAATAATTCCAACAAAAGGTAACAAATTATATATTCTCAAAAGCAGAATGTTATTACGAACATTTTGAGCCAACTCACATGTTCCTAGGACATTCTGGTCAATAGTTATTTACTATTTCCTGACTCCATTCAATTTGATGAAAATATGGCGGCCATCTTTAAAGATGGCCGCCAAAAGGGTATTTCGCAAACTGCCCCGGAAGTCCATCAACTGATTTTGGACACTTGAGATATCATGCTAACCAAAAATCATTGTTGGATTTATTCAGCAAATTGGTACCGAAATATGGTCTGGCTCATGGACTATTTAGGGAGATGGCCCAAATCTGTTGTAGAACTAAATTCCTCAAATGAGGGAGCTTAAACGTTTAAGCACCCTCTTAAACGAAACTAGGTCTAAGTAGGTCAGCATGGTCAGTACGGTAAACTCACTGTTCAGATATTACGTTGCCCAAGTGATTAGTGTAAGTTTCAACCTGTGGCAAGATGTTTTATCATCCCTGAAAAAAGTATGGAAATCTACCAGTATATTTGATAAAAGTGTAATAAGGGAATCACTGTTATGGTACAATCCTATGTTCAGATTGCAATTTAGAAAAGAACGGAAGGACGAAGGAATGATGGTCATTTCTGATTTGCTTTATTATCTGACTGTACCCTTATCATTAGAAAAAAATCACAACAAATGTGACATAAAAAATATTTTTTTGGAATATGGGAAGATTGCTGCAATTTTGAAAAAGCACTTTGAATGGAAAGAAATACCTGATTGCAGAAAACCATATCCTCGAAATTCATTTCTTAACACTATTCTTGCGGTAGACAAAAGGGGAGTATCTAACCTTTATAGAACACTGCAACACGAAGGTAACCATGTCTTAGGTGAGATAAACAGCAAATGGGAAGAGAAGACACTCTTAAGTTTCAGCTCCATTGATATCTCTAGATCCTTTGTTTTTCACCATTCATTATATAAAGATTGTTATTTAAAATATATGCGATTTCGTACTTTACACAAGAGATTCTACACAAATGAAAAGCTTTTTAAAATGGGTATTAAAAACTGTGACAAATGCACATTTTGTAAATCTGTAATAAACAGTGTTGAGCATGTGTTATTCAAAGGTTACGTTAATTCAAGAATTGTGGGTAAAAATCAATCAATGGTTAGAAGAGATAGGATTTATCGGTTATAATCTATCTGAAAGCAAGATAATACTAGGTGACTTAGAAAATGGTAACATTCCAACTAGAGTAATTCTATTATCCAAAAAGATTATTTATGATGCATTCAAAAGGGAAAGATTACCTGCCCTTGCTCACATTCCAAATGAAACAAAAATGTTCTTCTATTTATAGAAATACGACTTCTACCCCAAACGTAAGTCGCACATCGTTGACAATTAAAGATGGAACTTGCTTAATATTTATTACAACAACCAAGGCAGGAGGTAACTTTATTACATAGTTATTATCACTATATGATACATACAAACTACTGTATTGTACACTGTACAACACTGTAAGGTGCACTGTAAAAAACAAATGGTTTTGCTACATTGTATATAAACTGCTGTGCAGATTATATTATCTATCAACATTTGTACCCTGTTTTCTTGACTTTAGATGCAACTGAATAAAAATATTCCAAAAATAAAAAAATAGTTTCAACCTAACATGGACTAACGTTGATCTGTATTCATAATGCACATGTGTAGCGTTTATTTGCATTTGCATACAATATATATTGTTGACCTGTATTGGCACGTAATGCATAACGTTTATCTGTATTTGCATTAAATGCATAAGGTCGATCTGTATTGGCATTAAATGCATAACGCTGATCTGTACTGGCATTAAATGCATAACGCTGATCTGTATTGGCATAAATACATAACATTGATCTGTATTGGCATAAATGCAAAACGTTGATCTGTATTGGCATACAATGTATTGTGTTGATCTGTGATGATATACAATGTATAACATTGATCTGTACTGGCATTAGATGCATAAGGTTGATCTGTATTGCCATAAATACATAACGTTGGTCTGTATTGGCATACAATGTATGATGTTGATCTGTATTGTCATACAGTACATAACATTGATCTGTAATGTTATACAATGCATAACCTCGATCTATAACAAAATATATAGTGCGCATCGTTATTCTGCAATGGCCTTCAGTTCAAAACTTCAATCTGCAATGCCATATACTGTCTACCTTTATATCTGATATATAGTGCAATACATTGTAATGAAATTATAAAGCTGTCGACGGCCCTTTGTGGGTAAACGACCCAATTGTAAAATAGATAGACGATCGTACAGGTCTATCAGCGTGGGAGTCTCACTCAGGGACCACCAGACATGTCTGGAATGAAGTGGCTCCTACCTCTGGGGGTAAGTACCTCATCAGCCCAACACCTAAGTGAGCACAGTGCCGTCTTTGCTGAAATGGGCATTTCTTCACAAGTCTGTGTTAACGAGGTGTCACTATCTGTCATGTCCGACCTCCGTGCATCAGAACCTCCCTCTGTTGACATTTACTTGACAAGTATACTAAAGCTTGAATCCTGGGTCCGTACATGTTTCGTAGTAGTAGTAGTAGTAGTAGTAGTAGTAGTAGTAGTAGATGTAGTAGTAGTAGTAGTAGTAGTAGTAAAAATAGTAGTAGTAGTAGTGGTAGTAGTAGTAGTAGTAGTAGTAGTGATATTAGTAGTTCTTTTATAAAAGTAGTAATGCATGTATGTATGTATGTACGTATGTATGCCATTTTTGATAAGGAATCTGTACATACTATCAATATCCTTTCCTGCCATTTTGCATAATTCGGTATCTTTAGCCATTGGCACCCCCCTACCTATTAACCACTGAAATACTTTGTGTGGTTCTTCTCTAAATTCTTCTAGCATTACATTTTTCAAAGAAACTCAACCAGTGCATATGTGTGCGAACTGTTTAATGAATAAATGATACATTGTATCAGGAAATTGTTACATTATAACCTTGACTGCCATATATATTTGATTGAACATGTATAACAATAAACTACCTAAACACAAACCAACATACATGCGTGCAAAGCGTACAACTGCTACCTCAGCAGTGAAAATACCAGAGGGGGAGCAGGTTCTCAGTAACCACCCAAGTCGCAATACAGGTCATTAATAACAGGGGGGGGTATGATGGGCTCTGGTGCCTGGTGCCCCCTTCACAGCGTGTGTGTAACCATCGAAATTGTTGACAGGTGAGCCCAACTCTGGGGAGGATAAATTTAGAAAAGTTGTAAGAAGATCATGATATAAAGAATTGGGCGCTCCTCTAGTTAACCGTGGCAAACGTTAAACTTGAGAGCAAGGAAAAAGGTACTTAAGGGTAAGTTGAAGGCTGGGTTCCTGAGAGCAGATCGGCAACACTCTTGCAGTGTCCAACGGGGGCCTCAGTAGCCGTGGGGGAAAGGGGAGGACCGGCGAAGGGGCTGCACACAGGGTGAAAGGCAATGACCGGAGGGCCAGCTTGCTTAAGTTGCAGGTGGTCAAACTGCTGCAAGGGGAAACCTAGCCGCTCGTGATGAAACCGCACCGAAGCGACTACCGTATTTGCCTGATTAAGCGCACAGTCCCGAATAAGCGCACCCCTCCTATTTTTCATAGTTAGAGGGGGAATGGTGAGCGCAATTGTCATGAAAAACTCGTAAAACTTCTCCTAAAAAGAAGTAAGAAAAGCAAAATCACATACCTTTCCTCTTGCTCTGTCTGCAAACCAGCACTGAATTCCGCCATTTCAGCAGTTCCTTCGCGCTCTCACTGTTCATATTTGCCGCATGATCATGCTATTGACCAATTAACGATCTTTTCACATGCCGCCAACGTCTAAGCAAACTGAACAGCGAGAGCGCAAAGGTGCAAGAATGGCTAATACTCTCCGACAGGCAATCATTGAGGGGTGCGGTAAAACAGATGATTGCCAACATCCCTTCTACAGAAAAATTTCCCAACCTCTACCCGCACTTTGCACTTAATCAGGCGAATACAGTACATTACAAATAGCCTAAGGCGCCAAATAATAAAGCGTTAGAAACTCAATGAAAAGCAGCAGCGTGCTCAAAGCAGCGGGCAGTGTATGCAGCACATAAAATACTGCAAAGGAAAGGAACGACCGCAGATGCGAGCTATGGTTCCTCCTGGTACCTTGGGCAAACGCCAGGGTCTGTCTCATCCCGGCCATCTCCTGTAAATGCCACAGTCCTGAAATCCATTAAAAGAAAACACAATGTTAGTAAGGGCAGGTGGATATAAGGGGACATTGGAGCTACTCAGCTAAACTTTATTTAGTACATGTATCCTGAAATACTCTGGTGGGAGCTTGACGTGCGTGGCAACCTGCAGGTGGGGGTCCTCCCTCACAAGTTTTTTTTTTTTTGGTGCAATCAACCAACTATTGTGCACCTGGTTTTTATTTGTATAAATACATGAATACATAGAATGAGAAGAAAAGAAAAACACATAACCATGTGTACTATATCAACTAGACGAGACAAACGAAAAAAGGACACAATGGATTCTTCACAAGAATTGTTTGTTTTTGTATAGGAATGTTACGGATCCCGAAAGACATGTCATTACAAGACACGATTTAAAAGTTTGGTGGAGATAGACATCAAATGAAGATGTGAGAAAGATTACGATCTATTTATTCCCGAGGAATTATATTAATTCGAGGTGTGCTATGGCGTGCTCTGCCTTGATGACCTCCTGGGGAAATGTGGTCAAGTAAAATTGGTCGCTCGCCACCACTCCGCACCCTGAGAGGCAGGCAGCGAGCTCCACTTGGTGTTGATACGGCAGAAGCTGTTTGCCTATGATTTTCCTCCCATTAAAATCGACAAAAGCTCCTAAATAAATTTCACATCCAGCTTGAACTGGTGCGAGAGGGAGGTCGACCCCACTGGGGGTATCTCCCTCAATTTGTCGAACATACGATTCGTGAAGAGCCTCGCTCTCTCTCTGGCTCTCTCTCTCTCTCTCTCTGTGGCTTTCTCTGTCTCTCTGACCTTTACTGATGTATCTCTCTTAGTCAGGTGCAAATTCCAGAAAAGGGGCTTCGTTAAGGCTATTGAGGCATTTTGTGTTAAAAGTCGGTATCCAGTGTTTCTAGCCTAATTTGAGGGTGCTGAATCTGAAAATGACGGATACCAAGCTGAATTTTTGGTTTTTAACCTCCTAATTGCCATTTTTGGGTAATTTGGGCACTTTTTTGTATGTTAATTTGCATAATGTATCTTTTTTTCAGATCAGTGTCAGATCATGGCAAATGAGGTATCAAATTGAAGCTCTCCACTGTGGGAGTTCATTCATGTGTAGTCTTGGTACTTTCAATGGTTGCCATGGCAACGGGAGCCAAGAATTAATCAAAAACAGAGGAAAAATGCTCATTTTTGTAATTTGTGTGATATTTAAGTGCGATTTATTCTCAATTAACATATCTAAGGGCATCGTTTTGTTTACTAAAACATTCCTTGCTCTTTTCTTGATCAATTCATGGCAATTTGATATGACTAGAAAATTATGGGTCTGAAGTACAGTTCATTGAAAATGACAATACCGCAAAACAGGAGTCTATGCACAATATGGCTTAAAATGAGTCATTTTATCAGATCAGTGTCAGATCATGGCAAATGTGGTATCATATTAAAGCTTTCAACTGTGGGAGTTTATTCATATGTATTTTGAAAATTTTCAGTGGTTGCCATAGCAACGGGAGCCAAAAAAAAAATCAAAAACAAGGAAAAATGGTCATTTTTGTAATTTTGTGAGATACTTAAGTGTGATTTAACCCCAATCAACAGACCTCAGGGCTTCATTTGGTTGTTAAAAACTTCCTTGCTCTTTTCTTGATCAATTCATGCCAATGTTATATGATTAAAATATTTCGGGGTCGGAAGTACATTCTTTTGAGAATGACGATAGCGCAAATGTGCAGTCTATCTACAATATGGCTTCAAATGAGTCATCTACTTAGATCAGTGTCAGATCATGGCAAATGCAATATCAAATTTAAGGTCTAAATCATGGGAGTTCATTCATGTGTAGTAATGGTAGTTTCAGTGGTTGCCATGGCAATGGGAGCCAAAAATTAATCAAAAACAGAGGAAAATGGTCATTTTTGTCATTTTCGTGATACTGAAGTGCAATCTACCCCCTATCAACACACCTCAGGGCATCAATATGGTTATTAAAAACTTCCTTCCTCTTTTTTTTGATCAATTCATGCCAATTTTATATGATTAAAATAATTCGGGGTCTGAAGTACAGGACTTTGAAAATGATGATGGAGTCTATCCACAATATGGCTTAAAATGATTTATTTTATCAGATCAGTGTCAGATCGTGGCAAATGCAGTATCAAATTAAAGCTCTGAACCCGGGAGTTTATTTATATGCGTATTTTGGAAATTTTCAGTGGTTGCCATGGCAACAGCAGCCGAAATTAGTTGATAAATAGCAAAAAATCAGCATTTATATGATACTTAAATGTGATTTAGCACAAACAATTATACCTGTGGACATCAGTATGGTTATTAAAAAAACTTTCTTGCTCTTGATCAATTCATGCCATTCTCGTTGCCTTAGGTCTAAATACAAATGACAACAATGCAAATGCAGTGTCTATCCACAATATGGCTTAAAGTTATTTTGATTTTTCTACTCCAGAGCTCGAAATTAGGGGGAGCCGAGGGCTCCATTGAATTCTCCAGCGGCTGGGAGCCCAAAAATTACTGGTTTCTATACACAACACTTGTTAGTGGCTTTTGAAGATGCAGTTGGGCTCCCTGGAAAAAATCTTAATTTCGAGCCCTGTACTCCCTCCTCTGTAGGGGGAACTTCTCATTGTATTCCGCTGGATACATAAAGTTTTCCCATGAAAATAGATGGTTTCCTCTACCATTTGACACTGGCAAATCAGCATCAAATTACAGAAAAAGAATCGATGATTAAAAAATATTAAATTCATCTTCACATGGATCACTAAGCAGTGCCCATGCATTTGAATATGAAGTCAATAAATAATGCCAGTTATTTCAGTTGTGTTAGTGTCACTAGGAACGGGTAAGAGTTATACTCAAAACACACACACACAAATATATATATATATATATATATATATATATATATATATATATATATATATATATATATATATATATATATATATAAATACATTTATTTATATATATATATATATATATATATATATATATATATATATATATATATATATATATGTGTGTGTGTGTGTATATACACACACACAGTGTAACCCCTCTAAAGTGACATCTTGTGACAACCCACAATTGGTCAACTTAGCGGGACTCTTTTTATAATAAAAGTAATAGGGATAGGTTAGTATGGGAGTGGCAGAGTGTGGTCACTTTAGAGGGGTGGTAAACTTAAAGGGGTGATCACTCTCCTCTGTGTATCTATCTATCTATAGATAGATAGATAGATAGATATATGCATACATACATTGATATATGACAGATTTATCATATTCTGAGAAATTGGGTGCTCCCCTTTCTCTTGTTAGAGACATTCTCCTTGGCTTGCCCTATACATCAGTCAGAGTGAGAGCAAGAAGAGGAGAAACTTTGATATATAAATGCTTCAGTTTCTTAGCCTTGCAATATGTGTACTTGTATCATATGTCTTAGAGTTCATTGCTTAACCATTTCCCTTTAAATGGAAATGATCACATTATCATATAAGTGCACATACAAGGCTAAGAAACTATAGCATTTGTCTATCTGAGTTTCCGCATTTAATTTAGCAGCAGGTAACTAATCCTGGAGTTGGAGTATTTTATTTTGAAGCCCATTACAAATGGTAAAGTTACTATATTTGTATTTAGTGAAATACTGATATTAACCAAAAATAGTAATTTGTTTGGGAAGACTTTATGTATGTAGCAGAATACACAAGAAGTACCCTTTTAGAGGAGAGAGTTGATATTAGATCAAAATAACTGTAATCTTTTAGCCATATTGTTGATAGACACCACATTTGCATTGTTTTCATTTTTAAAGGACGGTATTCAGACCTAAGGTATCCAAGATTCTAAGTATAAGAGAATTGATCAAGAGCCAGGAAGTTAAAATTATGTAACCATACTGGTCCACATGTGTATGTACTTGAGGGAAATCATGCCTAAGTATCATAGAAATGCATATCTTTTTCGCTGTTTTTGACTTATTCATGACTGCCGTTGCCATGGCAACCACTGAAAATTCCCAAAATACACGTGAATGAACTCCCACGGTTGGGAGCCTTAATTTGATACCACATTTGCCATGATCTGACACTGATCTGATAAAATTACTCATTTTAAGCCATATTGTGGATAGACTCCACATTTGTGGTATTGTCATTTTCAAAGGACTGTACTTCAGACACAAAATATTCTAATCATATAAAATTGACATGAATTGATCAAGATCAGGGCAAGGAAGTCTTTAATAACCATACTTATGCCCTGAGGTCTGTTGATTGGGGTTAAATCGCACTTAAGTATCACACAAAATTACAAAAATGACCATTTTTCCTCTGATTTTGATTATTTTTTGGCTTCCGTTGCCATGGCAACCACTGAAAATTTTCGAAATACAAATGAATGAACACCCACAGTTGAGAGCTTTAATATGATACCACATTTGCCATGATCTGACACTGATCTGATAAAATGACTCATTTTAAGCAATATTGTTGATAGACTTTGCATTTGCGGTATCGTAATATTCAACGGACTGTACTTCAGACCCAAAATATTATAGTCATATGAAATTGGCATGAATTGGTCAACAAAAGAGGAAGGAAGTTTTTAGTAACAATACTGATGCCATGAAGTGTGTTGATTGGGGGTAAATAGAAATTAAGTATCACACAAAATTACAAAAATGACCATTTTTCCTGTTTTTGACAAATTTTTGTCTCCCGTTGCCATGGCAACCTCTGAAAATTTTCAAAATACACATGAATGAACTCCAATAGGGGAGAGCTTCAATTTGATACCTCATTTGCCATGATCTGACACTGGTCTGAAAAAATGACACATTATGCAAATTAACATACAAAAAAGTGCCCAAATCACCCAAAAATGGCAATTAGGTGGTTAAAAACCAAAAATTTAACTTGGTATCCGTCATTTTCAGATTCAGCGCCCTCAAATTAGGCTAGAAACACTGGATACCGACTTTTAACACAAAATGCCTCAATAAGTCACTTTTTCTGGAATTTGCACCTGACTATCTCTGTCTCTGTCTCGGTCTCTCTCTCTGGATTTCTGTCTCTCTGACCTTTAATGATCTCTCTCTATCTCTTTCTGACCTTTACTGATCTCTCTCTCTCTCTCTTTCTCTCTCTCTCTCTCTCTCTCTCTCTCTCTCTCTCTCTGACCTTTCTCTCTCTCTCACACTTTCTGGCTTTCTCTGTCCCTCTGACTGATAGTTTGGAAGGTCGTTTTTCATCACATTTATGCCAATTATGGCTAATTCGTGACTAGCCACTGTAAGTAGTAGAGGAAACTGGAGAACCCGGAGAAATCCACCGCCTAGCCCCGAGTCACTGCCACATGCCCAGACCAGGATTCGAACCCAGGCAGTGGTGAGAGGCAGTGGCGACGCCTTAGACCACACGGCCGTCTCTCTCTCTCTCTCTCTCTCTCTCTCTCTCTCTCTCTCTCTCTCTCTCTCTCTCTCACACACACTTTCCGGCTTTCTCTGTCTCTGTTTGTCTCTCGGTCTCTGTCTCTAGCTTCTCTGACTCTCTCTCTCTCTCTCTCTCATTTCTTCTTAAAATTACTAATTCCTGTTCGGGGGAAGGGGGATATATACTGATATACTGCTTGTTGTATATATATACTAGTATATATATATATATATATATATATATATATATATATATATATATATATATATATATATATATATATATATATATATATATATATAAATATATATATTGTACCCTATCTTTATCTCATTTCTTTGCTTTCTCTGCCCCTTATGTTTGCATTTTCTTTTTTGTATTCTCTTCAGAGGAACTCTGATTTGTTCATTTTATCATATTTTGCAATTTTTCTCTTCTGTATTTACTTTTTGTCATCTCTCTCCATTTGAGCGTACCTGATTTACGAAGCATTTGTTTATTGTTTTACTGACCTCTTTCTCTTTCTCTGCAACTTATTTTTTCTCACCTTTGCCAGAAAGTTTATGGGAATGTGATTTTTTTTTTCTTACTCATTCAAATGTTTGTGATATATGGGCGATTATTATTTTCTCATTTGGTAGGATTTTAGAGTCCAATCCCGTGCTTTGGGGGCCAGCTAGTTATTATTATTATTAGTAGTAGTAGTAGTAGTAGTAGTAGTATTAGTATTATTATTATCAGTATTATTATTATCAGTAGTAGTAGTAGTAGTAGTAGTAGTAGTAGTAGTAGTAGTAGTAGTAGTAGTAGAAGTAGTAGTGGTAGTAGTAGTAGTAGAAGTAGTAGTAGTAGTACTATCATTATTTTTTTTGTTTCTTTTTGTTTTGTTGTTCTCGTCGTTGTTGTTGTCGTTGTTGTTGTTGTCGTTGTCGCTGTTGTGCTCCAATGACGGGAGATGTTGAAATACATGTCGGAATCAGCGCATTGGCGTACAGGCCGCAGAATTAGGCGTGATCCGTGTTGACGGCAGCTTGAAGGAATATGCAAAAACATAGTGTTAACACTACTCAATAGGGGTCGCTCATCACAAGCGTCTAAAGCGTAAGCAGACGGTTGACTTCCCTCGATGTTGAAGCGTGCAGAGTGTGATGTAAGCCTTCACCTACCTTTGTTCATTCCATCGCCTTTGCACACACACACACACACACACACACACACACACATTCGCCAGAATGTGTATGAGAGCTGCCAAAATACTTCACGGATGACTGTGTCATGACAGAGCTACATGAGATCGAGGTCCCTCTCTCGTGTAAGAAATCATTTTGAGAGTGCAATTGGACTAAAATGCAAATCAGGAAACATAGCAGATAACATATACCCAACACCTATTGAAATATATTGATGCTTCATCCATATGTGCCTTATCATGTACTGCATTTAAAATGCCATCAAATAAACGACATTTCTAAGATCTTAACATGTTACTTTTTGATGGTTTAAAATGTTAATCAAGTATGGTCATCCGCCATTGGTATGGTACATCAACCCCTTTTCTGAGTGACCTTGCAGAGTTTAGCTCGGTTCGCTTGAGGACAGTACTAATTGTTCGGAGAGATTGGTGCTGCTGAGAATTCATTTCTACAATCTCGGGAACAAACGCGGTACACTGGTGACGGACACTATCAATCAAGTTTCTATTGCTCTATCAAATGTTGATTTTAGTGATGAATGAACTTGGCCCACTTTCGATCAACCTACTAGTCCAATTTCCTCACGCGGAATTCTAGCTGTCTCCGAGTTGGAATTCTACAAACATTTTATTTCTGAACACTATTTCCAATAAGGATCAGGAACCAGATTTTTTTTTATTGAAAAGCGATTTTGTTTGTCGTCACTCTAAGGGTTGTCAGGTTATCAGAACAAATCTGGGTACTCATCCTACAGTACAGACATTTGATATACGCACCAGTCGACCGGACATCTGCCAGTGCCCGGTAGTACAAACACCTGTGGCTAGCATGTCAAACAAATATAAGCAAAACACAACTATGACCCACGTAAGCTTGCAAATCAAAGCACTCATTCTATGCCTCTCACTCTCATCTATGCCCAGAAAGCTGTGGCAAACAGACGCGCTGTCGTTTGTTATAACCAGGCTGCCCACACAGTAAGTGCAGGAATTAGGTTTCGGCACTGTACCAACCATTGGCCTCACAATTGAAATATCCTCGAAATATGTAAATGTTTAATTGTAGTAGTTTTGCCCAAAAGTAGTCAATAACCACAGCGTTTAAGTCATCTCAAGTTCTCTAAAATGTATCTATTAGAGATCAAACGAGAATAATATCAGTAAATGTGTTATGAAGAATATTATGAAGTAAAAATGGTATTCCCACATTTGAAAGGAAATGGAATTCTTTATACGACTAGCTCTATTATATGTTTGAAATTACAATGTATATAAATACCTTTTGATATTTTCCCCGTTTCTATTACATTTCTATCACAATGTGATTGTGCCTTTACTTCATCTTATAAGGTGACATTATGGGAATGACTGCCAAAATATGATTGAACAGCAATTGGCCAATTGAATATACTGAATGTTTTATTTCCTATTTACAGTTGTCAAGGGAATACGACAAAAGAAATATTGTATAACATGTTTTATATAAAGGAAGTATCCATGTATACCATGTAGCATTGCACAAATGCATTTATTTCATTAATTGTTCTATAAAACATTAGAGATTGCAAATTTAAAAAATAAACATCTGCAGAGAAAAGTTATTTACCGTAGATCTGGTTCATTTGTCATGTCTGAAATTTAACAATCTACCTGTATCAGATTTATTCGAATCTTGATTCATTTTTCGTGATTACATGTTATCGGTAAATTAAAAGTAGAAGTAAACCAATACCTCATTGACATTATTGTGCTTCTCCATGTGCCTTCATTTTCTTGAAGTATACCTTTTTAAGGTGATGGGTACAATTGCAAGCCAGTTAAAAGCCCTGTCCCAAAACACACCTCAAAGCAGCATAATCCTATAACTAGGTGTATCTCCAGGTTCCTGAGTGTTATCAGGTAGAGAATATCATCGCCACCTGTCATTATTCAATCAATATTCTGTTTTATTTCAAAATTTAGGACTTTTTTTTCGAATGACATATTCTCATTAATTACGCAGTTGATGGTTACTGTAGTTTCACAGATACCTTAGGGATGTCATTGACTATGCCCAATAAAAGGTATTTTTTTTATTGTACCACAGTTGCTTGCCTTCCACCAATCAGAGGCCTCGAAAAGTGTAGGGTTATAGGACATAACCCAAACTTTTCAGGCCTTTGTTTTCTAAGCTGGCCAAACCACAAAGGTGTCACCCAAGGGTCCTGGATAGGGCTTTGCGTGGCACAAAACAAAGGAGGGAGAGATGTTCATGTTAATCACCTATAAGTACCCTCCCCTACAGGTCTTGGAGTTTCACATGCAAATAGAAAAACCTTTCATGCATCATAAAAAAATAAATCTTTACAACAGATATATATTGAACAATGGTTTATTCATAGAAATAGAATAGATATTCCATGCACAGAAATTTAACATATTCACCCAGGTACAGTTTATATGAGGAGAGTTTATACTACACTTCATACCTGAAGATCTATTTGACAAGTGTCATTCAAATTTCAAGGCTGAACCTTTTTCCATCTTTGAAAATAACAACTTTCTTTATACAAGAGGGCACTGTAATTTCTAAGGTGTCTGAAGGAGATGGTTTAGCTTTCTTTGTGGGTTCAGTTGATGTTGGCAGAGCTTCCTTTTCTTCCTTTACAATAGTGGCAGTTGGGGGAGCAGACTTAGGGCGTGGGGGTTGAAGGGCAGCACTAACCTGCTGCTCCAGCACTAAGGATGGCCTTTTATAAAGTCGCACTGCTGATGAGCGATGGCCACTTCTTTTCATAATACTTTGCTCATCGAAACCTGCACTATATAACTGAGTACAGCATGTAACCTTACCACTATGACCAGTTATGTTTCTACCATCTGATATGCCAGCTGCCTTGAATAGCTCTGGCAAGTACATAGCCAACTTATTAACCCCTATAGGCTGTGCACTGAACACAACTTGACCATCTCTCACAGGCAGAGGTCTCCTGTATAACACCCCACAGCAGGTATTAATGACAGGTATGTTTCAAATAAATTCACAACACATCTAGGGTTTTCCTTATCAGCATACTGCTTCACCTGTCTGGGAGTGGCCTTGGTATTGAGATTAGCACTGATGTTTTTTGCTA
Organism: Maea johnstoni; assembly: GCA_963942565.1. Classification (NCBI taxonomy): domain Eukaryota; kingdom Metazoa; phylum Annelida; class Polychaeta; order Spionida; family Magelonidae; genus Maea; species Maea johnstoni. The sequence goes on from OZ012686.1 coordinate 29,714,584, forward strand.
GTCTGCCATTAAAGAGTAGATATTTGCTCCCATCAAGTTCATAGCCTATTTTAAATTGTTCTGCCATGAGTTTTTCATGCTCATCCCTAGCCCTGAATCCAAAGATCTTTTCATTGTAAAAATAAACTGCATTAGATAGGCCAGTAGCAGTAGTGAGGCTAAACAGTCCCATTTTCCAAAAAATGTCCTCATCTTCTGGGGTCAGTGGATCTGCTTGTTTAGGGCAGGTGCCTACACCTTGACTAAACAGGTCTTTGCGACGTTTCTCTAAAGCATCCCGAAACATTTTAAAATGAGGGTCCTCTTTCTTGAGGAGCCAAGCATCTCGGCGGTCACAATTCTCCCTTAGGTGTCGTTGGATTCCAGCAGCAATTCCAGTTAATGACCCTTAAAAAAAGAAAACTAAATTATAAAATATGAATTACCGTAATTGATTTAAAAAATGGGTCACTAGAATTTTGATTTTAAATTTTATAAGCCAGTATGAAAAGTGAAGGCCTACCTGGTGTATAGTGTGATTGGTCTTCCTTCTTTATCTCCATTATGAAGCGTGCCAGCCAATAATCAAGTTGAACATAGGATCCCTCTTCCAAGGAAGGTATAGGCCAGTTGGGGTCCATTTTTGACCCTTGATGAAAGTTCCTCCACTGTCTCCACTCCTTGAATATGGAGACTGCCCAGTTAGTGTTTTTCACAGTATTAACAGGTATCCTTGAAGCTAAAGTTTGATTAAATTGCTGGGTGCTCAGTGGGTTCTCAAAACGGTTAGATTGTCTAGTTTCTCCCATATCCATGTGATAAAGTTGCTGAGTTGCGATTTGGTGCAACTGAGTAGATGATATTGGGTTTGGGGAGCACTGGATATTGCTGAATGAGGAATCCATACTTGTGTTGTACTGGAATGCAAGATGGACACAGAAGGCATTGACCACCAAGTGGCCCCAGTCTCATTTGCATAATGACCAAACAACAGACTATTTTGCATACTGTATGAGAGCTCAAAGAAGCTTTTCTTGGCCTAGGATTAGTGGAAGCCAGCCCCTTGTGGTACAAGCCACATAGACCCCTCGGAAGCTGTGGTGTATGTGATATTCCCTCGTGTGTTACTCGGCTTCGCCTCGTAACACCTCGGGTATATCACATACACCACAGCTTCCTTGGGGTCTATCTATCACTTATTTACTGCTGAAGACTTTTACGGGCCATAACATTTGAAAGTTTTAGTGAGATACCGTGTGTGTGGAGCCTAAAAACCAGTCGTGGTTCAGCAAGGACAGGCCTGTTGGTCCCTTGTGTGCTAGGGACAAAAGACAGCCGTACAAAGACACACATCAGTGGTCGCGCGTCACACTCGAAACAAAGGCGAAGGTCCGGTTTGCTATAAATAGTTGATAGTTTTTCTAGCTTTACGGGCCTAATTCAATTGGGGTCAAGATTGCTCACTAGAATTTTCAATGTTATGGCCTGTAAAAATCTTCAGGAGTAAAAAATCAAAAAATTACTTCTTATTGGGCATAGTCCATGATATCCCTAAAGAAACTCTGAACCTGCAGTAACCATCACCTGCGTAGGTAATGCGAATATGTCATTTGAAAAAAAAGTTGTACATTTTGAAATAAAACAGAATATGGATTGAATAATGACAGTTGGCGATGATATTCTCTACCTGATAACACCCAGGAACCTGGAGATACGCCTAGATATAGGATTATGCTGCTTTGAGGTGTGTTTTGGGACAGGGCTTTTAACTGGCTTGCAATGGTACCCATCACCTTAAGAAGTTGTTTACATACAGTTGCCATACCAACGGGCTAGGGCAACACATGAAGGTAGCCGGTGAACACTGAAAATTCTTTCTTCTTGCACTAGTTGCAAGGTGTGGGAAAACAATGCCTATAGAATACTATGGCAAAATGCTATAATATATTCTTCTGTTCAGTTTTTTTGGAAAAGTGCTTTTTATTTAAGGAAACAATGCCTTATAAATACGCTTCCAAATGGTTACCATGACAGCGTGCGAGAGAGGGTAGAAAAACGATATCACTTTGTGTTCGCACTAGTTGCACTGAGTGGGAAAACAATGTCTGCAAATTACTATGGTGACTTGCTATAATGGGCACTAGAAAAAAGATATACACTAGTGTGTGTTTTTCTCGCGTCTCGACTCTTTATGATTGAGGTCAACGGCCAGGCACTCTGTACCAACATTAAGCCTTTGCAAGCCCCCAATCAGAATGTAATAACTGTGACACGTATATTTGTTGCAGTCCAGTCCCATACATCTAGAGGAATATGGCAGACATAAGGTTTGACCATTGATGGCGTCGATTTGTTTATTTGACGCTTTTCAGAATTCAGTTTATCAATCATGTCTAATCGGTAAACGTCAGCAAATTAAAATCATCTGTAAATCGACAGAATTTACAGTATATCGGATGTATTAGTATTTGTTTGTTGCAGGGATTTTTGACAATCCACATATGTCGTATCTAATCTCTATGATTCATTTTGTTGTCACAATGAGGTAGGGAGAGTCCGTTTCATGCTGCTTTCAACCTTTATGCAATGAAATTCCATCAGAAAACCCCTGTTTGCATATCTTTTGAAACGGAACTTTGTTTGAAACAGTTCACTCATATCTAAATTATATTTCCAAAGTTAAAGAATGAGCATGTTTGATAGGCTCCATGAAATCTTATCAAACTTTTATTTCAAAATTAATTATTATATCAATTTACACCAATTCTTATCTTTTAATTTCTCCAAATCTGGGCTTGTTTTTTTTATTCGCATAATATGGTTATGTCAACAATACATCAACATCTTCAAATAATTACATCACATTTAGAAAAATAAATCAACCAACTCAATATACAAATTTTGCCACTTTGCTCGAAACATATTCACCTTTTATCCCAGCTGAGTACGAAACTCCACTCACATCTCACACTATTTATTTTGTATAAAAGGGAATTGGTGATCGCCCTGTGGTATATGCTTTTGTACTAAATGTATTTAACACTAGTATTTGTACAATCAATTGAAGCAATAGGTGTTCTAAATTAATGCACCTCGTATATTTTTCTGCATTTAACGTTCAATTAAGACCAGTTCATTATTTTTCACTTTCTCTGATGATATCACAGGTTAATCTCACATATCCCCTATAAACATTCCATGAATTAGCCTCTTTGAAAACGACTAATGATGCCCAGAATGGGATACATATTTCCAATGTGCGGTGCATACAGTTAATCATATAAAAGCATATAATGCACAACAGAATCATTACGAAGTTAAGCACACATGTTATGTATTTGATTACAATTGAATTTTAGTCATCGATTATCATCAATGTGCCACCTTAACTTTTATGCTGCTGATGGCTAAGTTGGCCAATACAAAATGGTGCAAAAAAAGCTGATAAATGACTGAAACCCTGGCATGTGGTATTCATTTGAGAGTAGTCAGTGAGAGCTTTCCAATGAATACCAACAAGACAGGGTTTAGATGGTTTTCAGAAATCGTTGCATCCTTGTGCTTTGGATGAAAGTAGCCTCGGCATTGGAAGGGTTAATCTAAATCATGTTCACGAAATATATGTGTTCTTTTTTATGTTTAGCATTTTACCGGATATGTTGCAAGGCAAACACGCACGTATGCTGTTCGTTCATACGGTTTCTAAATGTATTTAGGACAATAGTGTTTCACTATTTGATGTAGCCATGAACTCCTTGCTCTCGGGGTAATTGGTCATTCAGACAAACTGTTATTATTCTGCCATGGAGTAAATTACCCTATTGAGTGATCAAAATGATATTCTTGGAACAATTACGACATATACAGCATGATCAGTCATACACTGAAACAATAGCGGGAATGGGAGCATTCAGCTATATATTGATATGGAATCAGCTCCCAGATAATATGCGGGCAGCTGGGAGTGTGGCAATCTGTAAACGACAACTGAAAACACATCTGTTCAAAGATGTATATATCAATTAACTATGTGGATATCAACATCTATCCTTTGACAATGGAATGTAATGCGCCTTTGAGCATGTTTATATTGAAAGGGCGCAATATCAAATGACAATATCATTATTATCATTATTATTATTATTATTGCTATTTCTCTGGAATCTTGCCAGCATCCGTAGAGGTACATGTTGACCCTCTTGGGTGTAGGCCATGCTAATGATAATGACCTAATACAGTCATGCCAACATTCGTAGACACGTACACACTCCTTGGAGGTACGTCACACAGATGACAATGACGTAATACACTCATCAACTCTTCGTAACGCATTTCGGTGCATAGCCTCTTTTTAATGGTAAACGTTTAAAACAGACATTGTTTATTTTTCATCAAATAAAGCATAAGGACGATCTTATTAAATAGGGAACGTAGCTTTTGAATGTAAAAATATCCTTTATGAAAAAGCATTCGTACTAATAAATATGCCCGCATCACTCTTTTATTTCATTGTTGGAATATCCCACTGTTGGGCATCGGATAAGTATGTTTTTCTGAGTGTTGATCAAACAATAAGAAAGACGATACTAAAAAGTAAAAGTCCTGCCTCCGGGTTAATGCACTGTGCCCAACAGCAACTTGGAACAGACTCACTACTTTTTACATACTGAAAAACTGGCATCTGGTTGAAGTATTCTAAAAGCACATGACTATAGAGTTAAGATGCGTCCTTTTGAGGAGAAAATTTTGATTTTCGTCACTTCTTCGCTATATTGCGGCAAAGTTGTAACTAGCCGGTTGCATCTGATGTCAAAGGAAACCGGGAGTACCCGGCGAAAACCACCGCCTAACCCTAACTGTATGGCAACTTTCAAATTGGTCTGAGAAGTAACTTGGTAGCGATAGAAGATGCAAAGCATATTGTGGTGCAATGCCCTGAAACGCAAGAGTTTAGTGCTCTGAGATATTTAAATGACGGAATTAGTTTTTTCTGAGTGTTGATCCAACAATAAGAAAACCGATACATCGATAGATTTTTTAAATTTCAAATTGCACACATGTGCAACAGGACTTTTGTTCTCCATAGCCATTCAAAATATTACAAAAAACTAAATCTCATAAACAATATAAAGGTATCAAGAATATTCTTTTATACCTAACATTTTTAACAATGATGATATCATTCATTTCTATCCTCACCTTTTATATGGAAAAAGATGATTGTAGTACACCCACTTCAAGTCAAGTGGCAATTGTCCATTCAATACAGGTTTTGTATTTTATACCAACTATATTTTGTGGCAGGGTCATGTCTGAGGCAATCGATGAAAAAATTTCCCCTTTTCATCAAATGTTAACTTATTTTCTTGCATTGATTCTTGAGATCTCATTATGTGATACATCGATAGTTAATGATTCAAATAACGTATATATGACTATTCTGGCTTGGTGCTCTGATGATATGACGTATGGGGTGTTGCACATCTTAATACATATCCAAAATAAGCCAAGAGATTTTCAAATACAGGAGTGGAATAGATTAATGTCGTTTTTTGTTGTAAAGTCACGTGTAGTTAGTCTTTGTGATGTTTAAAGTCCATTTTGGGTATGAGTTCTTTTCCATGTGTAAAGTCGGGTCTATGAAATACTGAGTACATGTATCAAGTTATGTCTGCTTTTAAAAGAGTGTACTTGTTTACCTGGTACTTTGTATGACTTTTGTATTACTTACCTTTAGTTTCTATATTTGAACTTTTCTTATGTTTATTTCATATAAGGTATTAAGATGGTTTTGTACCTTCCATTGCAGTCAATAAACACGCATTGAGAGAAGAATGGACATGCACACATCAAAATATAGGAAAAGATCTCTGGACTAGATACTTTCATAATACAAACAAAGTTATATATTACGGCATATGTGCTCCCTTTTTGAAGGAAAAGTCTTCCTATTTTCAAACTAGCCTTAGAAATCCCAACTAATGCTGTGACAAAAATCTAGTAGGTTTTCAAATATATTTCATATGAACAGAAAAGGATATATTCCATTAGCTAAATCCAAACCTAAATTTACAAAGACCAAAATGTATCATGCTGTGCACGAATAACCCAGAATAACCGGAAAATAACAAAATTTACTACGTAAGTGTGTCTAGATGAATTGCCTGAAAATGGCAACTTACGAAAAAAACGTTAGGTGATTGGTGAATACCAAAGTAACTCCTACGTAAAACCCAAATGTGTTACATTCTCTTCTTTAAGGTTTAACATATTCGAAAGTGAAAAAAAATCTCTGGTCAGAAAAAAAGTATGCGTCCAACTTCAACTCAGTCGAGGGATCCGAGGGTCGGCTACGACTCCTCTTATCCTGCACCTACGTGTACAGTGACGGCATTAAATTCCTGCATTTAATGCGTGTGCAACCCAACTCGGTCATAATACACGACCGCACGCCCGATTGCCACCCAATTTCCAGGGCATGGATGTATGTATGACCTAACAACTGGACGTAGCTTTGACTCGCAAGCTACATGGGTCATTGATGTACTTGGCTTATATTTTTGACATGTTATCCTTGGGTGCAACCAGTCACTTGCAGACGTCCGGTCGATTGGCGCTCGGTTGGCGCAGTCTCCCACTAATAATTAGCCACTCGGAGTTTCTAGCAGTTGGGTTAAAAGTTAAATGATCATTCTTCGTACCACGTGATTTGAGTGGTAACCAATGTCATGTCTGCTTATAAATACCCTCTGTCTTTGGTGCAATTATCCTTTCAGCAAAACCGCGGCCATGAAAAAATTATTCAATTATACAGTATAATAACAATCGTTACTAACATCGTGATTTCCTGTTTCCGAAGTATTGTTAGGGTAATAGGATAAACGGTGGCCATGCTATAAATAAGACCAGCTCGGTTTTGTAGATTACATTCGATATAGGGGAGGCAGGTTATTGCATCACAGCATTCGTTCCTGATCCACCAACTGCAACTTCTTCTTGTGAGTATACATAAGCACTTTATATTGACTGTTTGTCCTTTCATCAAGACACTTTTTTCCTGATAAATACAGTGCCGGCGTTGAATTCAAGCACAAGATGCGTGGACATAATACACGAGTGCACGCCCGATTAGCACCAAGTTTTCTGGCCATGGGTGCACGGATGCACGAATGACCTCACAACTGAATTCGCAAGCTACATGTACTTAGGTCATTGATGTGTTTGGCTTATTTTCTTTTGACATGTTATCCATGGGTGTTTGTACAACCAGGTAGTGGTAGACGTCCGGTCGACTGGTGCAGGAATTAAATCTATGTACTGTAGTTGCTGAATGAGGTGGCATTTACAGTACAGACATTTAATTCCTGCACCAATCGACCGGACGTCTGCCAGTGCCTAGTTGTACAAACATACATGAATGAAATGTCAAAAAATAAGCCAAGCACATCAATTATCAATGACCAACGTAGCTTGCGAATTAAAGCTCAGTTGTGAGGTGATCCATGCATACATGCCCAAGATACTGGATGGTTATTAGGTGTGTGGTTGTATATTCTGCCCGGGATTACCATGCATTTAGTGCAGGAATTAAATGTTGGCACTGTACTGATCTACCAGATTCACCTCATGGCTGTAGTAAATCCAACCTCCTCAGCTTCCTAGCTCCTGTGTTCCCTATATCAAGACGGCGGAACTATATTCACAAACACATGCCTTGTCCCTAAGTGATACGTTAGAATTTTGCAGTAGATAGATGAATAAAAAACTTTACAAAATGAATAAATGGACATTTGGACATAATAAAAGAGTCTCCCTGGTGTATCAACTGGTAAGATAGATCTAGCTACAGTGGTAGTGTTCAATTCCTGCACTAAATGCGTGGGCAACCCGGGCATAATACCGACCGAATGCCACCCAGTTTCCTTGGCATGGATGACCTGAAGACTAAACGTAGCTTTGATTTGCACTCTACGCTGGTCATTGATGTACTTGGCTTAGAGTTTTGACATGTCATCCATAAGCTTAGTTCATTTCACCAAACAATACAGTATATAACACATAATCAAAGATCAAAAGAATGGTTGCAATATCCTCTTGAGGGAAAAGGTAGTTTAAGTTAGAGTAACAAATCAGAAAATGGTGTCCAGCGTAAATCAAATCACTCCTTCAGTGTGTTTAATGAAATAGTAATAACAAATTAAGTTTGTTCATCAAAAGACCCCAGTCGTTCCTTTATAACCTAGCCAATTGGTATCAACAATTTCCAAAATATGGAGCAATAATGCATCACGAATAACAGACGGTACGAATAATTTAGAATACGCATTCAATCTTCATTTGCATGTCTACGGTGCTTAACTACTCGTCACAATGACATGTTACTGTGTCCTCATAACATTGAGCCCAGAATAGGACGTTATCCGGTGGAGCTGCAAAGCTGCCATTGTGATTGTAAGATTTATTGCTTTAATAGCAGCAATTCCCTCTTCCGAGTGATAGTGGAATTAGTTACATCAAGTGCCCATTTAGAAAAGTGGTAACGATATCCTTCTTGACGCCGGCATCTCTTTATTAGTTCACAATAATTCATTATTTCAACTTTTTTTTATTATTGTTCGATATAATCGTTCCACTAAACATTTTAATAGAGGTGATAGTTAAGCAAACGTGGAATTTATTCATAATTTTTTCATCAACTGGTATTGGCAGTTTAGGGTGTCCTCTTTCGGAATCTTCCGGGTGAACATCGGTCACCCTTCATTCTTTTGAGAAATTCAAGATGGCGTGCAAAATGGCCGCCAATTCAATGTGTAAGCCTCAACTCCTCTTGTGCTTGCCGTATGAGGATAATTTTGGTATCTAGCCTCATGTGTTTGGACCAGGGAATACAATGAAACCACCCATGCGACTTTATTGCATTTGCTTTCCGACGAAATCTAGTGTGGCGTCCAAGATGGCAGCCATTTTAGGGGTTTAGCCATAACTATCTTTGTGTATTGGCTTGGCAGCTGACCAAATGCTGTTTTTTGGCAACAGAATTATGATTTTTTTAAGCTTATTTGTAGAAATTCGAAATTGCCGTTGTTTAAAGGTCTTTTCCATAACTTTCTTTGTGTTTGGTCAAGGGTGGTATATATTAGGTGCCAAACAATATGTTGAGCGGTCGAATTGAAGGTATTATGAGGTTGATAAGGGATTGCATATTAGGGAAATCCACGATGGCAGCTGATATTGTGACTTGATATGCAAAAAAGTCTAGGTTTCATCACACAAATAATTACGAATTCACACTCTTTCAGCACTTGCCCATTTTGTCATTTTTTCATATCTTCTTATTACCATTTCACCATTTAGCCATCCTTCGTGATCTTTGAACAAACCTCAATACCAAGTTTTCTGAGCCTGTCTGCAATTTAAATAGAAGAGCTCAAAATAGTACAGACGCCATCTTGGATTTCGTTGAGGTAAATCCAATCACAAACCAGTGATTGGTTTCGATGAATTCCTTGGCCCAAGAAACATATGATTAGACACCAAAATCAGTATCCTAGGCTTGATACAATGGCAGTAGTGGCCATATTGGATTTCCTGAACAGGTGAACCCTACCAGACCTCATGATTGATTTTAATGTATTCCTTGGCCTCACAAACATATGTCTAGACACGAAAATTACTATCCTCACCTGAATACAAAGGATGTTACGACTAATACCCTAAAGTGGCAATCGTCTTCAATTTATCAAAATGCTCAAGGGTGATCAATTTCAACCGGCAGACTAAAAGGATTCGCTCTCAGCAACTAATATTAGTTGAAAAAACTCATTTTAAAGTACTAGTATGTATGTATGTATGAAGTGTTAAACACGTCAACATGGCTAGCTGTTTTGTTCAGTTTAGTTAATCCTAGAAGCATATTGTCTTTTCAGGGAGCAGGATGGCTGTGTACCACGGAGGCCTGCTGCTGCTGATTCTCTCTCTGCTGTCTACCAACTGCTATGTGGAGGGCTGGGGAAACTGTGCCTTCACCAGAGACCAGTTCAGGCGCATGTGCTGCATTAAGACCACTCAGTACTGCACGTGTAACTATGAAATCACCGAAATGCGCAAATGTCTAGACAGGGAGAGGAGGAAACCACCGTGCCAGGTCTACAATCCCCCAAACGAGACCGTAGGATGCTGCAAGAAAAGGGATCTGAGTGGATGCCTCTGTACCGCAGATAGAATCTGCCCAAAGAAAAGGGAAAGGGTCGATGTGTCCCGAATAGCGAGATGGCTCCAGAACGGAAGACAAGTCTAAGAAGGAGAATGCGCAGGGAGATCATTTGGATGCTTTAAAAATAATAACGGAAAGAGAAATGAATTTAACAACCTTCAATACCTTTCGACCAGTCAGTTGTCATTAGTAGGGGAAACTGGAATATCCCTCCGGACAGTCATAATTGGACCCAAGTCACTGGTAACTTTCTTACCTGTCGTAAGCGGGAATACCAGCCCTTGTGCAGTGGTGATGCCCCGGAACCATAGGGCGATCATGGACAGGGGCAAGCCTATAGATAATAGAATAGTATTTCCCTATGGCCAATGTTTGTTTTCACACATCATTTATACTCTTCCTTCCAATTCCATATGAAATGTTTTACACCGATGTATAACCTATTTATTCCAATGTAATAAACCAAACTTCTATCTACTGGCTTAGTTATTAGGTTTGTCTTGTCTTTTCAATGAAAGGTCATGGGTCCTTTGTCATTTTAGTGTAATACTTTGGCAACTGTCGCCTGTCTTTCCATTTTACAAACAAATAATTCGTACATAAATAATCGACGTGTATACTAGTAATGATAAACACACATGTCAAATGAAATCGGAAGAGTATTGGTCTCTTCTAGCCAACGAAATGGGTTTATTTTCTAGGAAATGGGAAAGGATTGCAAATAATTCATGAAAGTTTATTCAATTTGACATATTCATATATTTTTTATTTTCATAATGCTTTTTATGGTATTTTGTTCCATCACATATATGCCAGTATACTAGAAATCTGCTTGTATACATCATGCCACATTCATTGTATGAATATATGACAATTCTGAGCGGACAGGAAAATAGTTTTTTAAAAAAGTGTTTACAGAGAATTGAAAAAATAATAATAAACAAGCATGTGTGCATTATGTTTCCACATAGAACCCATAGGATCACTGAATAATTAGTGTTGCTTGTATAGCTGCATGGTACCACAGCATGAACTTTGTTGAAGTAAATACACCTGATATGAACACACCAATGCAGCCACACATGATAACACCACAGGATAAGGTGTTTCCAAGAAGTCAGCAATTAACACAACACCTCGTTAATAGGATACTGTACACCTTGGTTGGCACAAACATCTACATATTGACGTGGTTTATTATTCCAATGTATATTTTGCCTGTGTCCTCTTTCAATTGCATGGGTGGGTAGATTTTCACTGGCGATCCTTCAATCATGCTTTGTCATGTACCCCATTAACAGTGCTGAGCCTCGTACTTTAGGCCAGAAAAATACTGTTTGTTTCCTGTAACGGTCCGAATAAAAAATAGGGTATATAGGTTGGCAAATACAATTTTTTTTGCTTTATTTTTTTGGTCAAAAAAATTGTGTTTTATGCATCTTTTATGTTGATTTGAAGTTGGGAGGGCAGAAATAACTTAAAGGTAGGGATTTTTTTGAATAGAAACTTGTTAGGGTAGGGTTACAGGCAACCAGGGGGTCAATTACTTTAATAAGTAATCAATTATATTACTATTACTTCAGTATTTTGCAATTATATTACTATTACACCATTTTTTTGAATTCAGCAATTACAATTACTATTACATTTGTAAATTTAATTGATTACATTACAAAATACTTTTTAATAGATGGAACAAAGCTTAGTGGGTTTAATGATTTGACTATTCCATTATATGATTTATGAATATCAAGTACAGGCAAATACACTCCATCCATAACAGTATTTTATGTATAGATCTCATAACTGGCATGGATAGCAGCCTTTTTCTCACTAAGTGTCCCTGTGTCAGCTGATTCCATAAATGTCTCAATACATTTTAAAAATTCACAATAACAATAAAACAAAAAATGTCAGCTATTCTAATAAGTTTTTCAGATAGTCCTGCTATAGAACTTGTCAGATTAAGTAGTCTGATTCTTCTGATCTTAAAGTACACTATTTTCCAATATGTTGGTTGCACTTTAACACTTTCAATGCTGAGGCTACATATCGTCCAAACACAAGGATGCAAAGATTTTTGAAAACCATCTAAACCCTGTCATGTTGGTGTTCATTAAATGAGTACCCATGTGTCAGGGTTTCAGTAATTTATCAGGTTTTTCGCATCATTTTAAATTGGCAAAATTAGTCAGGGCAGAAAATCTTCCCACTGTTCCCAGCAATACCAAATATCCCCTCTACTGCTTTTAATTCTTTTCAACATTTTATGGGTTAACTTGGACCTCATTACTTTGTACTTAATTAATTGGGAATATATATATATATATATATATATATATATATATATATATATATATATATATATATATATATATATATATATATATATATATATATATATATATATATATGTGTGTGTGTGTATATATATATTTCTGTTTACACACATCTCTTGTTGCATTCATTCCAGTATGGCATTTTATAGAATGCCTTACCAATAATTGAGATATTAAGTGGATCACTGTACTATTCTTGTTGTTCAGTGTAACAGTAGTTTCAGTAAAAATTTATCATCAAATGAAATAAAGGAAATACAAATACATTTACTGCATTAAGAGTAAAATGGCATATTGATAAGCATTAATTCTATAGACAAATTGTATCTGATATGTGCAACTTAGGCAAACTTTTATGGGCACCCTAAATTATAAACAATGCATATTTGGAAGTTGGGCCTGTCAAATGTTCTATGTTAAACTTTCAAGTTCCTTATTTTAGTTCGGAAATACAGAAATTGGTTGTTTTCTTACATATTTTTCGCATTAAAAAATTGAAAATTCACCTGAGAGCCAGTTTTCAATTTTGCAAAGAAGATTAAAAAATGGAAATTGTCTCACAATTTCAATTTTTAAACACATTTAGAAAACTGATGAATTGGAAACATTCAAGTTTCAACATTCAATTTTCCCAAAAACGCAGAAACTAAAATTATAACGCGTGAAAATTTGCTTAGCCATGTTTTTTCTCCGCCTGTAATTGGTAGAAGTCAGCCAACTGTGGCATAAGCTACATAGACCTCTCGGACGCTGCGGTGTATGTGATACCCTTGGGGTTACTCGGGTTGGCCTCGTAGCATCTCGGGTATATCACATTTATCACTGCTTCCTTGGGGTCTATCTATCTCATACTATGCCATTGCGCCACTGGGTAGTGCGATAGTGTGAATTCATGCTGACGTAGAAGGGATTCCCCACACGATGTAAACTAGGTCACTCCTGGAAATCCCCATTTCCCAAGAAATAGGCGTTCTCGGTAAACAACTATCATGACACGTATATATAGGAAGAGTCAGATGGTTGTTTGACGTTAAACTTGGATGGCAGTGGTAGAAAGAGCTCTCGAAAACCCGTGCAGTAAGTGTCTTCCGCAGGTTCATTCAGTTGTTGTTTTTTTTGCTTGTTTATTTTTTATTTTTAGTAGTAGTAGTAGTATTGCACCAGAGACTACTTTATGCTGTGGGGATAGTCTGCGATAGATTAAATCTATATAAAGAGGCACGTAAATCTTACTAAGTCTAAGGGGAATTTATACATGCCATGGCTTATTGATGGCGCATTGTATTCAACTACCAGCCCCTTTTACACGATGGGCTCTTCTTTAAGGTGATGGGTACCATTGCAAGCCAGTTAACGCCCTTTCCCAAAACTCACCTGAAAGCAGCATAATCCTATACCTAGGTGTATCTCCAGGTTCCTGAGTGTTATCAGGTAGCGAATATCATCGCCACCTGTCATTATTCAGTCCATATTTTGTTTTATTTCAAAATTTACAACTTTTTTTTCAAATGACATATTCTCATTAATTACGCAGGTGATGCTTACTGTAGGTTCAGAGTTACTTTAGGGATATCATTGACTATGCCCAATAAAAAGTATTTTTTTGATTTTTTACTGCTGAAGATTTTTACAGGCCATAACGTTGAAGATTTTAGTTAGAAATCTCCACCTGACTCACCAACTAGACTTGGTAACCTCCAGTCACGTGCTCATAGCTAGCACCTATTTATGGCGTCCTGACCACAAGCCATTGTCTTGAGATCGTCGAGGTGTATCTTTGTGCAACTGCCCTTTGTTCCCGGTGCTCAGAAGTGATCAGCGAAGTATGTCCATTACTATCAATGGGGTTCCCATGCCTCCACACACGAGATTTCTCACTAAAATTTTCGATGGTATGGCCTGTAAAAGTCGTCAGCAGTAAAAAATCTAAAAAATACTTTTTATTGGGCATAGACAATGATATCCCTAAGGTAATTCTGAACCTGCAGTGATCACCACCTGTGTAAGTAGTGAGAATATGTCATTTGAGTGAAAAGTTGTAAATATTGAAATTATATAAAATATGGGTTGACTAAGGATTGTTGGCTATAATATTCTCTACCTGATAACACTCAGGAATCTAGAGATACAACTGGCTATATGGTTACGTCGCTGTAAGGTGTGTTTTGGGACGGGGCATTTGACTAGCTTGCAATGGTACCCATCACCTTAAATAAGTAGAAGAAATGCACGCAAATAAATGGGGCGATAGTAACTTTCACATGAACTGTGTTTAGCCTGATTTCAGGCTTAGGTACCGACAATGCCACTTAAGTACACACTTTAAGCCAAGTGGGTTTGAAGTATCGATCAAACTAGTGATGGTACATGTAGCACAGTTCATGTCAGGTGCTCGGGTAGGAACACTGTAATCAAACGTCGCTTAATCGGCCAACTTAGGCATTAATACATAACTAAACCTGGACTGAAATTAACTCAGACCAGAGCATTTACACTCAGAAAACAACCATTTAACACGAACGTGTACCAAGTCTATGTTAGGTTGTCTGTTTCACATGCCTAGTAGTACTAAAAACAACTCGCCATAATCTTGACATGAATCAGATTCGTACCGGAGAGGATGACTCATGCGCCTTGCTTGTATTTACGCACACACACACACACACATAATAATAATAATTTACACATATTTATATATATATATATATATATATATATATATATATATATATATATATATATATATATATATATATATATATATATATATATATATATATATATATATATATATATATATATATGTATGTTGGCCTGCCCTGGAGGTCTATGAAAGAGAGGCAATTGACTATGGGTTAGGTGGAGGTTTTCGACGGGTACTCCGGTTTCGCCCACTAGTTACAATTGGCTAGTCATTACTCAGACGTAATATGGCAGAAATAGTGACGAAAAATAATATCTAAATACATATCAGTAGGTTCCATACGTGGCTGAAATGATAATAGAAAAGAGCTTTCATGGTCTAACTTACAGTCATAAAGCAACGGACTCTGAACTCCTTTTTCAAGCTTAGGTTTTTTCGATAGCATATCATTTGTATATCAGGAGACAGTTGAACTGATGAACCTTGAATCATAAATATAGCGGCGATTGGGGTTTGACTGATTTCGAGATCATGTACATGAATGTTTTATTGTTTGTTAGAATAAAGAACTCACAAACGCAGATATTTTTAGCATTTATAAACCAGGAGCTGTTTTGTTTAATTCTCTATAATACATGTTTTTTCTTATTGGTTCACTTAGTATCATCATATATCCATACAAGACGAAGCGTGTACAGACAATGTGTCGTTATGTACACAAGCAGGTTCCTAGTATACTGGTATATATGTGATGGAACAAATTACCATAAAAACGTTATGTAAATAAAAATATATGAATCTGTCCAATTGAATAAACTTTAATAAATCATTTGCATTTTCCCCAATTCCTAAAGAATAGATCTATTTCATTTGCTAGAAGATGTATAAACCAGGAGTGGCAATTGCCAGCGGTGGGTTGATACATGTATAGTCGTAACTAGAGTTTGCTTAGAAGAGTAGATATTGCCACTTTACTTGACATTGGCTTGAGGAACTCCTTTTCAAAATGATTTCGGGAAAGGGAAAAGTGCAAGGAACTTTTAATCACAGTTTGAAACGAAATGGCACCATCGGAAGTGAATGAGAATAAGTGTTCTTAAGTTGAAAAGCTCAATTGCTTATGAAAATGTCTTATAAAGATGTTCATGAGTCACCATTGTGCAACAATTGCCTTCACTAAAAGGTTTTTTTAATCGGTAAATGTTATCACTATGATATTTTATTTTTGAAGGAAAGATATTATTATTATCATTATCATTGTTATTATTATTATCATGATTTTTGTTACCATTATTATTATTATTATTATTATTGTTATTATTATTATTTGTTATAGGCCATATCGAACATACCTTTCGACTCCCAATTATGTTATTCCAAGTGTTTCGGATATTTTTGAGTCCAGAACGTTAGTGCGGACAATATATTTCTTTCCAGGTAGATAAGCAGATCCGATTTACCAGTGATTGGGAAAGTTCTACAACTGATACTGCTACACAAGGTCAGAATCATGGCATTATATGTAACCAATAAAGTATACCCCCTCCTCTGGAGCCTCTTGGGGAAAGGTGTATGCACACATATCAATGGTGGTACCGTGACAACCTGGCTAGTACTTGCTGCTATCTGGAAAGCTTGGTTCTTCATCGAACTCGTCGCTCTGGAACTAGGAGGGTATTGGTGGATGTTTGTCTTGGCCTCCTATCTGCGTGTGATGCATTTGAACCTACGCAAATCCTCCTCACCGAGCTGGACATTATTCTTGACCATGTGGGGTCAGGTAGCCGTCTCCTACACAATCTGCACGCTCTTCACATGGTCAATGGGCAGTATGATGGACTACCTTTGCCATAGCAGTTTGGACATGGAGAAAGTGATACCCCAATCCGCTCGCTCCTGGAACCTAGTCTCTCTGATGTACGGAGTTGTGCTGATCAGTGAGATGCATGATCCTGATATACTGATCGCCTCAACTGTATCAAATGTTCGTCAAGCCCTCTGGACATTTTGGGGTGTGTTTAAAGTGATTCCACATCCTCATCTCATAGTGTTCCTTTGGGACATGGCGTTCTTTTACATAGGAGTGATGCTTGCTCTTGTGTTTTCCTTCTCAGTCGGATTTTTCGCCACAACGCTCGCAGTGCTTTGTGTTAACCTCTGTATGAAGGTCGTCTGGGTTCTGGACATTTATGCCAAGGTAGCGGTCACCTCATTCTGCAGAATCCTTTCCTCTGCTGTCAGGATCATGGACATCTTTAAAGCTGGTGATGATTCTAATGGTGACTGTGATGACAGTTTGCTCATGGAGGACAGCACAGTGAGTGTTGACATCTAAGAATTTAAAGTATTACTCATTGGATATTATCAGTAAGGGCTATTCCAGAAAAAGGAGGGGCAGGAACGCCTAGATTTAAACCCCCCCCCCCCCCCCCACCCCTATTTTTTTCACTTTGACACCATCCACCCCCCCCCCCCCCCCTATATTTCTAGATGTGTTCCCTCACCGCATCTCTTTGTCTGGAATAGCCCTAAGATGCTTGGTACCACATTTTCACAAATATGAAAAGTTAGCCCTTGAAATACTTTTAGTGTAATTGAAAGCAGTATCATTTCGTTTCTTCATTATAAATGATTTAAAAACGCACATGCTGTAATTAACAATATTAAAATATAAACCAACAATAACCTACATGTACATTACCTATCTCATTCTCAGAACTACCTTTTATGGGACACGTTCATTATCTTTGTATATTTGTTTTCTCACTAACATTTTAACAATACTAGTAGTTTAAAAGTGAAACTCCAACCATTAAGTTTCAAAGAAAAAACAAATGCAAGTAAACACCTTTACTAGAGCTTTGGCTGGTCATGTGAGGTAAATGGAAATTGGAGGAAAGTATTTTTAGTTTGATATGATTACAATGGTGCAGGTGTGATTTTTTCCAGTTTTTCTTGAAAACGACAGAATTTTTAAACAAATTCTGCTGTTTTTAGAAAAATTCTGTTGTTTTCCAGAAAAACAACGGATTTCTTTTCCACCGTTCAAACCTGCACCATCGTACTTTTAAGTCTAAGTGGCCATTTAACTATAAACATCTTTCAATCATTTTCTAGGTCCTTGCACAGAGTCGAGATCTAGAGGACCTCTCATACCATGATTTGATTACAAGGACATCCACAGCTGTGATGAACGAAAGTGATACTAGAGGGCAGCAGCTCATTAGGGAGTTCATGGAAAGGCTACATTTTGATTCCTTTTCTCAGCAATATGTGTCAGCTCTGAACACCCTCAACCAGTACAACAATCCGGGCATCAAAATCCAGATGTCGGGAAGCATGGCTGAAGGCATGTTTTTTCATGATGGAAAATCGGATTTAGATGCATTCGTTCTCTGGTTTAATCACTTCAGACTTACCAAAAAAGAACAGCGGAAGGTATTTTTGTACCAAGAAAACCCCGTTTTCGTGAAGCTTAAAATCGGACTCATAGAACGACCAATGGGAATTAATTTACTCGACTTGGTGTTTTTGGAGAAAACGTTTAATTTCCCCTTGATTTTCTACGGATTGGCCATGTGTGATGGATGTGAAGCTTTTCTCTCTGCCCGACTTTGCCGTGAGCTTGTTTGCAGATATTTTGGTGGTGAAAGCCATGAGAGCTCTGAACGAAGCCACGTGGCGACTCAGTTTGACCGGGACGGAGAGTTCTCTGCTCATTTTGACCATCTGCCACAAGCCTACTGGGACTCACTGGCCCAGCAGGTGATGACCCCATGCTAAAATCCATGGCGGAAATGATGAAAACAGATGTTGGAAAGGAATATTTCAAATCTCTCTTTGAGAAAGCGGGAACTGCTCCATTGGGTTGTGACCGTGTGTTTTCTATACCGTGTGAGGGTTGGCCTGAGCCAGCACAGCAGTGGGCAGCCCGTGAGAGGTACTGGCCGGAGAAATCAGTGGTGGAGAAGGTGGTTTCATCAGGATTTCACGTTGTTCCCAAGTCCTCCCCACAGGGAAACATGGAGACAGAATGGCGACTGTCTTTCTCTGACGCCGAGCTGTGCTTGGTTTACCAATACAACCCAACGCAAAGGCGCTGCTTTTTGGCAGCTAAGGCCATACTGAATGAAGAGCTCAAGCCAAAGTTTGAGCATGGCTACTGCACCTATTTTGTTAAAACTACCATGCTGTGGACCTGTGAGCACACACCCACAGAGCTCTGGCAAGAAAACAACCTCACCAAATGCATTGCATTGGTCTTAACAAATCTGGCTAACTTTTACTGGGATGGCAACACGTCCTACCTACCCCATTTCTTCGTTCCATCCTTTGATCTTATTGGCCATTTCAATGACGACTTGAAGAAAAGTATAAACGAGCATCTTGTCCACATTGCAGGGTCCCTTGGGGACATAGCTGAGCTGCACATCAGGGAGGAAAGGGGGCTGTGGAACTGTAAGCATGTAACAGTGTCGGGTGAAGGTGCCCCAGAGGAAATATTAGCTATGGTGCCAGAACACATGAAAAACATCTAACTGGTCAAGATGCAGTGTGTGTATTATACAAATATGACATCCCTGTGGGGCGACTAATATGATTGTCTACCCCGAATGAGCATTTACATAATCATGTTAGCCACCCCAAAGGGATGTCATATTTGTTTTATCATACTGGAAAACCCCTCACCCCAGGGCACCCAAAAATCCCTGACAAGTTAAAACATACAAAAATCACTCGGGCAGAACAATATCTGAGCAGCAAGTGCAAATGCCTGCATTCTGAGCTACTTAGACCTACCATACTTTCGTGTAAGCTCCCTCAAAATGAGAGCTTAAAGTTTAAGCTTGAGGAATTGAGTTCTACAACAGATTTGGGCCATCTCTCTACACCAGTCAGAAAACTATCTTCAAGTGAGGAATACTAGTAATACAATCGCATATAGAGAGGGTCGTTCTCTGATAAAGACAATAGGGTCTGACCAACTGCTGTAAATATAGACTACACTGTGGGCATGAGTACACCTGTGTGTATTGGAAGTGCTGGAGGAACTAAAAAGCAACATTATTCGAGAACCAGGTTTTATACTATATATTCATTTTAAGATTTTATTTAGAGATATAAGGCCTATATGTACAGTATCGCCTATTTGATTCGCTCTGATTTTCATGAGTTGAGAAAAATGAGAACAGCCCCCTTCAGTATTTTTAAACAGCAGTATGGTTAACAACAAAACCTGCTATGCCAGAGTAAAATACTTTTTAATGTCTTAACTTAATTCTGAATTTTGTGTCTATATCATACCTATGGTCTTATTTGCCTAGTAGACTTCTACTAATTACAAATTACATCCGTGAAAGTTTGAAGTGAGATATTTCTTTACCAAATGTACGCTTCTGATGGTGCCACTTCCAAGGTACCCATCATAATCTCCTCATAGATGTCTCGAAAGGGTGTCAGTCAAAGGAATCTTCATGCAATGGCTTTAAAGAGGTTATGCAAAAATGATCCTTATAAATGGGCATCCAGCAGTAATAAAAATCCAGGTAGCGAGATGCCAGTTCCATGAATAACTTATCACTATTTTAAGTATTTCTAGCCAATATCATCTTCAGCTTTGTTATTTATATTTTCAAATAAGTACATGTTTATTTCTCTACCATTGAACACCTAATAAGTGTACAGGTGAACTTGGATATGACGGACTCAATGGGACCAGGAAAATTGGTCCGTCATATGCAAAAGCCGTCGTATACATATGACGAATACTTGATATGCATCGGACTGGGATCAAGCATATCGTCCGTCATATGCAAAAATCCGTCGTACAGTGGTCCGTCATATCCAAGTTCACCTGCATATAATGGGTGTGCATATAATCAAAATAAAGTGTGTGGCGTGGAGATATGTTATTATTTGCTCTATATGATTGAATAAAAGTGTTCTGTTGGCGTGCATCATATCTACTGATCTTCGAATAAAACTTGTTTCATCTTTTGACAAAATAATGCGTTGTGTTGACTTCCTAATTAGATAATACAGATTTAAATTGGGACGTATTAGGGTATATTGTGACCTAAATTAAGCTGAGGCTACTTTGGTCCAAAGCACAAGGACGCAAAAAAGACTTACGTAAATCATCTAAACTCTGTCATGTTGGCATTCATTAGATAGCCCTCGCGGAGAGCACTCATATTAGTACCCATGTGCCAGGGTTTCTGTCATTTTTTAGTTTCGTATTGGCTAAATAAGCCACCACCAGAGTAAGGGTTAACGCTAAGTCTTGTCAAGCTTGTTGTTGATAGTGGTAGATCCCAGAGTGCCTGGGGAAAAATCACAGACAAAGTCCATGGTGACTTTCTCGCTTGCCCTGAGGACCTAAATTGGTAGAGGTGAGAGATCATTCAGCTATTGGGGTTGCCATTGATGAAATTATACCCTGTATACTTGTAAGTAGACCACAGTGACAAATATGCAATAAAATGAATATATTTGGCCTTAAGAATGAATTACAATTCTCACTTTACCCACATTTAGTGTCCATTTGACATTCTCATTCTGCTGCCTTGGTGTCGCGACATCCAATCAACCTCCATTGATTAACTACCTATTGCTACCACACATTTTTCTTTACTGAAAACACGCCCTTTTGTGAGGAATTGTCTGCTTGGAATAAGTTACAATAATGCAAATCAAAGCACCCCTGGCGACGGTCCGAGGAACTAAAATACTCAACTGTCTCTCAGCCTTGTAACCCACATTACTACAGTATTATGAATACATGTATAGTGAAGTGACTCAGTGCTTAACCCGTCCGATACTAAGGCTACTTTCTCACAGAGCACAAGGATGCAAAGATTTTTAAAAACCATTTAAACCCTGTCATATAGGTATGCATTGGATAGCTCTCACTGAGTACTCTCAGATGAGTACCTATTGGCTATATGCCAGGGTTTTAGTCATCTTCAGCTTTTTTGTGTCATTTTGTATGAGCCAAATTAGCCACCAGCAGCATAAGTGTTATGGCTACCAACTTATTCAAGCAAGTTGGCCATTTTCCATTTTCCTTGTGATAGAAAAAGCTAGGAAAACTGCATTCAAATTGTGCTTTAAAATGCACAATGGTGAACATTTCAGAGTTATAATCAAATGCATTATTTCACAAGTTTAATATTACTTACAAATATTGTCATTTTTAAGTGGAAACAGTAGTAGTATTTTTTCTCCTATGGCACACCCTGTGTTTAGGCCCAAAATTGTCCTTAAGTGAATCTGTGTCCTTCGGTTCATAAACCGGTAAATGGAAATCAGCCCAAAATTTCTTTCATTATTGTGAGAAAATGTGTATTTTGATTTGTAATCACAAACAACAGGATTGACTATATAAATTTTATTCCTTTCAGATTTGAAATCAAGTTTTCACATTAACTAAGAAGCCTGCATTGTGATACCTGTCACCTGTACCTCGCCCTGTCAGCATTCAGAAAAGCTTGTCATCCTCTAACCAGAAAAACACTGCTCAGGTCATGGATGTTGAGATGAAAAAGAAGATCACCAAAGGATTCTGGGTTGCTGTGGGTACAGTAACCAAGACAGGTGGCAGCACCCGTATCAGCGCATCCTCGGTGCTGGTCTGGTGTGCATTGAGCGCCATCTGGAGATGGTGGCAGCTCCTGGAACTACTCGGGTCAGCGCTGGTCAGCTACTGCTGGTGGCTCTTTCCTCTCGTCTCCTTCCTCCGCGTGGTCTACCTCAACTACCGCCGATCCAACCTCTTCACCTGGCGGCTGGCGGTGACCACGTTCGGCCAGGTAGCCATCGCCTACACCATCTGCACACTGCTCATACTGGCCGTCGGTTCCTACATGGACTTCCTGTGCTGGTCGGAGAGTCGCATGGAGGAGGTCATCCCGAGACTGTCCCGCTCCTGGAACCTCCTCACTCTCATGTTTGCCTATGCTCTCGTGGGTGAGATATGGGACTTCAAGGACTTACTGAGCACCACACAGAGCTGCCTGTGTGAGGCAATATCTACCATGTGGGTGGTTATCAAGATTATACCTGTACCTGCCCTGTATGGGTACTTCGGTGCCATCTTGGAATTCAACCTTGAGGTCCTGGTCACTTTGCTGGTGTCATTCATATTAGGAGCTGGTGCCATACTGCTCTGTCTGCTGTGTCTGAATCTGGCGCTGAAGGCCATCTGGTGCCTGGACATCTACGCCAAGGCAGCCCTGGTCAGTGTGTGTAGGGTGGCGGTCAGCTGTGTCCGGAGGGGAAAGGGTACAGGCAATGCTGACCACAGTAGCAATAATCCAGGTATTGTCACTGAACCGAAGGCCTTAAATGTACATCCCACAGAAGACTTCAACACAGTAAGTGCAGACATACATATCTAAGGAATGATTCTATATTATGTCTATATAAAATGTTTTATAGCAGTTGAGAGTTCCACATTTGAATTAAACACAATACTTATATTTGTCAAGATATTAGTGGTCAACAATATTGAAATATAGTCTTCGCCCTTTTTAATTAAAGCAATTGCACTATATGAACTTAATCACACTAAATTATGATATCCCTATTCCGATGATTGCTCAGTTGGCTCAAAGTAAGAGACCATCCAGAAAGAGTCAATGGTGGTACAAGTGATATATGTATACTACCGGTATGCAGTGGATATAAACCAAAACTTATCTATGTAAGTGTCTATTTTTATTTCCCACAGGAATTCCTAAATGCAGAATTCATTGCAAAGGATTTTGACAAGAATGATGGAAAAGGGGTGATCGAAGAATTCATGAAGAGCCTCCCAGTGGAAAACCCAGTATCAGTGGTTGCCTCTATGGACTTTCTCCATAATCAAAACAACAAAGAGATCAAAATTCACAACACTGGCAGTCTTCCTGAAGGGATGTTTTTTCATGATGGAAAGTCAGACCTGGATGCTTTTGTCTTGTGGTTTCACGACTTTGCTTTCACGGAAGCCCAACAAAGAGTATCTTTTCTGTACTCTGAGAAAAAGGTTTATCTAAAGCTTAAAATGGGCTCAACAGAGAAGCTTCGAAACACGCATCTCTTGAATTTAATATTTCTAGAGAAATCATTTGATTTTCCATTAGTTTTTTATGGCCTAGCCGTCATGGAAGGAAAAGATGCATTTCTTTCCGCTAGACATTGCCGCGACCTTGTGCGGAGGTTTTTCGGAGGCGAGAAATATGAAAATTCGGAGAGAAGTCACGTTGCCACGCAGCTTGAGCGAGGGGTGGACGCGGGTTCTCATTTGGATCACATGACCTCGTACCAGTGGGACGCCCTGTGCAGAGGTAGCGATGACCCCGCGCTGAAGGCCATGGTGAGTATCGCGAGGACCGAGAAAGGCAAGCAGTGGATCGGGAAACTATTCCGATATGCCAGCAACCTGAGCTGCGATAGAGTGTTCGCCGTCGCCTGTGAGGGCTGGCCGCAACCGGCCCGCGGATGGCCTGCACGGAAAAGACGCTGGCCCGATACAGAAGTTGTAGACAACATAATCCAGAGTGGTTTCCATATTGTTCCTAAGTCATCCCCAGGAGGCGACATAGAAAGGGAGTGGCGCCTATCCTTCTCTGATGCGGAAATGCTGCTGGTCCAGCAATACAACGTCACACAGAGATGCTGTTTTCTTGCAGTAAAGGCCATGCTCAATGCAGAGATCAAGTCTAAGTTTGATCATGGCTACTGTACCTATTATGCCAAGACCGCCATGCTGTGGGCCTGTGAAAAGGCTCCTCCAGAGATGTGGCGGGACGATAATCTCTCAAACTGCATCTCCTCTCTCATAACCAGCCTTGCCATCTTTTACTGGGACGGCCACAAGTCCCACCTCCCTCACTTCTTCGTGCCTTGCTTTGATCTCATTGCTCACCTAGAGCAGAGCTTAAAGAGGGCCATCTCTGAGGAACTTCTCCGTGTCCGGAACAACCTGGAGGATATAGCCCAGGTCCACCTAAGTGAGCGACGGGGGCTGTGGACATGTACTCTGGCATCACTAGCTCACGATATCCCTCAGGAGATAGCAGACATGGTTAGTGATTAACCTTTTAGCTGCTGATAGCTAATTTGGTCAATACAAAATAATGTGAAAAAAAATCTGTAAAATGACTGAAACCCTGGCAAATGGGTTCTAATATGTTAGTACACAATGAGAGATTATCAATGAATACCAACATGACAGGATTTAGGTGATTTTTCAAATAATCATTGCATTTGTGTGCCTTGGACAAAAGTAGTCTTAGTAGCATTGAAAAGGTTAAGATACAAATTAAACCATTTACAGCTTCCTTTGAGAATCCATGCTTAGATCAATAATACTTTTGAAAATTCCCAAAACATCTCATGTAATACGGCCTTTTTTTGACAATCAATGAAGAAATCACCAAAGACAATAAACCAAAACTAGATATTAAGTTTTTCAGTATCAAACTGCAGAGAAATGAACATTTACAACTTGTGATATAAAATATCTGAACTAAACTTAGGTGCTTATCAGATTTAAATATCATTAACATGTATTGCTTACAACCAGTCATCAAAATCTATTGTAAATAGGTGATTTTTCTCATTTTAATAATACTGTCTATATCCCAAATGGCAAAACTACCCAAATGAACAGTATTCTGAGTTATCTCCCAATTAACCATAGATAGATCAGTGAACATATTGATATGAGTACAAAAGTTGATCTTAGACAAAAGTTTTGGTCCTTATTCTCTCCATAATGAAGCAAATTATACAAAAAAAATTAACTTTACCTCTACAGGCGAAGTTGGATATGAATGACTTAATGGGACCAGAAAAATTGGTCTCTCATATGCAAAATCTGTCATATACAGATGACACATACTTGATATGCATCGAACTGGGACCAAGCATATCGTCCGCCATATGCAAAAATCTGTCGTACAGTGATCCGTCATATCCAAGTTCGCTGCATCACTATGAGCGATCTAGACTGTTCATTTGAGCATGAGTTCTGTATCTGTACAACTGTATGCAGTATTTGATAATGTGACACCGCACATATTTAACCTGTTCAAGCCAGGGCCCTAGCCGGGATTTCAAAAGTGCCTGTCCAAAATAGCGATTTCAAAATTTCTCCCTGTCAAAATATAGCTCCTAAGCTACTACAAATCCTTATTCCAAATACACTTGATAACCTATTGGGTCAAAAGGGCCAATTTACACTCCAGCCATGTCTTAGAAGATGGTCTGTTCAAAAGTAATTGATTATTACTTCAAGAAAGCCAAAATAGGAAATTCTTCAAAGAAATTCTGCCTATCTGAAAAGATGTTTTTTAAGAAACTCCCTTTCGAAAAGAAAGGCTAGGCACCTCTTGGCTAAGTCCCTGGTTCAAGCTGATAGCACCCTGGTGACAAGATACATGTGGTATGAGACAGAGAGAGTGAAATGCTCTGTGCCAAGATCCCTACTTTAGATTCTGCTGTATTTCAATGAGCAAGCTGACATGACCCATTTCTGACAAGGCCAAAAAAAAGTGTTTGGTTCCTATTACGTCCCAAAAAATAAAGGTAAGGTAGGTAGGGATATTTTTTTATTATTTTTTTTTTCATTCTTTAACTCACACAATACCCTGGAGTTGAATGGCTTCAATAAAAGTTTGCTATGTTATAATTGTCTTTATATGCAGTAGCTGTACTTCTTTTCATCCAGAGATTGATAATTTAATGGTTGGATAATTGATATTTAGGACGGCAAGGCTATTTTTGGGTAGGGAAAGTTCATTTTTCAGTAGGATTGGCAAAAAACTTTAGGGTAGGGGACAACAACTAGGTAGAGTAGCATAATAGGAACCAAACATATTTTTTTTTCTAGGCCCAAGCTGATTGTGGTATCTATGTAGCTGAAAGACCCCCGAGAGTGTTCAATAAAATAAGCGAGATCTTTGCAGGCCCTGTGTTACTGTGTCTTTGCATTACAACCTAGGCTGTAAAAACAGCATCATCCTTATTAACTGTCTTGCAGATCCCGCCGCTGAATTTTTCAGCAAAATGGAAAACCATCAAATTGTCAGATTTTATAATTTCATTTTTTTTTTATTCCGTGATGATTTGAGGCAAACCAGAACAAAATTGCAAAAATAAAGTCATCAATCTTCAGTCAATCCCTTCCGCATGAAATAAAATAAAATTAAAAACTTGCCATTGAAACAAATCCGTCTGAAATTGACAGTTCCTGATTTGAAAAGGGCAAGCTTTCTTTTTATATCAAATAACTTTCCCTGAGAGATATTTTTCAGAGGGCAAATAAATCTGTTAGACTGAATTAAATTGGTCTAGTCTTGGGCAGAAAAATGTTCCAACTAAACCCCAAAAAAGTTTTCAATTATGATTTCATGCAAACAATTATTTCTTGTAAATCATAGTGAATTTGAAAAAAAAGCTCAAGTGCACTTTGTGATTCTATACCAGATACCAGGGATTTGCAACTTCAAACTTTTGTGACCTGATATATCTTAATGATACCATATCTTAGTAGAAAGTAATGATACTTCATGCCTCCCTGAGACCTACTTTTGATAAATTCAGCACTGTCGGCATCTGAAATCAAACTAAAAAATAGCAAACTGCCTTCTTAAAGACTAGTCCAGGTAGCATTGAAGTTAATTTTCTATTGCTAAGTATTACAAAGCTCAAATGAGACAAGACTTATTTCTAGTCGATATTGGAATTTGGTTAAGTATCAGAAACAGGTACTAACCCCTACTAGATACAATTCAAAAAGTTGAATATTTCCTTGATTTCCATGTATTTTATAATGTCAAGTATTACAAATCTTAAATGAGACTACCTTTTTCTAGTTGATATCAGAATTTAGTATGGTATCAGGAACAGGCACTAACCCCTTATAGATACAATTCAAAAAGTTGAACATTTCCTTCACTTCCATGAATTTCAACAGCTGCACCATGTAATCTTTTGAGCAGCAAGAAGTTGAACACTACATGATTGAATGATGGTTAATGACACCTCCTAGTTGCTGGACTTCTAGAGGTTGATGCCTAGTCCTTCAGCAACCAGATGACACCAACAATAAGATAACTTGATAAATGTTTATCAGTATTCCGTAAATGTCACTGAGTAGATATCACACACAGCAAAACTTCTCATTAACCATTTTTTTCTGTTTGTGATCATCTGCAGATCAGCCATAGTTCTTTCTTCACCTATTTTTCCCTCCTCTTGGTTTCTTGTGTTTCTTGTTATGTTCCTGCGACTTTTTGTGTTTTTTGTTTGATCCATCTTCCCCTTTACCTCTTTTTTGGCTACCAGGGGGACCATCTGGAAAAAAATATAATAATAATAATAATAATAATAAAAATAATAATAATAATAATAATAATGATGATGATGATAAAGATAATAATAACAATAATAATAATAATAATAATAATGTGTGTGCTTGTGTGTAACGCACAACAAACGTGATCAGTTGGCTGGATCAGTCAAGACCACTGACACAAGATTCCTTATCTATGAAATGGATTACTATTTTATGGCTGTGACAAAGTCATAGGGAATTACATTAGGTGAAACAGTTCAATTATATGTTCACATTTTAAGAAATTCCTCACAAAAATGGGGGTGTACTGACTAGTGAGGGGTGATTTTTGAAGATATGGGGGTCCAAATGTCCGAAAGACTATGGCAGCTGTATATATAACTCTATTATATATATATATATATATATATATATATATATATATATATATATATATATATATATATATATATATATATATATATATTATATATGGCGGCTCTAAACAAGTACGAAGGAAATCGCTTCCGACTTGTTTTAAAACGATTGTTAGATAAACAAAACAAATGTATTTTGAAAAATAAATATCATATACTGACATCCATTTCACGAATTCACGTAAACAAAACCGGAACTGTTCTATTGAGTGGTGCTAGGCACGGCAAAAGATTGTTTTTCTTGACGTTTCCATTCATCTAAAATGAAAAATATTAATGTTTCTCTTTGTCAATCTGACAAAGGAAGCCATGTGAGAATAGGTGAGATACTTATTTCTATTCTGTTGGATAACCTCCTGATTAATTAATGGAAGTAGCCCAACATGGCGTCAGCCATCAATCGTGAACTCTGAATCTGGGCCACGGTGTCTGAGCTTTGATCGCTATTTTCGGCTTATATTGGCCACCATCAACCAAGGAAATTTATAATTAATAAAAAGTGGCCTATATTTGCGAGAATCTAGGGTATGTGCGCTCCTACCTCCTTTCTTCTGCTGTGGCGTCTGTGAATGGGCCTGCTGCCAGAGGGCACTGCGAACAAACCGCTTTGCTGCACCCTGGTCAATCTTAGGAGCTTTCTCCTTCTCCTGAATCTCCTTCACTCTTGTCATGTAACTACGGATACGGTCCTGGAAAAGAAAGTTCACATATATCTCTTTTACTCTAGTCATGCATGTGAAGTTCTTATGGATTAAATCTTCAAAGATACAAGTTCATAAATATCTCCCTTTCTCTAGTCTCACAACCTTTGATGCAGTTGTGAAATAAAGAAGTTACCGTATTTTCGCGAGTATAAGACGCACCCGTATATAAGACGCAGCCCTTGTTCAGGCCTTTAAAAAGATGTATAGACCTTATAGCTTTGTGTATAGTACGCACCCCCCTTTTGGCCCATGTCTCTAGCTATTTTCTTAATACAAATGAAAGAAATGGGGGGCATCTTACTAACTAGCATTGGATTCGGACAAACATTACGTTGATTGTAATAGGGGCTTGGATATTCATGCATTGTATTGTAATTATTGTGCTTAAAATAGAACCGGCTGGACAGGTCCTATATAACAAACAACAGTTGAACAGTTAGAGACGTGCTAAACATGTTAGATACACAATTGAAATGAAATCATACCCGAGCCTCAATTCTGATACGGGTTGCATTAATTTGTAATATCTGTGTGGCCTGGGCACTGGATGTAAAACACCCTAGATTTCTAGCTTTGTGTATAAGATGCACCCCCGTATTGAGTGTAAAAATTTGTGTAAAAAAGTGCGTCTTATACGTGCGAAAATACGGTAAGTAATATCTCCCTCACTCTAAGGCTGGAAAAAAATTGTTTGTTTCCTGTAACGGTCTGAAAAATTAAAAAAGATTTTGGACAAATATTTTTGTCAAAAATGTGTGTTTTATGCATGTTTTACATTGATTGGGAGTTGGGAGGGTGGAAAAACTTTGGGGTAGGGATTTTTTTGAATAAAAACTTGTTAGGGTAGGGTTACAGGAAACAACCAACTTTTTTAGGCCTTAAGTCACACAACTTTAGGTACAGTCCTGAAATAAATAAATTTATGAATACCTCACTCAATCTAGTCTCATAATTTGGGTACAGTCTTGAAATAAACTAATTTATGAATATTTCCCTCCCTCTAGTCTCACAACTTTGGGTTTAATACTGAAATAATGAAGTACATGCATATCTCCCTCACTCTAGTCACGCAACTTATGATACAGTTGTGAAATAAAGAAGTTAATTAATATCTCCCTCACTCTAGTCACACAACTTATGATACAGTTGTGAAATAAAGAAGTTAATTAATATCTCCCTCACTCTAGTCACACAACTTATGATACAGTTGTGAAATAAAGAAGTTAATTAATATCTCCCTCACTCTAGTCACACAACTTATGATACAGTTGTGAAATAAAGAAGGTTATGAATAGGATAATTCTCCCTCACTTTATTCTCGGAACCACAGACAAAATCCTCAAAATAGTTTACAGGTATCTAAGAAGGCTGTCACTGTATCTAAGTCACCGTATCTTCCACATTAATCACGCAACCAGGTCTACAATCCTTAAGTAGTTCCCAGCATATTCAAAATATATGCTAGACCTATACAGTATTCAATGGTTGCATATAAGGGTTATGCACCAAGGGGTTTATTCACTAGTTTTCAAAGATTTGAAGTTCTTTGTACTAAAAAGAAAGTACTCACCAACTCTTGCTTGACACCATGTTCTTTGGGGTTTTCTCCTTTCACATTCAAGTACACTGGAATAATACAACCAACAAAGACATATATATACAAGAGCTGCTCTTCTAAATATTTATCTCAATGAAATAACATGGGCCATATACTGAATTTCACTACCATTGTGTAGGTGTGTCCTTTTGGGAGTGTCCTATATTTCAAGGGAGACCAGTTGGAGGGAGTTCAAGTAAGGAAACATCACCCAAAGTGTCCCGTTCGCAACCATACTGTCCCGTTCGCACCCGTTTTAAAAGTTGTAATTTATTGCTACATATGGAGTTAATACACATTTCTAATAACTCATAATGTAGTACATAGTGGATAGGAGGAGATTCCTTATTGATTTTTAAATGACATGCCTAGTTTTGAAAATAACAAAACTTTTGAAAGTTGAAAGGGTGCGAACGGGGCATCTAGGACAGGCCATTGAAGTATGCTTTTGAATTATTTCTGCTATTTTTTCATAATCATTTGTAGTGTTGGGACGATCATCGATTATAATCGATAATCAATCGTTTACCTCTCTGATTCTGATAAATCGATTACAAAACTGGCAATCGATAAATAATCGGAAAAGGTGACACCTAGTGGCAAAATATGGAACTAAGTAACAGGCATGTTGTCAGCTTTCTTGCTATGAAACTAAGCACCAAAAACACTTCAAAACGAAGTTAAGGTAGGTGCTAATAGCAAGTAATTGTCATAGACTATCACTTATTATTAGGCTCTAGACCACTAGTACCCAATTACTGCAAAAGTGCGATGAACTGATTATGATCGATAATCGATCGGTTGGCTGTAACTGATTATCGATCATGAAATTGCAACCGATTCCCAACCCTAATCATTTGATTACATAGCGATAAATTAACATGTCTGTTAAAGTCATTAGTGAAAATATAGAATTATGGTTAAAATATCTCAATTTTTCAAATGTCCCTTTCGCACCCTGTGGAATACAGAACTTAGGATTAAAACTGCGATATCTCCAAATATACTTAAGTCAGCAAAATAATAATCATAGATTCATGAACCGTAGAATGTTTTCTTTTTTAACTAAGTTGAAAGGATATCATAAATACGTTTTGAAAATTTGAGGTCTGCGGACCAATTACTGTGAAATGCCCCCAACATGTTCTTAGATTACAATCATGGACATGTATTCACTTATTGAAATAAGGCATAATGTAGATGGGGATTATTCTATGTGCTTTTGAAATTGACATTTTTAAGAAATTGTTCACAAAAAATGTGGGTGTCCTGAAGGGTGATTGTTGAGGGTTTGGGTGTCTAACTGACATCCAGACGCTCTACTTGATAAGACTACGCCATCTAGCCCTACTGGGTATTGTGGGCAGTGTACAACACTCTTTATTCTTATTCTTCCTGAGCTGGCACAGACATGTCAAGGCTAATTAAATGTGTGGTAGTGAGAAATCAGACATTTCTAACAAAGGGAAGAATCTAGTACGTGAAGATATACTTACACACTCATGTATTTTAGAACTTAATAGCACTTTGACAAAAACAAAAGTTGAACAAAAATAAACAAAATAGTCTGAATTAAATGACATTGATTTGCCTATTAACATTTCAGCAGGTACATGAAAACAGTATAGGTCTATGGTTTATTTCATTCTAAGGTGTTTCTAAAAATATCATTATGACAAGTAAGAACTTATATACTTACTCCAAAATAGTGAGTTGATTGCATAGGCAGAAACTAGGTCCAGCTTTGCCTGGTCAAGCGATGTCAGCTGCAATCAAAATGTAAACATGAATATACATAAAGGTTAGGAATCAGTACTATTCTATTCAATTTGATCATTTTTTTTATTGAAAATTTCAAGCGGTCAATCACTCATATAAGATTATTTCTAGCCTGAAGTATAGGTTTCATATCTAATATGTATTCAGGTGGCCAATATAACAAGAAAGGTACACATAGGCTGTGATAGGCATAGGCCAACTCCAGGTGTTATGGCATACAGAGGCCCCAGAAGTCTTGGCTGATGATCCACTATACTCATATACTCAAGCCTATAAGTAATTCTAGGAAATGAAAATGGCACATTCAGAAATAGATAAACGGTTCACTTTTGGTGTCACCATTTAGGAACACCCCTTGAATTGTATGGTGCGTATTTTGGCTTTATGTTTCACTTATGTTTATCATGAATTTCAAAGTATTTAGTGCAGCCCATAGGAACAGCTAGCCTGCCCCTAGCAGGCTAGCCGTTCAGACGTATTTGGTCATGGCAACAGGATAACCGCTGGCTTAGGATTCTTTGTGAAACCGAAGTTAGCTGGCTAACCAGTGGTAAGCTTGCAGTTAGCTAGATATTAACCCATTATCCGCCTTTCGTGAAATAGGCCCCTGATCTGGCATCAGAGTGAGGTCACGTGGGAACAAAAACCAATCAAGGCCCTGATCGCATCATTTACATTACAGAGAAAATTGAGCGCCAGCATGTGCAGAGCACGACTTTTGGCCTATTCATTGAGGCTAGCATGTTTAGGTTGACCAGCTGGTTTCATGTCCACTTATTTATATTTATCTAAGGAGCAACTTCCACTATAATGTACACAATACAAGAGCTCTCATTGGCCTTTGACTCCTAGTGACATCACATTGCAGACTAGATTCGGCGAGGTTAGGTGTGTCCAGGGCTTCGTAATGGGTCATATGGTAATTTCCCCGTGGCGACCAATCCATGTTCTATTCATCTAAGCTCTAAAGCTGAAAGTGAACACATGATTACAAACGCGCGTGCTACTAAAGATATGTCATATGCTCGGGTTATGTATGTATCTGGTTTTCTCCACTGTGATCATGCTTGTATATAAATATGATGAGAATCAAACCGTCCGTGTACAGTGGAGGTATTTCACCACATTAACATTTTATTCGGAATTTCGAGTGAAGACTGGACTCTCACTCTCAAAGTTACAGTTAAAATACGATCAGTCCATGTACAAAACTTAAGAATCAAATCACCTTCGATTGCAATTCACTGTGTGGGACCGTGAACAGGGAATTTAAAACCGACTCGGCTTGTGCAAGAGAGTCGTCAAAGGCCCCTAGACGATCCTGCAGTTCACTGGGAAACTCCTCGTTGTCTTCTGTGGAGGCCGCCATCTTTCTTGTCAACAGTGGAGGGTGCGGGCGGTACTGATGACGTCATGAGGCACGAATCGCCGCAACCTGCTTTGGGTGTTATTGTCGACATCACACACACACACACACACACATATATATATATATATATATATATATATATATATATATATATATATATATATATATATATATATATATATATATATATATATATATATATATATATATATATATATAGTACTAAGGACTAAGTGTGCAAGAGCAATTCTTTTTAATATTCTCACTACCGGTTTTTGGAGAGAAAAAATAAAACCCACCACTCTAGAGGGAGGGTCAATATCAAAGCCTTAGTGACTGTTCACCAGGGCAGTATGCATATTCAATGTGCGCCTAAAGGCATCCTGGCCGAAGGCCCGACTGCCGCCCGAGGTCTGGTCAAGATGCCTGAAGGCGCACATTTAATACACGTACACGTAATGTTTCTATTATTGCTTCCCTGTCCCTGAATAAGACGTTTCTTGTGATCTAGTTAATAGTATCTTGTGATATGTAGTGTGCAGACCCACAATAAGAACTAAATAGGGCAATGTTTTCTTTTACTTTCTTTCTTTTAATGTCTGCTATTTTTAATGAAAACTTGTTGTGCTGATAATGCTAATCAGCAATTTTTGCCACTAAGTCGCGACTAGCCAGCTGTAACTTGTTGAGGAAACCGGAGCACCCGGCGATTTGGAATTTGGAATATCGTTTTTCGTCACATGTATGCCAATTGTGGCTAATTCGTGACTAGCCAGTTATAAGTAGTGGAGGAAACGGGAGTACCCGGCGCAAACCACCGCCTAACCCCAAGTCACTGGCAACTTTCTCTCGTGCCAAGGCCCGGATTCGAACCCAGGCAGCGGTGAGAGACAGCGTGCAGTCAGTGGCGGCGCCTTAGACCACACGGCCGTCAGAGCAGGCAGGAGAAAATCACCGCCCAAACACAAGTCACTGGCAACTTTCCCACATGCCCGGTCGGGTTCGAATTTCTCTTTGAACCTGTCCTGGCCTTAGCATCATAAGTGGTTATACACGAAAGAGGACTAATATTATGTACAGTATCACCTCCCCAAAATTCCTCTAGCACCAAAAGATGAATTTGATAATATAAGTTTGGCGAGTGTTAATTGTGTGGTTTTAAAACTGTATACTATAGTCTGTCTGACTCGAGTTTGGCAATCGCTTTTTCCACTTTTTTTGTGACAAAACGTTCGAGTTTGTCATCCAAACTTGGCAAACCTCTTTGGAGCACTAGTACGTGTATGCATAAACATAATTCTCATCTCAAGTCCGCAAAATGTTGATTTTGCTCATTAGTGCCCATTGCCGACAATACGATCTCGCGTGTTTGTATTGTTCGCAACAGACGGACTATAGTCCGTATCTGGAACCATAATTACTTCATTACTTACTATCATCTCAATTTACATGAAGGTTTGTATCTTAGATAATAGTCATTCGTGGTTGAATAAAACATACCACTTCTCTAAAGCTTTCACCAGAAATGTAAATAACCTAGGTGTTATAATTAGTCTCTGCGTAAGTATTATCAATACATTTGATTTGGCTTTGTCCGTGTGTATTATTGGTCATACCGCAACAGACGTTTGTTATTCTATCAGAATTTGAAGCACGTGTAAGGTGAAATCACCCGCGACAAAGTTATCGATCCAACCGTAACCTCTATAGGGTTACCAGGAAGTGGCGTCACAGCACACGTAGTTAGACGAGGTGTTATCAATATATATATATATATATATATATATATATATATATATATATATATATATATATATATATATATATATATATATATATATATATATATATATATATATATATATATATATATATATATATATATATGTATGTATATATATATATGTATATATATATATATATATATATATATATATATATATATATATATATATATATATATATATATATATATATATATATATATATATATAGAGAGAGAGAGAGAGAGAGAGAGAGATAGATACATACATACATACATACATACATACATACATACATACATACATACATGCATACATACATACATACATATCATTCATATATGTATACATATATATATATATATATATATATATATATATATATATATATATATATATATATATATATATATATATATATATATATATATATATATATATATATATATATATGACCTCTCCGTCAATACTTAGCATTATATTTGTTCGATTCGTAAGCACACACGACTTAACTCGAACGCATACCGGAAACAGTGCTTTCGCATGGTTGAATTGCCAATACGGTACGACTGCTTTGGGGCTCGACACAAACCACAGGTATTTGTATCCGTATAATGGTCCGAAAATTGGTAAAAATTGTTACTATAAAAATTAAATGATTATGGGGACGTAGGCCACCTTCTTATGAAGCCTGATACGAACTTTCGGGTTAATCCGAGCACTGCAAAGCGAGAAAAAAGGCTTGAAAGTATATTGCCAGGACTTGTCTAATATATATATAAGACAAGTCCTGGGAATAAGTGTCATTCGACACTCAAACCTGCCAAAACGATCATGATGAAATGACTGGATGTTGATTTAAATTAGCAGTTGAAATTTAATTTTGATTTACCTTGGAAATGATGGGACCCATTTTTGTACAGAGGTGGACTCTTTAGGTGTTGATAGTATATGAAACTACCTGAGCTGTTTATTCAACCTCACTGTAACCTTAACCTCAACCTTAGGGTTTTTTGAGGGAAAATTTAGTTTGTTATGACATCATTCGGGCTCGATGGCTATTTTCAGTTATTTTCAACTATACTGTAGACATTGGACCATGAAACATCTGGCATGAAACAAGCCCACCTGAATAGAATATTGGATTTTTACATACAAACAACTTGATGGCTATTGATCTAAATAGCTGGCTCGTTCTAACCACATTAGTCAATTCTGTCAGTCGAGGCGTCTAGGCGCGGGAAAAAGGAACGCCTAAGTACTAGTATAGATCAGATAGGAAAAGCAAGGTGTGTTTCGCGAGGATGAAGCTTGGATTCGTACATGTGCTGCTCGTCATCGGCGTACTGTCAGCTGGTCAGCCACACAGCGCCAACGCCATATGTGAGTCAACTGTATTCTATTGTATTGTTTATTGGCCAGAACGACATATCATGAAAATACAAATACAAATAACCACCTATATGAACTGAACAGAAAATTCAAAGTACTAACATCTAAATTGCAAATTATATAACTTGTGAAAATTCACATATCTAAGGAGTTAGTAAGGACTTAGTGACCATTCATATTCTATATATTGTCCATATACATTTTACGAGAAATAAAAAATATCCCACTAGAGGAATATATATGTCTACAGAACCGTCCACTTTAAACGTCACAGGAACAGACAGGGCGCCTATCAGACATCCTGCCTGTTGCTTATGGTGTCGTGATAACTAGCAGCTACGGTCATTCCAGATATAACCTAAATTTCTAGCATTGCCTCCTCGTCTATCCCTGCACCTAGAATTCATTTGTGTCACCAGAACATTAAATGACCCAGTCCTATTCTCACTGATTCAAGCTCTATTCTTGACCAGTAACTTCAAGTACTAGTATAGCTTAATAATAACCATACTACTACTACTACTACTACTACTACTACTACTACTACTACTACTACTACTACTACTACTACTACTACTACTAGTAATAATAATAATAATAATAATTATTATTATCATAATAACAACAACAATAATAAATAAATAATGATAACAATAATAATAATGATGAATAATGATATAGTCATTGTTAAAATTCTCACTCAGTATGGATGATTTGATTT
This sequence comes from Maea johnstoni, assembly GCA_963942565.1. Lineage (NCBI taxonomy): Eukaryota > Metazoa > Annelida > Polychaeta > Spionida > Magelonidae > Maea > Maea johnstoni. The sequence goes on from OZ012686.1 coordinate 29,752,845, forward strand.
GATTTTATTTGGTGTAGTAAGATGTGTATTACATAGCATTTGGCACACAAAAAATCATAAGTAACGGTGACTAGATGGAGAGTCATTAACTGCTATGCAATAGAATTCTAACCAGACACAGGATATATACACTAAAAGTTAGAAACTTATTTCCATAGTGGTCCCAGTCTGCCCAGAGTCCAATGGCATCACATGTAATGATCAACTCCACTGCTCAAGATTGACATAACAACAATATCATATAGTATAATACAAACGTTCGGCTAGAATTGATGAATTTCTTCTTATGACTCAGAGAGGACTGACATGAAATGTTTTTTGCATCTCACTTTAAAAAGAGATTTACTGAACGTGGTCTGGATCTCGTCCGGCAAAGAGTTCCAGATTTTGGCACCTATGTAGTAGGACTTTATACCATATGAACCAACCTTTGGTAAAATCAGAGCATTAACACTGTGTCTGGTGTTATAGTGGTGGGATTCATTTACTCTTTCAAAAACTTGTAGGTACTCTGGAGCCTGTTCATCAATGCAGTTAAATACATGGCTTGCGGCCAGATATTTTATTCTGTTTTCAATGCTCATCCACTTAACCTCATTAAAGTCCTCGGCTACCAAGTGTGTTCTGTTTGAGTAGTTTAAAACATATCTAATCATTTTGTTTTGTACGACCTGAAGGCGACTCTGTAAGAATTTTGGTAGACCGTGGTAAACATATTACAGACAAGTAAAACATATGCATGTTCAATTATGGTACTGACCACTCTGAAAAGGGTTATGACAGACATTGAAGTAAATTATTAGTACACATCACACAGGGATCTGCACTCTACGTGGTTAGCGAAGTGAGACCAGTAAGTACAGGGTTCAGTGATAAGGGAGTTAATAAGTTGGTAACACACTGTGTGGTAGTTTTAGTATCAATAATGTTTAACCTAGTCGTAGTGTAGGTGTAGTCTTTTGTCTTCACAAGGCTTGGGCAGAGAGGTTTCCAGTATGTGAGTTAACCATTGTGTTTGTGTATCACATTGTTTTGCTACAGGGTAGAGAGGGGTGCCAATTGCAAGAGTTAAAGGACAAATAAAGCATGAATAAAACATAGGCCCAAATAGTTTCTTAGAGTATTTTCTACCTGAATCCAAGTTCCCAACACCCCCATCCTTCATACAAGAAGTATATTGCTGTTGAAAACACACCCGAACACATTCGCACAAGAAGTATATTGTTTAAACACACCCTGACAAACAAGAAATGGAGCTACTGGAAGCGGTAATTTTAGTCTATCAATAGCTTGTCTTTAGCTGCATGGTACACACTTGTCATTAGCAGTAAACTAGCTCAAGTGAATACCAAGCAGCTGCAGAAATGCTATCAATATACTAAAATGGCCGCTCCCAGTGCCTCCATTTCTTGTGTGTTAATGATGTGTTTAAACCGCAATATAATTCTTGCGTGAAGGTTGGCAGTGGTAGCCTGCCTCCCAGGCCATATTTAAATGCCCTCCCTTGTGGATAGATGGCACTGCGATATACTAGTCCTGAGGTCAGTTGGAAATATGTGGTACAGACTGCAGCTCAAGTGTGTCCCCCTTGAGGATTTATTCAGAACTAAACCTGGAGTGAAATTAACTCAGGTCAAATCAGTGAAAGAGCCAGATATCACAGACTTGTAGCAAGTCTAGGCAGTGGTGGGAACTTGGATTCAAGTGAAAGATATTCAAAAAAACATTTGGGCATATTGTTTTATTCATGATGTAATTGTCCTTTAATCCTTTATACTTATCTGAGTATGTAATAATTGCTATATTTCCGCAGGGCGGGGACATAGTAGCAAGACTGTGGTGAGCGGAGTGTGTAGACTGGTGAAGAGTGCAGGACCGTGTCGAGCCATGTTCCAGAGATGGTTCTACAACATGAAGAGCGGAGAATGCGAGAGCTTCACCTACGGAGGATGCCGGGGAAATGGAAATAACTTCCAAACAAAGGCCGCTTGCGAAAAGCAATGCAAGGGTAAGTAATTTGGATTACTCTTAATAATAATAATAATAATAATAATAATAATAATAATAATAATGATAATGACAATAATAATAATAATGATGATGATGATAAAAGTAATACTGATAACAATAATAATAATGATAATAATGATAATAGTAATAATAATAATAATAATAATAATAATAATAATGATAACATAATATGATATAATCTATATTGAAAGTCACTCAGTATGGATAAACATATTACAGACAGGTAAAACATATGCATGTTCGATATACTGAATCACTCTAATAAGAGTTATGAGAGACATCAAAACTAATTATTAGAGATGTTATTTCATTAACACATTTTAAAAAAACTCTTAACGAAGCAAACATTTACTACCGTACACCTGCACGATCGTATACCTGCGATCAATCCAGCATAATATTATAATACGCGTGGGTGTGTTTTATATTCATATATGATATCCCTCAGCGCATGATATTGATTGATATGACTATTAGTGACTCATATATATATATATATATATATATATATATATATATATATATATATATATATATATATATATATATATATATATATATATATATATATATATATATATATATATATATATATATATATATATATATATATATATATATATATATATATATATATATATATGTATATATATATATGTATATATATATATATATATATGTATATATATATATATATATATATATATATATATATATATATATATATATACTTATGAATATTATCAGATAGACATTAACCATATACAATATACAATACATTATCTAATCAATTATAGAAAAGATTATAGAGAGACTTGTATTTGGTCCATTACCTACCTTTGTGGCTGGCCGGGTTTTTAACACTTATCTGTGACATTATCTGGATTGGACAATAACGCATATATCAACAACAACAAGAGTTTTTATGTAATTCTCTGGAAAGCAGATGTTTTTTATTGCCTCTCAACATCAATAACACAATCCAGAAAGATAATCAATAACAATCAATATCAACTATCGAGCGTGTAATAACGTCAGGGAGAGTTGATTAGAGTTATAAGTCACTGGTAACCTGCACGGCCCGAATGGATGGGGTAAAGTGTGAGCAGAATCTTTCTTTTGCAAGCATTATTCTTTTTTGCATTGATACTACCAAAAAATTAGATTGGAATGCGTGAAAGAGGGATCTATATACTATGTCAGGGATCAGTAATTAGTGTATGAGATGCATTCAATTCATTATTATTTTTCAAAATGTAGGTACTAAAAACCAATTTTTTGAACACTTTTTTAATATTTTAAATTAGTCCCTTACTGTACGTAACGGGCCTGACGTTACAAGCCTATGTGTTATCTGGCCCGTTCTATGCTGTAACGGGCGTTCACATCAACTTTAACTTTTGTTATACAAAGGAGCTTTGCTGATCTGCATAGTTTACTCTTGCAGTGTTTTATCAGAAATAGTACACGACAACACTGGATTCTGATTGGTCTAAACCGGCGGCTGTAAGCCAATGTGTCCTTAGGCCTCAATTTATTCACGAATGTCGATCCACAGGATGCACAACCGACAAGTCTCCCTGAACAACCTGGCTGCGGCAAATAGCCCAAAAGTTGCGTTCTGCGCATGTTGTCGCGCAACTTTCTCTATAATGCAAACGATACGAGAGCCCTCATTGGTCTTTGTCCCCTAGTGGCGTCACACTGAGGCTAGGTTAGGCGAGATTAGAGACCCCTAGGATACCCAGGTCTTCACTATAGCGCACATGGTAATTGGTCTCTGGCTACCTATCCATTGTTTTATTCATCTAAGACTAGATTTTTTCTTTTCTTTTGCAGCATCGGTAGGCAATCAACAGGTCGTCCCTGGCTATCAACTAAGTGTGCATCAGGAGCACCCTGCAGGCGCTACCTATCCATTGTTTTATTCATATAAGACTAGATTTTTTTTCTTTTGCAGCGTCGGTAGGCAATCAACAGGTTGTCCTGGCAATCATCTAAGTGTGCACCAGAAGTATCCTGCAGGCGCTACCTATCCATTGTTTTATTCATCTAAGACTTGACTTCTTCCTTTTTCAGCATCGGTAGGCAATCAACACGTTGTCCCTGGCTATCAACTAAGTGTGCATCAGGAGCACCCTGTAGGTAGCTGTACTGACTGCAAGGCACAGAAGGCTACTCTTCACCGTCTATTCCAACAACTGCTTCAGATGTCGGCAAGGGTGACCAAGATTGAACGCGAAAAGAACTGTGGTAAGGATGTATAAATAGCTGAAAGGAACTTTTTCTGCCATATTGTGGCTAAGTCATGACTAATCAGTTTTAACTGGTGGAGGAAACCGGAGTACCTGTCGAAAACCACCGCTTAACCCCAAGTCACTGGCAATTTTGTCACATGCACCGGTCGGCATCCGAACCCGAAACAGTGGTGAGAGACTGCCAGCAGTGAAAACGCTTTAGACCACATGGCCATCAGGGCAGGCCTGTATACGGTTTATTCAACATACGAGGCAATACTGTAAATCACTTAAATATGGCGTGAACATTATAAAGTGCAATTATGGTACTACCATGCATAGCGTGATCTAAGTATGGCGGTGAACGGGAACAGCAGCAGGAAGTTCAATTAAGAATTCAATAAAGACGGGGATGTTATTAAAGCGCATATGGTCAGTGCGCTCTTATCGCTATCTTATTGCTCCCGCTATACTTAAGTGATTTACAGTATACAATAGAAGTCTCGAGATGTGAATGCCTACAGGGCCGCAATGGCTACTACATCAATCGCATTAATTTAGTGATTTGTTGTATGGTAGAGGAGGATGGCAGCTCGGACAAAAGGATGTGCATTATATGAAACAGTTATGAACAAGGGGATAATACGTAACAGAAATTTACAGTTATGATTTACAAGTCCAGACTTTTTGTGACTCAATATGACTGTGTAGTAGTGTAGTAGAAAAACCATAGCAATCTAAATGACACATGTGTTACTTCTACTTGTGCATTTTTAGCAACAATTTTGATTCAATCTTATTAAACAACGCGAATGTGGGAACTCCATTATATCGCATTGTAAAAGAAAGCAATGCCTTTATACCAATTTCTAAAAAGGTAAATGATAGTTGTTTTAGCACTATTCCAGAAAGTCTTTGGTATTTCAGCTCCTAGAACATGTACGTCTTTGATGACGACACTCACAGTAAAACAAAGTCTTTGTTTTTGTTTTTTCAGCATAATGGCCGAGGTCTGAGAGAGGACAAAATGGTGAAGGCAAAACATCTCTTCGACTATCACTTTGTCTCATAGCCCACAAGGTCTGAGAATGGACAAGTTTCTTTCAAAATAAAGAAAGACCTTTTTAAGTTTTCTTTTTGGATAAGTTCAGATCCTCCTTCTCCTCACACACCAGGCAACTTCTCTAATTAAGTCATCATTATCTGCAAGAAGAGCAATACAAAAAGAAAAAAAAGGTGCCCATAATTGCAAGTAACAGCCTAGAAAGTTATTTAAATTCATTTCGGTGACAATCATATCTCTCATAAAGAAAACAAACTGGGTATTATTTATCTTAATTATCTACTAGTATATTGAAAACTTTTGATTTGCCTCATTGTATCATTTAGAAACATTTGGAAAAAGTAAAATTGCTTGATTTAAAGTGTATAGTCTTATTCTATTCGAATAATAATAAAGGGAAAAGGTTTAACTCTATGTAAATAAAACAGAAACTCTAATTCGAATATTATTGTTTGTTTTTTATCTATGTGGGTTGTATATATATATATATATATATATATATATATATATATATATATATATATATATATATACATATACATATATATATATATATATATGTTCAAGTTATTAAGCACAAAGTCAACACAGCTGAGCACGAATTACACTGTGTTGGGATTCGCAATGATTTGTGTCCAAAATCTACTTTTTCACCCAATCAACCATAGAAAACGAATCACTGCGAAGGCATCACGATACCAACACAAAGACAACAAGATTAACTACAACTAAGCGCGAAGCCAACACGAATATAACACAAAGTGGTTGGCAAATTGACGAGAATCTATATGATCTACAATGAAGTACGAAGAAACTAAAAAGACGCCAATTAGACTGAACACAATTTAACCAAAGGAGAAGGTAACGCAATACAAAGAGAATTGACTGAGAAGCCAAGCCAAAAAGACACAAACAAGAAGGCAACAAGAACTCTATGCGACCGACCACGAAGTTGATGTGATCTGTACGGAATGGTTCGGACATTTTCAAAATGGTCGACTGTGTTTACATTTGGTAAACTACCATCATTAGAGAGCCAGATAAAACAGATTTACTGTGATATGTGCCTCGGAGGAGGAGGAAGAGATGTAATTAAATGATGCTACTTTAGTTCCACATCTTTGGCGGAATTAAGCGAATGAGATGTCAGAGGGTGAGGTCATGGTTGCTAGATATCAAGTTCTTCCCGATTTATTACTGATATCTGCTTGGAAGATGTCTGATAAATACACTTTCCCCAATAGTCTCATTGCAGTACCATCTCATTGCAGTAATGCATAGACAAAAAGGGTGAAGAATGAGTGAAACCCTGGCACATTGGTATTCATCTGATAATATCTGTAAGAGCTTCCAAATACTAGTAGTTACAAACATTTTTGCAGTCGTCTGTTTTGGACAAAAGTACTAGTAGCCAACTTATATGGCTGTGTTGCTGTTTCCAAGTTTTGAAGAATATGCAAGAAACCACCAGGAAAATGGAAAATGCTTCTTGCGAAACTTCACCAATATGTCTCTACAGTGCTATGGGTTCAACTTCCCAGATAAACGACTTTAACGTGATTTCAGATAGGGTCAATGGAAAGCATACACACAATAACACAGTGCTAGATGTCCCTCACGCATGTACCATTAACATACTCCAAAACTTCAACATACATGCAATTACAACTAAACTGCACATAAAATATCTGCTAAATTTGAAGGAAATTATGGATACAAGCAAAAGTTTGAAGCTGATTATCAGACAAAAGAAAAGCAGGAAAACATTTAAGAAAAACACAAACAAAAATACATTCATACAGCAACCCTTCAAGTAAAACACGCAAACACTAATCATATGGCTATGAAGACCTCATAGAAACCTCATATAAATGGCTGAATAAACAAGAAAAACATATAGTACACATGCTTCAATTGAGCCGCAGTCAAACTTTGGGTTCAAGTTCAACTAAAATAGAAAAATAGTGATGAACTTCAATCATAGTTTTAATGTTGAATTCCAATGATATTCCCTCTTGGATGTGTTGGGTAAGGCTATTGATATTCATTGAGATTTTGTTTCAAAGTCTCCACAAAGTTCCAGCAAGTGCTTTCATCGAACATGTGGACTATTAAATCAAATGTGCGATATGTATCAAGATTGATCAGTAAGTGGACTTCGGATACTAGTATTAATAATCCTGTACAATATGCTTATATATAATTCAATACCGCCTGAATCATTGAATGTATAATGCATCTTACTTCAAGCATTGTTTATACTGCGGTAACCTGTAGACTAATATCATGAGTGCTGTTTATCTTGCAACTATGCAACGCAAGCAATACGTGTCCATCCACTAATTGATGTAAGCTATTGATTAAAGGTAGTACTTCAGTGAATGGACTATGAATATATTACCATGTTGCTGCGGACATACACGTGCCTCATACACTTGTACTGCACTTTTATACTCTTATACTGCATATCTAAACTCTAGATAATTCACTGCATTACAAGGGTCATAGACCATGAACAGACCAGCAAATTGTCAAGATGGTTCAATAAGTTTATAGTACGTTTACAACAGGATATAGGTGCACACATGGATTAAGCATACACAGTCATGCATGCGGACACTTGTTAGGATACTCCAATTTGATCAAGGAAACATATCACAAGGTTAAGTGCAGGTTCTTATCTTCTGACAAGATTTAGGGCCTTTCAGTTGCAGAGGGACCATAGACAGCCCTCCAAAACACCGAACATTTATATAGCGACCAGGCCAACCCGCTTATGAGGATCCAGCGGAGACTCGAATCTGCAATCTCATGTTTGGGGACTTGGCATCATAACCACTAGGCCACGGCGGATCCCTCACACATGGATTAACCATACTGTCATTCGTATGGATACTTGTTATGATACTCCAATATGATCATGGAAACACATCATATGGTTAAGAGCAGGTTCTTATCTTCTGACAAGATACGAATTACTACAATATTAAATGAAGGAAGGTGTGGGTGTTAACGCCGCTTTCAGTCGCTTAGGTCATATCACAATGAGATAGAAACCCAGAACCAGGAAGAAATTTCCTTGACTGTTCTTCACGAATGTGGTCTTTCAGTTGCAGAAGTACCATAGACAGCCTTCTAAAACACTGTGTAGTGGCACTTATGCTTATTTATTTTCCATGTGTGTTTATTATGATGAATATGGTTATAAAAATACATTTTTGGACAGTGTTGTTGTAGTTCTACGCATATCTGGTATATATTGTAATTTGGTATGTGCGCTTATTACATGCAATACGGTGCTTACTGGCAGGTGCGCTCATTAGGTAGAATATGGTAGTATATGATCACTGCTTATTGTTACTGCCTGCATGTGTCTATATTTAGCTTGGCCTGTAGCAGCTTTCTTTCATAGCAGTTTCCAGGCAGTTTCAGTTTTGGTTTACTGCAGAGAGGTTTTTCTGAGTATTTGAAGCTGCCTCTCTGCTCTTTGCTGTATGTAGGTCAACTTGCTGGGCTCTATTTTTGATTGGTTGTCTGTTGCTATGAGGGTCAAGTTTGTATTGTGGGCAGTCAGTTACTCAAGTTTACTGGTGCAAGAGGTGTTGTAAGGGAGAAAAAGATCTGTAAGTACCAGTTCTAAGTGTTTATGCTTGTAGTGTTAGTAACATATGTAATATATAAACAGGTGTTTGTAGCTAGTTTGATTATCTTTGTGCCTAGGCTGTAATTTGTGTCTCTGGAAGTGTCTTAAGTTGTTCTTTGTTTGTATTTTAAGTAAGGCCTTTGTTCTTTGTTCTATGCAATCAGTTAATGTAAATGTAGATAGATGATCATTGGTATTTGTTTGAGTGATGATGATAATTGTGTATATTTGGTTTCCATGATGTGTTTAGATTTGTATGTGTACTTATACACTGCTTATTCTTTTGTTGTAGCAAAAGTGTGTGTTTTGTGTGTGTATTGGTGCTGCAGTGTTGCTGTTGCTGGGTGGTGTGTCAGTGTTGCTGTTGCTGCAACTGTGTCAAGGATCAAGTCATCCAAGATGTCAACATGTACACAAAAGTTTACCTTGTGCTGTTATTAAACTGTGTGACTATACAACTACTGCAGTGTTATGTGAATTCTTCTCTACACACCGAACATTAATAAAGCGACCAGACCAACCTGCTTATAAGGATCCAGCGGAGACTCGAATCTGCGAACTCACACTTAGAAGCCAGGCATCATAACCACTAGGCCACGGCGTGGAAACTCACGCTTGGGAGCCAGAACTAGGCAAGGGTGGATCCCAATTTATTCGTAAAGGAGCTATGGCCCCAAGCATGAACACCACCCTCGCAACAGTTCAAAAGAATGACACCCTAATCATAATACCAAGTTTATTGCTGTGGAAAATATTCAGTCCTTTTATAATACTCCTAGGAACCATAGGCAATGTTATTATAATTGCTGCAAGCCGGAAAAACTTTAAAAGGTCGCCAATTTCATTTCTATTGACAGTCCTTGGGATTGCAGATCTAATTGTGCTGTTTTCAAGTCTGCTACGGTGGTGGGTTTACTATGCAATGGACAAGAAATTTGATTATGGAAGTACATCTCCGTTTCTGTGTGCTGTGCACAAATGCTTTGCCCATTTCGGGAGCCACATGTCAGCCTGGATGTTGGTTACTATTGCAGTTCAGAGGACACTGAGTGTGCGGTTTCCTTTCAGGGCCAGGCAATTCTGTACCATGAAGTCAACTGCGAGTCTTGTACTTACTGTTACATTGCTCTGCTTTGCTCTTGATAGTCACTTCCTGTATCATAAATGGACTACCAGCGATACCTATATACACTTTGGCAACAAACACATCTATTATGGATGCACTCAATCATCTGCAGATTATTCTTATTTTCTTGTTGTTGTTTGGCCGCAGTTAGATTTTATCATGTCCGCTGCCCTACCATTCTTCCTTCTCATTACCACAAATTCATTTCTAATCTATTATCTGATTAAACAACAGAAGTCGATACAAAACCTCACCAATGTCATCTATACTGCCAATGACAGGATGAATCAGCAGAGAAGTATAACAGTAATGCTTGTCACAAATAGTTTGATGTTCCTCATACTATCAACTCCTGTGCATATCTGGTACATCGGGCGACCGTTTTGGTATGATGGATCGGAGACATTTGAGTGTGTAGAAGCTATTGTATATCTACTTTGGTATTCCAATTACGGTATGAATTTGTACTTGTTCTGTTCAAGTTCACCACCATTCAGAAAGAAAACTTTTGATTTTCTTAGACAATGTTTGTCTCGTTCAAACATTCACCAGGTACCTGTCATTTACCTCGCAAAAACTACTACATGTAGCACTACTCAACTATAATGAAAGAAAGGTGTGATTTATCTAGAAAGTACAGTGGAACCTGCCAAATTGAACACCTGCGTACATTGAACACCTGCGTACATCTAACAATCTTTCATGCCCGGCACACTCCCATTGAAAATAGGAGGCTACCTGGATACATTTAACACCTGTCTACCTTGAACATTGAACACACAATTTGTTTCCGTATGACACATTTAACCAATCTACATTGAACATTCTGCCCTGATTTGAAACTTTTCACTAAAAATGAGGTCAAATGAGATATGTAAAATTAAGTGTTTTAAAGTGATATTTGTCAAATGCTGAATATGTGAAGTTTTTAACAATATGATGAGAGTGGGGTAAAGACATAGTAGATTTTACAATAAAATTATCATGTTTATCTATTTACCTTTGACTTTGTTTCTATTTCATCCGACCTTCAAGTACCGTAATTTCGCGTGTATAAGACGCACCTTTTTACACTCAAATAGGGGGTGCGTCTTATACACAAAGCTAGAAATCTAGGGTGTTTTACATCGAGTTACCAGGCCACTCGGAGACCGCCAATTACAATTATAATGCGGCGGCCAAGACAATGCCCATCGATGTTTGCCTCGTCATTGATGAATTGTAATTACCGAACCACTCTCCACTAGAATGTACTGATTACAATCCATGTGACATGCCTAGGACAATGGGTAGTGAGTACCGACACAGGGTGATACGCATTGATGTCACGGTGATGTCACATTTCACTCATCTCAATATGCGTTTTACTGGGTTTCTAGCGTTATTCATGAGGCGTTGATATCCTACAATAATTCCCAAAAGGGGGTGCGCACTATACACAAAGCTAAGGTCTATACATTATTTTAAAGGCCTGGACAAGGGGTGCGTCTTATATACGGGTGCGTCTTATACACGCGAAATTACGGTACTCAAAACCTGGATACATTGAACACCTGCGTACATTGGACACTTTTTATTCATTTCCCGTGAGTGTTTAATATAGACAGGTGCCACTATACTACACAAGATCGGTTAAAACCTAATCCGGAGAATTACCAGTGAAACAATTGCTTTTGAATATCTTGGATATGGAAAAGTGTAGTGAGCTACAAATACGTTACTTTAGGGAATTCTTCGCATTCCTTAGCATTGGAAAACATGCAATTTGATTTCATTGTGGAGCTCCAATACACACTCATGGAGTTGCACCATCATATAATCATAAAGGAATGATCAATATGTTTTTTAATTTCTTAAATATCAAAACCATTCCTTTCGGAATTTTCGTTTAATCTTTTTCCACTTCTAGATCGCATAACTTTGAAACAACTGTAAAACAAAAGAAGATGGTTATCCTTCACCTCCAAATCAATAATAGTTAAAACATGCCAATATGGAACAAATACATCATAGTTTGAAATCCAAAATGTTCATTGGCATCAAGTACGTTTTGGGGAAATTCATTACAAGTTGATTATAAATTTTCTTCAAACCACGGCACAGGAGGAGGCATGGAAGATCATATGTAAATCTCCATCGTTGTACATTGGACCCATTTCCCACTTAGATCATCAAAAAGGCTAAAAATGAACTGCTTTCAACAATCCCAAACATCATTAATGCTTCACTGAGGTCAGGGCAAGTACTTACATCTATGAAACCAGTTGTGGTTACCCCTCTGCTTCAAAAAGCTACCCTAGACCCTGAGATACTAAAAAATCTACCGCACTGTTAGCAATCTTTTTTTTGTATCAGAGGTTTTAGAGAGGGTAGTTGCTCAGCAACTGACAAGTCAATGACAGATAACAACCTACATGAATATCTTCAGTTTGCATTTAAACCCAATCACAGCAAAGAGACAGCACTGGTAAAGGGACAGAATGACATCCTCACAAGCATTGACCAGCATGGAATTGTTATACTGATACTGCTTGACCTACGTGCAGGATTTGATACCATTGACCATTATGTGCTGTTTTCTAGAATGGAAAGCAATCTGGACCAAAAGGGCCAGCCTTTGAATGGTTCTGTTCATACCTGTCTAACCATATACTCTTCGAGTTCAGATAGATGATTCATTCTCCGCATCACAGCAAATCCTATGATCTGTACAACAAGGATCAGTGTTGGGCCCCCTGCTCTTCCTGCTGGTTTACCCCTTACCCTTAGGAATAATGATAAGAAAGCAATGTCTAGAACTCCATTCAGCACATCTCTACATCACTATTTTAAGTGGATTTTCATTTTACAGTACAGACATTTAATCTCTGCGCCAGTCGACCGGACCTCTCCCAGTGCCTGGTTGTACAAACACCCATAGATAAAATGTCAAAGAATAAGCCAAGAACATCAGTAGCCCACGTATCTTGCGAACCAAACCTTCCTTCAGTTGTGAGGTCATCCATGCGTACTTGCCCAGGAAACTACGTAACAATTGGGCGTGCGGTCGTGAATTATGCCCAGGCTTGGCCACATATTTAGTGCAGGAATTAGATGTCGGCACTGTAGAATAACTCAAGGCCAATTCTAGAGAGGGGGTACAAGGTACCTGGGGTTTCTCAACTTGTCTACATACGGCCATGTTGATGCAAGAAACAATAGCAGAACAGTTGGTGACACATAATAATTTTTTTGTTGACAATTCCGATGTACCAAAGGCATTTGATGGAATTTGTATTAATGAATTGTTTCACAGACTGCATAGTTTAGGAATTAAGGGAAAACATGGCGACTTTTACATATATGTTGTATCGATTTTACCACAAGAGTTAGGATACACGATAGACTTTCTAGAAATTAAAGAATGGACTGTGGAATCCATCAAGGATGATATCTTTCGCTCATGAACTTTATTGCTTTTATTAACTCCCTTTTGATATTACTTAAGAATTCTTAACTATGTTGTACTATAGGGGTATAAATACGACCCCTCTCGGATATGCAGATGACATGGCTACGGCTAAGATCTCAAAATTAGCTATGGATAAAGTTCTTGACATAGTGCATCTGCATGGCAGAAAGTGGAGATATTATTTTAACGCCAAAAAGTGTGCTATTGTGGAACGTGGAGATAAAGAACAAGAAAACGAAGACAATGCAGAATAAAGGGTATATAGACACGGAAAAGATATAGAAGAAAAGAGTAATTATGAACATTTTGGGTCTGGCCACTTTTAATAATGATAACTACACAGAGAGAACAATATCATTTGCATCAGGTAATGGGATTGAGCATGTAGGAGTCACTAATACAATATTTTGTCTTGTCTATGGTGGTACCAATTATAACGTTCGCCTCTGAACTCTGGGCCCTCAAGTACACTGACATAAGTTTACTCAAAGACTTCCAGAAATGTGCTGGAAGAAGGATCTAGAGATTACATCTGAAATCCAAAAAACATGAAAAGCTATTTTAATCTTAGATGGCTGAGATTGGAAAATTTCATCCATGTCAAAATATTACTTTTCTTAAAACAATAATGATACAATTAAAACGAAACCCTGCGCAAAGAGTTCTTCAGGAAGAGACAAGAGCAGTTTATTGAGAAATTAGAGGTGTGTATCTAAAATGCATATGACAGTCCACTTTTTTATATGCTGAAAATAGCTTGTATATACGATGTTTGGAAGATATAGTTCGCGTGATGAATGGAACACGTTCATACTCAAAAGAGATGTGGTCTAATACAATATGGGCAGAAGCCTGGATCTTGGAAGATATAGATTGGGATCCAAGATCAGCTCAGTTTAATAGTTCAAATATATATAAAAACATCGATAATGGCCCCAACTATATGGTATGGTGGAAAATAGCAGATAGGTTTCCAGCAATAGTACGCCAATGCGAGGTTATGGTAAAATTATATGTGGAGCAAGTACGCTCAAGGTGGATGATCAAAGATTAAAAAGAGACAATATTCTAAGTACTCAATGCAATAACTATGTAAGAGGAGATCCGTTTCGTTGTATTATGCAATGTAGTAGCATGGATCATATTAGAAACGGAATGCATAATTCCATTATATAAAGGATAAGACAACATGAGTATGATACACTACTCATAAGGAACGATTTCTTTTATATAACCCAGGAATTATATCGGATTGTGTAATGTGTGAATTCTGGACTGTCATGTGTATATGTGTGAGTAAGATGTACTGGATTACCTTGAGAAATAGGCCAGGTATCGGCTAAACAAACTTATGAAGCCCCTGTAAGCCAAAGTAAAAGAGCAACCAAGTTTTATTCCACACGTCGCTAGAAAAGAAGAAAAATGCCATTAGGTTATTTTGAGCCAACTCTGTTGAAAGTTTCCGTACCCACTTTATCTTAAAGGTGGTCCATCGATTCCGGTTCTTTCACCAATTACAACTGACTAAGTCACGACTTCTATAAGGAGGTTAATTGCAAAGTGTGATGTTTCTCTTTCATGAATTAATGTAGTTTTAAGAGTGATGTTTCTGTACCAGCTTGTACACACACACACATATATATATATATATATATATATATATATATATATATATATATATATATATATATATATATATATACATATATATATATATATATATACATATATATATATATATATATATATATATATATATATATATATACATATATATATATATATATATATATATATATATATATATATATATATATATATATATATATATATATATATATATATACACATATATACACACGCACACACGCTGGTGAGGTGATAAAGCTAGCAGTAACGATGTCGTGCTGTTTGATGATGATGTGAACTATGCCAAGGTGAGTGAGGTCATGCCCAGTAAGCGTATCTGCATTTTGCCCCAGGTGAGTACATTCTCTAACTACGCAGCTTGATGTGACTAATACTTGCCTCCCATGATGTGCTTATTGTTAAACACGGAAGATAGGAAGATATAAAGGATGTGACAGTCTCATGAATGATACATACAAAACAAAACAATATCTTCACTGCCGCGTATTTCCTAGTGTTACAGCTTCGTACGGACCGTTAAGGAAGTACTTCACATGACCATGCTTCTCCGAGTCATCTTTGCCTTACCAATACTGCTGATAGTATGTGGCCAACAAGATCGTAAGTAACTTGGAGATATTTTTACACGATAAAAAAGAATGCTGACACACGTCGATACTGTCGTAAAACTATAGGAAATACATGGAATGTGTATTCTTTTCTTTGCTAATGTGTATTCGCTTCCTTTAGTGAATCCACGTAGGTATCCCATTCAAACCGCATTAGTTGGCGAAGCACGACAAAACGACAAACGGGGGTAGAACAATTTAATAAAACTTAGAAACAATTCATCAACATTTTCTGGTTACAACATTCATCAACATTTTCTGGTTACAACTTTTGAGCATTTTATCTTGTAACTTATATACACTCGCTACAAAGTATCTTATTAAAGTAACATAGTATCTAACAGTGCGAACAACTTGCAACAATGTATCGATTACGGAAACTGACCATAACTGACCACTGACCATTGTAATTGCAACAATGTAACAAACACAAATGACTTAAGCATTGCCATATACCGGTGCTACCTATAACTGAGCCAGCATACACAGATAGTAGTGTTAACCTTTGCTAACTTTAATCATTAACTTGACATTATTTGCCTAATTGTTTATAATTGACCAGGGCAAAGATTACACGCGCAAAGTTTAGAGTTTAGTATTTAAGGGTCGGAGGGGGAACTGGGCCCAGTGGCATGCAATGCCAGAGCCGCTCTGTTGCGAGCTTCTGCCTGAGAATGATAAAGATGTACCGCCGGGCTTCTCCAGCCCCCCAGTGACTGTAATTCCGACACCTGCGCACCTCCCGCGTAGGCCAGCGTACATCCCCCCCTACGTAGAGAGTGTAGTGTAAGGTGTGACTCCGCCAGCCCCTGCATGCTGAGAAGCAACCTAAGCCAAGCCCTTGCCTGGGCCACTGTAAGGGGGTCCAAAACCTGCGTGCCCCTCCTGATAACCGGTGTGGCGAACAGGGGGGCTGTTATAGTGAAAGTGGCCTGCCTAGCCAGCAACTCCCGCAACGCCCGAACCGGGCATGCCAGAGAGCCGGGTCTAGGCAGCAGTGGGACCTGAAAGGCCTGCCAAGCTGCCTGATGAGTTTTGTCCCACTTAATGGAGAGCACGAACCCCCGGCCCCTCTCCCGGACATCTGCGCATGTCGGGAGCCTAGAGTAATCGTACCTGCCCGCCCCCCCCCCCCCCCCCCCCCCCGCCAGCAGGGTAGAAGCCCTAGCTAGCGAGTGGAAACAGACCGCTAGGAAAGCCGCCATGGTCAATCCTTCCTGGCCCAATGCTCGTGCCAGCCCGCAGAGTCTCTCCAAAACGTCCAAGGGCATGGCCAGTGCCCTTGTTGGCAATGCCCTGACCGTGAGTGGCAACGCCCTCCTCCACCTTCCAAGTGCGACATCATCAAAGGCACTAACCTCGTACCTGCCATCTAAATGAAATCTACGCACAGAGGAGAGGGCATTAAGCACTGACTTGGTGGCTGTATAAGTGCGGAGCAAAGCAAATCAAAACTGTGGGCGAAGCCGGGAAATCCCTAAGCCCGAAATAAAGAGAAAAAGCTACAAATAATAAAATATGTGATTCTTGATTCGCGACCGTGCCTGGGCGAAATGCCTGTGCGCTCCGTCTCCTTGCCCCCGACATCAATCTCCTCCAATCTGCAATAGAAAGAGAACAAGGTGACCTACAACTCGCTAACCAACTCGAACCACTCTGTGGGCACCCTTACTCTCTCCGCCCTGCCGAGCTGGTCATCATTGTCCACCCATTGTTTGTGTGATATACTCGAGTGCATACGGGACAGAGCGTCCGCTCGTACCAATAACTCGCCCGCCCTATGCACCGCAACTAAGTCCACGTCATACCTGGCCGTGAAAAGGAAAACCTCCCTGATGCAATGTTGTATATACGCGTCCCTTGACCTGCCTGTTTGCAGTGCCAGGCACGCGTTGGTATTATCACACAATACCTTTACCCTCTTCCCTCTCCACGCAGGGCCCCACACCTTCAAGGCCACGACAATGTTTAAAAGTTCCAGATGTGCGATGATATGGCTGGCTGCCGCCACCGATGGGGGAAAAACCTCGGCATAATACTGCTCACCTATCGTTGCCCCGCACCCGGTTAGGCAGGCATCGAGTTCAATGTGCCCCTGATAAGGCAACTCCCGTTTGTCTTTTATACGTACGCCATTGAAACTTGGTAGAAGGTCCAGGAAGAACTTCAAGTCCTTCCTAAAGCCTAGGGAAAGCCTGTGCGATCCCCGGTCCGGTGTGTCCCTGAGGTCCTGTAGCATCCTGTTAGAAAACACTCGTACAGGGGGCGCCACGCTGGCTACAAACTGCAGAAGGCCGAGTAGCCTCTGCAGATACTGTCCAGTGGCCCTTACCCTGCCGTCCCATTCCTGCAGTATTGTCATTACCTCTGCCATCTTAGGCTCCGGTATGGTCATCGTCATGTTGACCGAATCATATCGTATCCCCAGCCAGATCATTACCTGGCTTGGTTCATGTACTTTATGCTTGGCCTCCACGACCCCCAACGACGTCATGACACTTTGTAGCTCCGTTAGGGCGTCCTTTGCTCGGTGCTGGGTGGGCTCTGCCCCTCCGAAATCGTCGAGGTAGGCCTTGCAATAGTATCCCCTGGCTCCGTGTATGAAGACGATCGCCTCCGCGGTGCGCTGCATGCACATAGCGGATGATCGCAGCCCAAACAGTGGGCATATGTCCAAATAGTAGCGCCCCCTGTGCTGAAGTCCCAGCAGCGGCCAGTCGTGGGGGTCCACGCGTAACTGCCTGTACCCCCTGGCTAGATCAGACTTATACAAAAACGCTCCCTGGCCTACCTGCAGTAGTCTATCCGCCATGTAATCGGCTGTCGGCAATGTTATGTTGGCTGGGCCGTCGATATAACACTTGGGGTCGATTCCGTCATTAATCGCTGCCCCTTTCGGCCATGAACAATCCATTATGACCCTTCGAAAGCGCGAATCTTTCTTAGGTCGAGTCATGAGTGGGTTAATGTGCATTCCCACTACGGGCGGACCGTCGAAGGGCCCGGCCAGGGCTCCGTGGCCCGTCTCAACTGTAATGTAGTGATCGATGTCTGGCTCGAACCGTATGGCGGACGGATGGTTGTGCGGAGTGGATAACAGTGGCGATGACCTATCAAAGTTTATTGGCCATCCGTACGCCAAATAATCCACTATGGCCCTGTCTGAATAGCTCCGTAATGCTTCCCTCCAGGCTGGAATATTAAGGCCGCTGGGTATCCTCAGTTTTGCCCGGGCGAAATTGTACTTTCCTGTCGCTATGACCGCGTCGAATATCTCCCTCAATACAGCGTTGTTGTTGACACTCTCCTCGCCCGTCGCTACTTTGTCACGCTGGGGAGTCACCTCTGGTTCAAGGTGACCCGGACTAGCGATACGGACAGGATTCATTGTATCTTTCACTCCCCCTGGGTCGGGGCCGGTGAGTGCGTTTACCTCAGCTGGCTCGCTAACGTCAACCCGCGATTTCACTGTCTTTTCTTCTACTGTGCGAGGGAGCTGTTGGGCTCCCTCTGCTTCCCGTTTTTTGAATTATCGTTCATCTTTCTATAGCAGTCACTCTCGGGATGCCTGCATATCACCGTCTTTGTTCGATGACAATATGCACATGCATGGACGAATGGATGGTGGTCCCGGTCCTGCTCACACGATCTCTGTTGGTATGGCACACAGCACTTAGTGTTCGGGGGGGCCTGTATGAGGGGAGTTTTATTGTAATCCTTTGTTTCTTTAACTGCAGGAAACACGGTACGTGCGTACTGCATCCTCAGTCTTTCAATGGCCGGCTCGTCCGTCCACTCGAGCATGCCCATCTCAATGTTTCGTCCGACCTGCTCATAAAATCTCCTCGCACTCTGCCAGGAGAATTCCATTGTATCTTGCATAATGTATGTGAGCATTTCCACCATATGGGGCATGTCAAACTTGTTCTTTGGTGCCACCAACATCTTGAGGAATCCGAACACGAATTCCTCAACTCGGAGCTCCGCGAAAGTCACCCCTTTTCTAGTGCCCACCGCCATACGATGCACGTACATGTGCGGCCAGTCCACTGCCTTTCTTACTTTATCCGTTGCGGTCATCACTGACCCTGACTTCTTACCGGTGGATCTCGGTGTATCCGATTCGATGTTTTCGTCGTCGTCCTGGTCGAAGCGGAGCCGGCTTATCCTTTTTGCTGCTTGCCTCATTAATCTCCTATCTCTTCTCAGTGTTTCTGGGGAGGCTGCCTCGCTGTCGGAATCTTCGGAGTCCTCTTCCAAACCCCTTTCAGGCGATGCTGCCATGGTGTCTGCCTGCTCAGCTTGTTCCGTAGCTCTCTCGCTACGCATTGTTCGCATTTCTTCCTGCATCTGCTCCATTTTTTTAGTTATGTCCATCAACATCCGCAACATTGGGCTTTCAGCACTCGCCGTCTCCGTCTCCGCCATATTGTCTCTTTGGCGACAGTGCTTGCCTGTAGGCGGCTCATGCACTGTATGGCAGGATTTACATTTGTAATTCCTCGGCATTTCGATGCGGTAATCTTTCCGCCGTTTGTTTAAACGTTTTCGAAAAAAGTCTGGCGATCCAGCTGCTGTGTGTCGAGGAGTCTCGGAATGCCGGTTACACCGCGACTGATTGCTTAGAATAACATCTATTAAATTGCCACGCTTTTTGGTACAGTACTTCAGCGCGTGGTTCCGAGCCTCCCGCCACACGCGCTCGTGTGTTGTGGGTATACGATTGGCTGGACTCGCCGACTGGCCCCGCCCTGCGTGTGCTTCTCTGTTAGCCCACGCTCCTCGTCTGTCACTGATTGGTCGGTGCCTGTCTGATTGGCAGGCCGGCACGACGTGGCTTGCAGTGCTTCGCCCCCCAATGCCATGGAATGACCGACCATTCCACCAATATGATAATTATGGTCGTCTTTTTCCAGTAGTTACATACGTACTGTGTGTTCATTACGTACGGGCTGGAAGCGCCAAATGACGCGTACAATGTATACAATCAATACACATACAGATAGAAGAACAAAGATGCCTATCACTAATGCATGCAAATAGAGGCTTCCTGTTTTCGCTTGCATTGTTGAGAAATTATATGAAAAAAGTCGTTATGTATCGTTCTTATCTAAGTATCTCCGTAATATGAAGTGATGGCACGTAATGATAGCCCGGTGAGGTTAAAGGGGGAACGGTTGTCCACCTGGTAAGACCAAGAGTTAAAGTCTGTACGAATATGCAAGCAATACTCTAACGGCGTTTACATCAACCCTTTAGATGCTGGTCAATACAGATTATTGTAGATGGGTTAGATTGTAGATGGGTTCATTTAACAACTTTTAATATATTCTTGGTGGATTAAGGGTTAAATTTATGGTCATCAAGTGCTCAGGCCATGAATGGGTTACTGTAAATTCACAAAAGATTGTGTAGAGTAAATTTTGCGAATTTACAGATAATAGTTTTTTGCGTTTTTTAAATTTGCGAATTGGCCGCAACATGCAGTGCCAGCTATACACTTGGAGTGGCAGCACTAATCATTGCGAATCTTATTTCTGCGTCCGAGGCTGAACGCTAAAAAATGCAAAAATTAAACTAACGCAATTTTTTCCGAATTTACAGTAATGTGGAAAAAAGCTGAAGAATGACTGGCAAATGGGTACCCAAAAGTAAATACTCAATGAGAGCTTTCAAATGAATACCACCATTAAAGGCTTAAGATGATTTTCATTTTTGTTAGTTCGTGTGCCTTAGACGAAAGTAGTCTCACCATTGAAAGGGCTAAACAGCAACTATGTCACACATTCAGTCTTTAAGCATCTGACAATCATCCATTATACATTTTCAGTTTCAAATGGTGTATCACAGTCATTGTGAAACTTTTCCTAGTTTTTTGTAGATTACACAACGATTGTTCCTTAATTTCCAATTTACTTTTTATTGGAAGAAAAATATTGGAAGGTTATAAATTAACCTATTGGCAACCAGAATGTGTTAAAACATATGGAAAAACCAAGAACCATATACATTTGCATTTCAAAATGATATTAATAACAATAACCTTTATTTCACGAGGGTAACACAGTCAAACACAGGATTTGATTTACTCTGTGGCTCTCATATTTAAGAACTATACCTTTCAGGCTTCCGGACACAGAGTTGAAAATTGTTCTTCAAGGTAGTTTCTTGAATAATGAGCGAGATGGTGCCGTTGTCACATTTAAAGATAAGGAATTCCATACTACTATGTCTTGGTAAATGAATGAGTGATAACCCTTTTGCTGCTGGTGGCTAATTTTGCAATTACAAAATGATGCAAAAAAACTCAAAAATGACTGAAACTCTGGCAAATGGGCACTCATCTGAGAGAACTCAGCAAGAGATATCCAATGAATACCAAAATGACAGGGTTTAGATGTTTTTCAAAAATTGTTGCATCAATGTGCTTTGGACAAAAGTAGCCTCAGCATAGAAAGGTTTGGTTGGCTTTGCTACGCGGACAGCCTTTTCCTTGTTATGGAGGGTCTGCCCAGGCAATAAACGTGTTGTTTGTATTTCAGGCTGTCGCCAAGAGAGGAAGACTGGGCGTTGTTTCGCATACTTCCCGCGATTTTATTATAACGCCAGTAGCGGTCGGTGCGAGGCGTTCGTTTATGGCGGATGTGAGGGAAATGAGAATAACTTTGAAAACTTGGAGGAGTGCCAAAAAAGTTGCGAGAATCAAACGCCAAGATCCGAAATCGACAATGCTCCAGAGGGTATGGAATGATGTGGTTGTTTGTTCTTAGCATTTCACGTGACTTTCAACTGCTTATATCCCGTACGAAAAGTTTCATGCATGAAAGAACCGCGGCATAAAAAAAATTCAATTTTATGCATGAAAGTATGACATTTCCATGTATCCATGGAAATTTCATTTTCATGTATGAAATTATCATGCCACGATTATTTCATGCATGAAACTTTTCATACCGGATCATTTCGCAACGGAATAGAAACTTGAAACAAGAAAGAAAGTTCCTTCTCTTAAGGCTGTGATGCTGGTGACACACTCAAAATAAGACAACTCATAGTTTAGCACTCCTGTCCCCTTTCTAACAATAGTTATCTAATCCCTGAGGTCTTGGTGTTTCAAATAAAAGTTTTCTTTAACTTACCTGCTTGAGCTGACCTCAATATAAACAGAGTTTCAATTTTACAGTGTTTTACCTCAAATGAGGTTTTCTTGATCAATAAAGGTTCATTTGATTTATAAATACCATACATGTCTGCTAAATATACTAGGCTAGGGCAACTGAAAGAAAGGGGACAGGAGTGCTAAACTAGGAGTCGTCTTATTTTGAGAGTGTCACCAGCATCACAGCCTTAACCATGAGTCCCATGGGGTCTTTTGGTTGCAAAATATCTCCAATGTCAGTTGTTGGTACGTAATAGTTTATCTGCGTGAGTTCAACGTATCAGCTATGGGACAAACAGAACATAGCTGACAAAAGAATGTAAACCATTGATACGTCTCATATGTTTTTCTCTACTTTATGACAACAGTACTTCAGTAAATTCAGAAACATACCATGCTGTGCTTCAGCGCATATACAGTGCCGGCCTTTAATTTCTGCACTAAATGTGTGGGCAGCCAAGCCAGAGCATAATACACGTCTACACGTTCAGTTGCCACCCAGATCTCGGGCATGGATGCGACTACAGGTTCCCGACCTCATAACTGAACGTAGTTTTGATTCGCAGGCTACGTGGGTCGTTGGTTTGCTTGACTTATTTTTCATTATACCTTTTTTTTGACATGTTATACATGGATAATCGGGCACTGGCAGACGCCCGGTCGACTCGACTGGTACAGTAATTAAATTCCCTCTATTGTGTGTGTAATCCACAGGGCCGGGAGAGGGCGCTGCCAAAGTTAAAGGGGTGTGTAAGGAGAAAGCAGAGAAGGGTCCTTGCCGTGCCTTGATCACCAGATGGCACTACAATGACAACACTGGAGAGTGCAGGACGTTCACCTATGGCGGCTGCCGAGGAAACGGAAATAACTTCAACTCAAAGGAGGATTGTGAAAAACAGTGCAAGGGTGAGTTATGTGCAGGACTCCAAAGTGCAATGCTTCACCCGCCCTCAGACCTTGAAGTATCTAGTACTGATAACTGTGCATGTCTGCTATTAAATATACTAGGCTGGGGCAACTTGATGGAAAATTTGGAGTTCCAGCAATATAATAACTTACAGCACACGCTTTGTGTAGACCTTTTATTTACGAAAGTAGATCAACATGTAAGAGACAGCATATCCATTGTTGACCTACTTTCTTAGGTAAAAAGCCGTGTGCTGTTTACATAAGGTACTATCTTGCAGGAACCCCAAATTTTCAATCAAGTTGCCCTAGCCTAGTATATACAGCAGACGTGAATTGTTGTTAAAAATAATAATGTTCTCTTTGATAATAAAAAAAATGCCATTTGAGGTAAAACATTGCAAATTAGAAACTGTGGTCCTATTCAGGTCTGCTCAAGCGTCTAAGTTAAAGAAAATATATTTGAAACACCAAGACCTCAGGGATAAGTTAACCATTGTGAGAAAAGGGACAAGAATGGTAACGTAGGAGATTTGTTATATTTTGAGTGTGTCACCAGCATCACAGCCTTAATTTTACAAATTCATTCAAATGTTTATTGTGAAGATATGAGAGGAATTGAACGTTCACGTTTAATGCTTCAGTGCGAGAAGTAGACTCGGGCAAGGTGACGTCACAGGTGGACGAGCGTGCCCAGGTGTGCTCATTGCCCGGGCAAGCTGGGCGCTGCAGGGGACACTTCCGTCGCTGGATGTTCAACCCCAAGAGTGAGCTATGTGAAGAGATGGTCTATGGCGGATGTGGAGGAAACAGAAACAACTTCCGGCAGAAGGAGGATTGTGAGAAATTCTGTTTGGTAGGTGAGTATAAGAATACATATGGAATTAAGCACCGCCATTCCAGGTTTCTTGTTGTTTATACCTCCAGATAACCAACAATTAACTCATATTATTTTTCCCACGGAGTCCATCTAGGAGTCACCTAAGTCACCTTTCTTGGTGTCCTTCTCTTCAAACCTAACTTGGAACAAGCACGTAGAAATGGTCATCAAGAAAGCCAATGGCTCCTGAGCATTCCTCCCACATTCCTCTAATGAAACTGACGGCTAATTTGGCCAATACAAAATAATACAAAAACCTGAAAAAATGACTGAAACCCTGGCACATGGGTACTCATCTGAGAGTACTCGGCGAGAGCTATCAAATGAATACCAACACGACAGGGTCTAGATGGTTTTCAAAAATGATTGCGTCTTTGTGATTTGAATGAAAGTAGCCTCAGCACTGAAAGGGTTAAGGAGCTGGTATACAAAACCCTAGTTAGACCAATCACTGATTTGGGACCCGCAAGTCCATCAACAGAATCGTAATAGTTCAGAGGAGAGTAGCTAGGTTTGTATGTAATGATTTCAGTCATCGGATCAGTGTAAAAGCCATGCTGCAAAGCCTCAGATGGGCTTCCCTGGAAAGGTGTAGATCAGTAGCAAAAATTGCAATGATGTACAGGATAGTCAACAACCTCATTGCTACCACCGCAAGACATACCTCCAGCCAAAGTATTTGCATCTGTATAATGGTCCGGTGATTGGTGGTATATACTTACTTGAAAATTCGTCCTGAAAAATCTGATGGTTATGGTGTTCCTTAAACCCTTAAGAAACACTCACCCGATGGAAATTTCGCTGCTCCACCACTTTACCATCCAAAATATCCTTTATAATAATCTGAATCAGTCCAAGCAACAACCACAACCAAAAGTGCTGCCATATTTTGCATGTAAATACTTAGTACTTTGTTTTTAGACCCAAACTCCGATACTATGAACTCATTTAAACTAACCATTTATTCCAGTAGGAAAAGCCGCAGATGGTGTAGAGGATGGAGTCAAGGAGCAAGAGACAGAGACAGACGTGTGTGCCATGCCCCGCTCCAGTGGACCTTGCAAGGGGAAGCTGATCAGATGGGCATTTGATGCCAAATCACAGACGTGTGAGAAATTCCACTATGGCGGTTGTGGTGGCAACAAGAACAATCATCTGACAAAGGAGGCATGCAAGGTGTCTTGTGATCGTAAGTTATACCATGAGTTAAGTTTTTTGATTTTTAATCAATATTTCTCCATAACTTTCAATGAGGGTCTGAAAGATGACAGTCATATCGGTCAATTTGAATGATCTAGAGAATGTGCCTTATGAGATAATGCGAGTAGATTCACTTAAACATTCTTGATAGACCTGGTCTTATAGCTACCCGATATTGTAGTCCTTTTTGCCAGGGAAATCTGGTATGAAAAGTATGTGCATGCTCTCTTATTAGATATGATAAGCAAGAGAACAAAAACAATTAGATCAGAGCCCGAGGCTCAAGGTCCAAATTTTTGAATTTGATTACTTACCACTAGAAAATTAGCCTAAGGGGCCTTTGTATTGAAAAGGCCACTGTGTAATTGTCTGATTACGGTATCAAGTTTACTTGGTCTTATTTGTCTGTAGCTACGTTTTTAATGGCCAAGTTATCTTGACAATAACATGACTAGGAATAATGAGTTTTTCCTTGACGAGTTAGTGATGATTATTAGGCCTGTAGTTTGTTTTCTCCACATCTCTGTCAAAAAGGGGATCAGCAAGCAATAATCATTAGCAATATGGCTTTTTCAACAAATGATCTAAATCTAAGGAAGTTGCCTTGCCAAGAACTCTGCAGACAAACTAGATTTTGGTAATTCACCATATATTTTACTCATATCAAATTAATACTCTGTATAAAAAGCTTTTACGTTTCGGTAGATCGTCACATATGTACAGGGACAAGTAAGCCTCAACCCATCAATGCTTAAGAGTTCCTCTAGAAGTTGTCGTCTAGATGCATGATAGTTTTGACACTAACTTGGTAATTCAGAATATTTCAACAAAATATTTGAAGGGGAATTTTGGAATTTGCTCTGGTCAACATTTTTTTCCTCAAATATTTTTCAAAATCTGCTCACAACTCAAAGATTTCGTCAAAATTGTCTGGTTGCGTTTG
The DNA here is from genome assembly GCA_963942565.1 of Maea johnstoni. Classification (NCBI taxonomy): domain Eukaryota; kingdom Metazoa; phylum Annelida; class Polychaeta; order Spionida; family Magelonidae; genus Maea; species Maea johnstoni. Next base: position 29,779,742 of record OZ012686.1, read on the forward strand.
GCCGCTGTGAGCATCAATGGGTTAAATAAATATTTATTACCTGTAACTTGAGCATAAACATTTTCATATTGCCTTGTAGCCTGTTCGCAGCCAGTGGCGCGTGGTTCGTGCAGTGGTCAGACAGCAAGGTGGTACTACAGTACAGCCATCAAAACCTGCGTCCCCTTCTTGTACAGCGGCTGTGGCGGGAACCGCAACAACTTTGCCGACGCCGTGGAGTGCAGTCAGCGATGTGGTACACATAGCCGGCGTTTCGTAACATAGGCAGAATGTGTAAATACTCTATTGACCGAACTATATAGGTGATATCCGATTGACGAAAGAATCCTTTTTAATAGTAGAATGCCTAATGGAGATTAGTTCAACAACATTGAACATTACGTATGCATCTGATGTTTTTACTGCAGATGTCTATTTGATGCATCCCCCTACCGTCATATAGGATAACAGAAACGGGAAAATAGGTAGGGTTTATCAGTTTATATCCGAACTAAAAGGATATATGTAAACCAAAGCATAGCGTGAAATCCACCTAGTCATCAAACGAGTTTGCGAATTGTATTCAACTTATATCGCGTCTGCTACATTTACAGCTACTATTATGGTGTTATCATTACTTTAAATTTAGAAAAGCATTGAGCTGCACTTTGAAGTAACGCATTTGAAAATAATCGTTAGTTTATCAAACGTCCGAGGTAATAGTCATAATCTATGTGTATAGTGAAATAAAAAATAAAATTGTGGGAGGGGTACATTTCTGATACTTGATGCAGACTGTTTTACATTTTATAGTTTAAAATGTCAAATAAAAGCAACTGTGAGAAAAAAACTGAGTCAGAAAGATTAACCCTATTAGCTACCCTAAACTTCCCTGAAACAAGACGTTGATTAAAACCTTTAGGGCGCCTATGACATCTACCAACCTCTACAAAATTTGAACTCCCACATCTTCTCAGATTTCGCTGAAGGTCTTAAATTGATGTACACCTGTATGTGTCACAAATAGAATATTAATAAATGCTCTATGTAGGTTGGTCTGGTCGTGAAATAAGCCTCAGACATTCTAGGGAGCTGTTCGTTTGGTGATTCAGCAAGTGGACGACTGCATGGGATGTGTTCCTTATCCTACAATACCGACATTAAATTCCTGCACTAAATGAATGGGCAGCCCGAGCATAATACACGACCGCACGCCCGATTGCACCCAAGTTTTCTGGGCATGGATGAGTGGATGACCTCACAACTGAACGTAGCTTTGATTTGCAAGCGACTTGGATCAATGATGTGCTAAGCTTGGCTTATTTTTTGACGTTATCCACAGGTGTTTATACAACCGGGCACTGGCAGACGTTCGGTCGACTGGTGCAGGAATTAAAGGTCTACACTGTAGCCTTGCTTGTATCTTGTTACGGACTCAACCAAACTATTAGAAAGGACGAAAACCTCAAACAAACAAGCAGGCAGGATTATAATACACATTTCTTAAAATAGCTTTATAAAACGTCTTGTATCTGTTATCATACTTCTTATATCGATTTTTCTTTTGCATCCCCCTAGAATATATGATTTTTACCAACCCGTAACTACAGTTTTGGTCTCAACAAGGCATACGTTATGTTTTGGAGCTTTGCCATTGCATTTCAAGCTAGGAACATGCAAATGTATTTCTTACGACATCAGCTGGACAGTATTTAACATATTTCGCACTGTAGACTCTCCTGCGGATCTCCAATCTTTATTAGTTATCATCTTTTCGGCGAAAATTAGACTGAAGTAAATACCGGCAAGTCTTAAATTGCCATGATCCGTTGATAACTATTCTGTACAACTTTCAGTTGTATGAGCGACCGTATTAAAGTAAATAGTAATCTCGCTTATTACGTATGGAATAAACCAAATATGTTACACTTCCAACAATGTGCGGGATAAATGTTTCCTAATTTAAAAAAAAACAGACAGATATTTTAAGATATATCCTTGCCCAGAGGGCAAACATTATAAGTCAAATTGGGCTGACATTATGGTTAGACGGCGCATTTGTCGAAAGCAGGAAAGAGTGGCCTAACCACATTATTCATTTTCTTGTTTGACGTAGGGGGCGCCACCGCCAACTAGTAACTTGAGAACCAAAACGACGACACCATCGTAGATACATAGAAAAGACAACATATAAAATCATTGTACGAAAGTCTGTGATACTATTAAGTGATGTTTTGTAATTCACTAAAATCAAATACATTCAGTTATATGCATTGGACATTGTGACTAAATAAATTGACAATAATCATGTTTGAGCAATAGCATAGAATACTATGCTATGACTTGTATTGATATTTTGGCATGATAGCAGTTAAGCATAAAGTTCTGCTTATTGATGATATCATTTGCAATTTAGGGATCTATCAATGTTCATATTTGTTGCATCATTTCTTCATGATTTTTTGAGGGGAGATATACATAGTATCTGAGAGTTGAATTATGTCCATCACCCTAATGGAGTATCAAGTGATAAAACATGACAAAAAGGGAAACAGAACAACAGTTAGGTGTTTAATAAGTATGAATTTTATTATGTGATTTCATCATGTATTCAACAAAGAATCACTCTCATATGCACCTGCTAGGGCCAGCCAACAACAGTACTCTTTGACACAGGATTTTATATATATATATATATATATATATATATATATATATATATATATATATATATATATATATATATATATATATATATATATATATATATATATATATATATATATATATATATTGCCCATGACTATCAGGTCGAGAAAAATTCCCAAGCGTTACATCATTACACTAATGTTCCTAGTGCCTGAATATTCTGAGAATTAAGAACTGTTAAGGAGAGACCATAATTTGCGAGATTTAAGTTTTCAAAGTCTATTTTAGTTTAAAAGAAATGTCAGCATCAGATCCCTGGAATGGTGGATGCTCTTATCAAATGGCAAAAGGAAACCTCCATCCACCATCCAAATGGAAAGGTTTAATTACCGTAAAGGCAACACAACAAATATTTGCCACAACAAATAAACCATCCCTCTACAATCCTGAATCCATCTCTCTATATAATAAGTTTTGACTTTCAATTTTAGCAGGAAATGGACACCCTTTAGTAATCATTTCGCATACCTATATGTATTCCCGATTAACTGAGCATTATATGATACTAAGTATATCATTATTACCCAGAATAATTCCACATCAAAGAGTATTGTCTGATAGAGACACATAATAGTTGTTATGTTAATGATTATCCGGTGTGTCGTACTAGCATAGTTCACCCTAGTCAGCACATATCTACCTCTATGAAAAATGACAATTGCATTGTTTGATTTGTCGTATGTAATATCACATCTATCCCTCCGTTTGTTACCATGACAACAAGAACACATTGGGAGGGTGAATGGCACCAATTATCGCTACATACCTGGCCATTACTAACTCCTACTATTACACTTAGTAGCAGAGAGGAGGGGAGACGAGATGTGCAGTAATGCTACCATATGTGCAACTTCATGAAGGGCGAGATTGGTTACCTAGTTAGAGCCAAGGGTTTATGAGGGACTTTAACCCTTAAGCTGCTGGTGGCCAATTTGGCCAATACAGAATGATGCAAAAAACATGAAAAATGATTTTTTAGAATTCTTTGGACGAAAGTAGCTTAAGCATTGGAAGGGTAAATAGAAAGAAATGAATATGCCGAAGCTCTTTAATCAGTTAAGACCTTCACCCCTTAATGCTTAATAGTACCTTTGTAGTTTTTTGTCTTGATCTATGATATGAATGAGAATGATTTTACAAAATGTTTTAGGAAGAGTTGCTGGTGATGTTCATATCATTATCACTGCCTTAACCCTTTGACTGGTGGGGGCTAATTTGGTCAATACGAAATTGTGCATAAAGCAGAGAAATGACTGAAACCCTGGCATATTGGTACTCATCTGAGAGTACTCAGTGGGAGCTTTCCAATGAATACCAATATTACAGGGTTTAGATAGCTTTCGAAAATCTTCACATCCTTGTGCTTTGGACAAAAGTAGCCTTAGCATTAAAAGGGTTAATCCTAATCTTGAAATGCTTTCATATTTAAAGCTCTCGAGTACATGAAGTATCTATCAAGTCTGTTAGTAAGGAGAATTGCTTTAAGGCACATCTCTCCTCTCCAAGTCTGTGCTGCTCATTACACCTTTTGCAACTATAACCTGTATCCTACTACACATCTATACAAACCAACTGAGTATTCACATGTGATCACGGCCCTAACTTTACACAAGCAAAGACACTAGTACCTTTAACCCTTATGCTGCTGGTGGCTAGTTTGGCCAATACAAAATGATGCAAATAAAACCTGAAAAATGATTGAAGCCCTGGCAAATGGGTACTCATTGGAGAGTACTCAGCGAGAGCTATCCAATGAGTACCAACATGACATTTAAAAAAAACTTTGCATCCTTGTGCTTTGGACAAAAGTAGCCTCAGCGTTGGAAGGGTATTTAAGCCTTTAAGAACTCCAAATTGGTCTGGCAGTTTGAAGCAATCTTGCACAGCAATTAATTGTACGTATGATTTTATTTTGTTTTTTGCAAAGTCTACCACTATGATTTAAAAGTTCAGGGCAGTTTTCACACTACATATGTGAGTGAGAGAGCAGCCGGGTTGCCCTGATAGCTTGTATGCCTTAGTATCTTCACCACTGCTAATCTACAAGCCTTATATACAACTGCTGCTGCTAGTTCATCCAATTACAATCAACAATACATGTACATCAATCTATGCTCTTCTCTTACTGTAATATGCATCGCAAAACTTATCTCACAGAATAACTAGGACAACAGTTACTTCTGTTGTCAACTCTCTGCCAATTGCTATCATCAGACCTATTGTTCATGTTCATTTTACACTACAATGGCAAGATTCCTAATGTTATGTAGTGAAGGTGCATGTTCCATCGATGTCAAATTTTCCAGGTTATGATGTTATTAAGAATCGAATATAGAAAAAACAACCACAATATTCTCGACACACATTAATTTATGTATAAGTACATACATACATTCATATATATATATATATATATATAGATATATATATATATATATATATATATATATATATATATATATATATATATATATATATATATATATTTATAATATATTTATATATATATATATATATATATATATATATATATATATATATATATATATATATATATATATATATATATTGAACACCTCATGGAGCATCTGACTTTCAGGCAATGTTGATGAGTTCTTTCAGCAGCTATCAGTCATTCCTGAATGAAGTCGGCCTGATGGTGGTTGCTACAGTAAGGCCGGTTTTATATATAAAGCACAATGAATTGTCGGCCCATAGAATGCTGTGCTGGCAGTTAACAAGTAATACTACAAAAATATCCTTCACTTATATTGGTCCATTTGGCAAGGGACAAATAAAGTAATAAAGTGGCCATAGGAATGCCAGACAATTTCTCATGATTTCCATTGTAGTTCTTTCTGACTGCAATAGATGGCAGCACCATACAATCAGCACTGGAGCACCAATGGAACAGCAATGATTCATACTGAGAAGGGCACATAAGCATATATAGGCCATGTATGTAAAAATCATTACAAAATCAAAGAATAGAAAATTTCTTCACTCAATGATTTTTTTTATCTAAATTCTAATGACTGATTTGTCAGATGTACACACCCTTTTATCAAGTACTCACTGTAAAAGTTGGTTTGGAATTATGTAAATATTATGTGAAAAAATGCAATATCTTGCCTAAATGAAAAGAGGGTCGATCGCAGAGTTTTGATATGCAAGTTTTAATTGGGCCAAGTGTACTTATTTGCCATGGGCATTTACAAGTTTTCATGGTACAGAAAAAACAACAATGAGGAACTCTACAACTAAAATATTCCTCCATAGTAACCCAATCTCATGTCACCTCTAAAATTAGTTTACCATTAACACTGGAAATCTAAGAGATTGGAGATCAAAGTGGTCATAATTTCTCCTACTTCATTAACCACTATCTAGCTGTTTTAAATGTTTAATTGGATGCTACCAACCCTATTCCTGCCATGTGCAGACTGATATCTAGAGCACCCGCCTTATGCTGAGAGCTTCCGTTTGCCAAGAGCACACTGATGGCATCATGAGGGTGCTGATGCCCTGGGCAACCTGATGCCGAGAACACCCTGATGCCAAAAGCACCTTGATGCTGAGAACACCATGATGCCAAGAACACCCTGATGTCATGGGCACCCTGATGCCAATTACACCCTGGTGCCAAGAACACCCTGATGTCATGGGCACCCTGATGCCAAGAACACCCTGATGCCATGAGCACGCTGATGCTATGAGCACCCTGGTGCCGAGAACACCCTGATGCCATAAGCACCCTGATGCTGAGAACACCCTGATGCCATGAGCAACCTGATGCTAAGAACACCCTGATGCTGAGAACACCCTGATGCCATGAGCACCTTGATATATACCGAGAACACTCTGATGCCATGAGCACCCTGATGATAAGAACACACTGATGCTGAGAACACCCTGATGATAAGAACACCCTGATGCTGAGAACACCCTGATGCCAAGAACACCCTGATGCTGAGAACACCCTGATGCCGAGAACACCATGATGCTGAGAACATCCTGATGCCATGAGCACCCTGAGGTCTTGTCCTGCTGGTATTCTGATATGAACACAAATGAAATACCTTAAAACTAATTGATGCTCTCAATTCTTAAGAAGGGACGACTGGATTGCATGATACTTTTGATAAAAATTTATTTAGAAAGCATGATTTTGCTATCTATTTGTTCTAGGTTGTTTTGCAATGAATATATTCTACTTCAAACATCTATTAAAGTTACTTTTGTCAGAAGGATACCTCTGCAATAATCTGATCTTTTTGGTTCACTAGGGGACCAGTTCGACTCATTATAATTCGGAATTCATGCTCCATATCTGAATCTGGATTATTGCACCCCACAGGATCAGCAATTTTCGTGAGAGAATGTAATTACTTTATTGTATAAGGCCTAGAGTACTATGGGTCATGAACATTGGAACCCAAATTGACGAGAATCATTGCCCTATAATTCTAGGTGTCCGAATTCATGCTCCATGGCAATATACTGCAACATGCGAGAGGGCAGAGGGAGCTTAGGAATGCTGTTGACGATACTCCTCCCCTCCGTGTTGGAACTCAACTGTCTCCGTACGGACGTCCGGCACAACTGGCGTAGAGATTGCGGTTGCGTTGCGCGATACTTGAGTTGCCGATAGAGGCACTTGTTAGGGTCCGAGTAGGTGGGTAGGAGTGAGTAGGCCTCCTCCCAATCGTCACTAGTTATCCGATAGCCCACCAGGAGGAGCAGCTCCACCGTCATTGGTTCACAGTAGCGCAGAATCACGTTGAGTAACGACGGCCGAAGGTAGGACGGAAACTCGACCCTACAGCCGTGGTAGAGAAATATTTGAACACTCTTATCCTGAACCTCCTCCGCCGCCGTGAAAATAGTCGGAATCTTCAGGAAACGATGAGTTTTATTCAAATTGCACCCGCATTCTATCAACATCTTCGCAATATGGTAGTTACAATTCACTATAGCTTTCCAAAGAGGGAAAGTTCCGTCTAGATTTTCGTGGTTGAGGTCCGCACCTGCTTCCAGGAGTAGCCAGATGATTTTCTGGGCGTTATCTGCGAGGAAATAATCGTTACTGAAATGTATAATGGTCAAAAGGGGCGTGTCCCCGTCCACATCCTCGCAATTTGCGTCGGCGTTATGTTTCAGCAGAGTGTGCACGGTGTCGGGATTGCAACGTTTGCAGGCCACTAGGAGAGGGTGGTTGTGGTGGTGGCGGCTACACAGTCGGTTGACGCTGGCGCCAAAACCTAATAAGACCTCGACCATCTCCATGTCGTCAGTATCCACGGCGACAGACAGGGGGGTGTGGCCTCCAGCGATCAGATTGACATCTGCGCCTAGCTGGACGAGAAGGCAGACCAAAACGTGACTGATACCTGCAACAGAGTTAAGAAAGGACATGATCAGCATGGGGAAAATGTGCAATGTTACCCACCCCCTGTTTCTCTATACATGTCCTGATATGGCAATTCACAGTAGGGGATTCATTTTTCATTTGTGTTTCAATAATTGGCAATGAGCAGTAATGGTGAAAATATGCTTATTCGTAACAAATCTGCTTCTATATTGTATCCCTGGCAGGCACCAACATAATTTTCAGAACTAACTTACCATGCCGGACAAAATCTTTTTTCTTACCAAATGAGTTAAAACATATGCAAGAAAGGCATGTATTTTTTATAATGGATTTAATCATTTCAATGATGGGCTAATACTGTTTATCTGAAAAAATGCATGAAGCAAAATGAGCAAAGAAAACCCAAGACTTACACAAGGTATTACAGAAAAAAATGCATTTAGCCAAAAATGAAAAGCAACCCCTAGCTTTATAAACATACAGGATTCAAACCATTTCAATCCCTTTTATATCAGCATCTGATGTAAGAGAAATTGAAAACCATCAAACACCGGTATATGATGTTACATTTCTGTGGAACATGCTTAATTAAATGATTACAGTTATTACAGTTGAGACCATTGTTTGAAAAAGAAATATTATCAATTATTAAACATGAAGAGAAAAACAACTGAGCACCATGCACTGGGTTATTTCGAGGACAGGTGCTCTGAAAGGAACTTAAATGGAAGTTGACAGGCTGAGATAAGAAACATATGATTTTCATCAGCAAGGCTCTCCCAAGGGCCGCAATGTACATGGCCAATCTTCCTGCCAATCCAACAACACTTCAGGTCATAACCTCAAACAACGCACACCGGCAGCACGTACACAATCTGGAGGTAAAGAGGTTTGTGTTTTACGAATGGTTTTATTATCGGTCAAAGTCAGTATTAAAGGGCAAATGCACCATCATGATGATTTAGGTTCAAAATGTGCCTATATGTGTCACCTTTCAAATAAGACCACCCGCAAGTCTGTCCTCCTCAGCACTCCTCAGATATGGCTTATGAAAGTTAGTAAAAAACTAGCCTGAGTCTGGGTATAGAGGCTGCCATTATCAGAAGTGGTGCTTATGAAGTGACTGCCAGCCCTGCTTCTGATTGGTTGAGAGATATCAGTGGCAGTCACTGATATCTCTCAACCAATCAGAAGCAGCACTGGCAGTCACTTCATACCACTGGTTGTGCTTAATTGGGCTTAATTGGCCTGCAATGTCAGCCTCCATGCCCAGACTCAGGCTAGTTTTTTACTAACTTTCATAAGCCATATCTGAGGAGTGCTGAGGAGGACAGACTTGCGGGTGGTCTTATTAGAAAGGTGACACGTATAGGCACATTTCGAACCTAAATCATTATGATGGTGCATTTGCCCTTTAAGAAATGAAAGGATTCATTCAAGCACTTACACCAGTAGTAAAGACTAATACACACACACACACATACATTTTTATATATATATATATATATATATATATATATATATATATATATATATATATATATATATATATATATATATGTATATATATATATATATATATATATATATATATATATATATATATATATATATATATTATGTATGTATGTATGTATGTATATGTGTATGCATGTATGTATGTATGTATGTATGTATATAGATAGATAGATAGATAGATATTGTGTGTATGCGTGTGTGTGTATAATGAAAGCTAGCTGGTATTATCCCATTTAACTCATTCATTCTTGCAGTATTATGAGAAAGCGTCGCTTTTGTCAAACATTCAGAAAAAAAATTGACTAAACCCAAAAAGTCTCTTTCAAATACTTTTCAAACCCATGTTTTTACCAATTATTTTAAAAGGTACAATAGCATTCATGTGGTACATTTCAAGAGGTACTCTGGGCTTGAATAGGTTAATTAAGGTAAAAAATGTTTTGATTGCGGCCTTTTTCAGCAGGATAATATAGAGTAACCGGTCATTGCTATACTCTGTGATAATTGGAATGTCTTCCGGCTCTAAGCAAGTAAACACCTCCAGTGCTAGGTGAACTGACTAGCGGCTGATGGTTTTTTTAGTGCTAATGGTCAACATGGAAAGCATCAGCAATTCATCTTAAATGTCAAACCAGCAAACACATTTGTAGGGAGCACTTTTCAATGTGTTTCCATAGCAATAGATGCATTTTGACTTAAATGCCTTTCAGATGTTGGCTGTTTGTACATGTGTGTGTGTGTTATGTGTGTATGTTTCAGCATGTTGTCGTAGATTTTCTCATAATGGTGATATGTATACTTGCTTCTACCACATCCCCACCAATAGCTGTCAGAGGAATCCCCATGATCACTCCTTAACCTTCTCATATTTACTGTATATGGCTTTTATCTGAAGTCAGGGTCTTAGCCAGCAGGGTGTCTGGGAGTCTTTTGTACTCCCTGGGTCATGAAAATACCTTATTTTAGGTAAAAAGACACTCTAGATTTTGGTATACTGTACACTGCCTTAATATTCCGTGCTTAAATAGTACGGATCTCTTAAAATAAAAAAAGTCCGGTGTTTAAATAGTCCGGATTCGATCCCCTCATGCAGCGACATCTACCGATCATGATGTAAACTATTTTTTGTCAAGTGAACCGTCGCGGTGGCGACGTGACCACGCTCGAACTTGTCTGCATTTGATCATTAGATTACATCAGGGAGCTTCCATACGATAGAAGCTCTCTGATTGCAGTCAAAATGTTCAAGCTGCCTGCCACATCAGGTGAGAACAACTCACCTAGTTGCCATTAGCAACCAGGTAAGACAAAGGAATGAATGTCACAAACATTCATGATGGCTTCATATTCAGGAAGCACTAAAACAAATGAATGGGAAAGGGATGGGTTAAAATGGCCAAAAAAGAGCTGAAATATTTCATTTAATTATATTAGCAAAGTTAAAGGGTTAAAAAAGGCATAAGAGAGATGATTTGATAATTAGAGAGTTGATTCTGCATATATGACGCCTGTGAAGATGATAGTGGCGCATCCTATTGTCTGACAGTGAAACTAACGGACAAAGGGACAAGCGTAGCTCCCCTTCTATTTTTTTTTACATTACATTTTTGTCCGTTTTTAAACATTCCGGATTCTTCCAAACGGAAAAATCCGGAATGTTTTTACACACGGACTATTAAGGCAGTGTACAGTATGCGTTTTTCTATGAATACTAATTCCAAGTTAAATCTATCGAAAATTTAACTTCAAAATAATAACAAAGACATTTCTTGAAGGATTAAGCATATACTTACTTTATTTGTTAATTTACATAATCAGTGCAATGATTTTTACTTTCTCAATCTGGGATTTTGGACACCCTAAATTCTTGAAATCCCAATTTGGACACCCTGTTATGAAAATCCTGGCTAAGTCCCTGTCTGGAGTGCTAAAATGTTTGCTGGAGGGTATTTGTGCTACTTTAAATTTGTGCATTCAAGCACTCAAACTATATATTTATTACTATCTATTTGAAGGGTGTTATCTTTTGGCAAGTTACACTGCATTAGGTTCCTCCTGGGAAATAATAACTGCATCTAAAAAAAAACTAAATGAGCACAACTAAATAACTAAGCATGGGTTAAGAATATTTGAAGAACCCTCCTCATTTGGATTTCTGAACATAATTGAAACTGCTGCGATTGTTACATTGAAAACATCATTTCTTTTTTGTTGTTTTTTAATTTGGCCTTAATTATTATCTTAGTCTGTATCTTAAACACATGTATACCTCTATAAGTGCCAAAAGGAATGTCACAAACAAATTGTGATTTTCTTCCAGCCGTACCATTTTTGACAAAAAAAATCATCGTCTAGGAAAATTCTAATCATAACCTATTACTAACAACTTAACATCAATTTTCCAATCAAAGCTAAAGTTATTTTCGAGAGTTTCAAATTGAGACAATTTTCCAACTGACCATTAGATATTACTAGTTTAACCCTTTTTATATGCTGCTGGTGGCTAATTTGGCCAATACAGCATGATGCAAAACAAAACTGAAAAATGATTGAAACCCTAGCACATGGGTACTCATCTGAATGTACTCAGTGAGAGCTATCCAATAAATACCAACATGACAGGGTTTAGATGGTTTTAAAAATCTTTGCGTCTTTGTGCTTTGAATGAAAGTAGCATTAGAAGAGTTAACAAACAGAGTTTAATTCTGTTCATCTCATAGAATGTAGGAACTTGCATTTAATAAAGTCCATTGCGTCTTTGTGCTTCAGACGAAAGTAGCTTGAGCATTTGAAAGGTTAACATTAAGCTACCACGGACGAAGAGATGACGTAGCAAAAGATGACTTAATAGTTCCACATACACATGCCAAGGTATCTGTAACCTTGCATATTGAAGGCAGCTAAAACAGCACATATTATCACTCCAATTAGTCCTCCGTCCAGCCCCTGCCATTACTCCCACCATCTGTCTAAACAGGCAGCAAGCACACAGGACACTTCCACTGCAAATCTGACACTACCTCTCCTCTCCACTATCCTCCTCTCAATATGCTAAACCGTAAAGGACTTCAATCACCTGAATCTTCCTCTAGCCATTTATCCTTAAGAGCCTTCATATATATATATATATATATATATATATATATATATATATATATATATATATATATATATATATATATATATATATATATATATATATATATATATATATATATATATATTATATATATATATATATATGTGTCTGTGTGTGTGTGTGTGGATGTATATATATATATATATATATATATATATATATATATATATATATATATATATGTATATATATATATACGGTTAGATACTTCTTAACAGTTCTCCTTCATATATTATCAAAATAATGATTTTGTAGGTGAGACATATATGCCAAACTAGGCTGCTGTTTTATGCCACTTCTGGCAAGAATGGGTTCGTTGGCTTGGGGCATAAAAGTTTCTTCCTTGAACCCTTGAGGGTTGATGGATTCCCCGCATATACCCGCCACGTGCCACAGGATTCCTCCACCCAGTTCTAGCTCTCTGATCCACGCCTGCTGCAGCCACGTGCCACCCCACCAACATTTTACTACAGTGATTTTTTGTTCTTGGGGATTCCCATAAATAATGCTGACTTTTTTTTCTGTTCTCTGTCCTCATGAGTTCTTAGATTTTAACCCATGCATCCATCTCTACAGACAATGAATGCAGAGCCTGAATTAAGGTTTAAAGGAAAGCGGTACATGGAAAAAGTATTAGAAATCCACATGTATGTCTTTTGGCCCTACCCCTGGGAAATTGTGAAGATGTCACAAGATAAGTTTAGAATATTTGACCTCTCCAGAATCTCAGCTTTCATAAAATATATAGTTAATTGGGGTTTTCTTGTACATAGACCAAGGTATTGGTCAATCTTTACATGAAAGTCACACTTGAATAACGAAGGTCGATCCCCAGCCCCCTTAATGCATTGATAAATTCAATAGAGGTTGATTGCAATTTCTTTGTTTTTTCGTTGTGTTTCAGTGCAAGTGCATCTGAACAACACTGGCAGTCATTGGTTAAGGCAGCAGTACCTGGTAAGGGTGCAAGTATTAACCCCAGAACACATAAAATGCACAAGAATTTACCCCAGAACACATAAAATGCACAAGTATTTACCCCAGAACACATAAAATGCACAAGTATTTACCCCCAGAACACAAAATGCACAAGTATTTACCCCAGAACACATAAAATGCAAGAAGTGTGTTAGATTGCAGCAGGTTACAACATGTACAGTCAGTGTGCTTGCTAAACTGCTGCTACTGCTGCAGCCCATACTGCTGCTGCTCATACTGCTGCTACTCATACTTCCCATAATGCAGCTACTGTGGTCAGTGGGAACACCTTAGACCACTCCGCCATAAGGGCAGGCCCACATGCAGAGACTCAGACTTTCCAATCCCAGTTAGTAAATCATCAGTAATTTGGGACATTTTTAATAATTACAATTTTCATGGTTTCAGGGTGGCCCATGTTTTCTGAAAATTACAGTTTGGTCCATATGTTGTGAAAGGGCCAGATTTCCCATTAATCATTTTGCAAAATAATTATAGTGGCCAAAATTCCTAGGGCGGTCTAAATTTCCGAGAATTCACAGTAATGTCTATGTTTTCGCCAGTGGCCCAGTGTGAGTATGCAGTAGACTGGACATGTTAGGTCATGCTGACCAGCTGGATAATGTGAAGACACAGTAGTAGTGACTTGAGGAATGACTTCCTGCCCTCAGCGCCAAGACTGCTGCTGCGGCTGCTGCTGACCAGCGTCCACTCTCAGACAGTAGTAGACTTGCTACAAGTCTGTGTTAACTGGCTCTTCCCGGAGTCTCATCGATCTACCCTGAAAAGATTTCATCCTTATTATAGTTTAGTTCTGTATTAATCCTCGAGGGGGACACACGAGAGCTGCTTTTTTAAACTGCAACTTCTGAAAACTGTGCTGCCATCTATAGGTTGAGAGAGACATCACACCTATACAGAAGTGGCAGTCTAACTCAGCCTGAGAACCAAACCCTATAAGCTGCTACTCTGCTGACGATCCACTCTCAGACATTAGCTCAGCAGCCCAGCATGATATATATGTACCGTATCAGTGCTGGGTGGAGGGGTGCCCCTGTAAACAGGGTACTTGTGGGTATATTATACCCTCCAGAACTCATCACATGCCAACCCTTCTCTCCGACATTGCTGCCCATGATATATATGTACATTTTCAGTGCTGGGTGAAGGAAATCCTTGTACTGGTGGGTATAAAATACCCTCCAAAACTCATCACAATTGCCAACCATTTACATACATACATCTTAATCCTTCCGAGGCTATATATACCAAGCTTCTGTCCAAAGCACAAGGGCGCAAAGATTTTTGAAAAACATCTTAACCCTGTCAAGTAGGTATTCATTAGATATGCTCTCACTGAGTGCTCTCAAATGAGTTCACATATGCCAGGGTTTTAGTCAATTTTCTGATATTTTGCAGTATTTTGTAATACCAAAATTAGCAACCAGTGGAGGTGCTCATCCAGGGGTGGGGTGAAAAATTCAAAAATTCCAAGAATGCTCTCCAAAGCCATAGATTTACATGGTTATTCTTTAAAATGTTGATTATCGTTTTATAAATACCAAAATATTTTTATCATAAAATACATCTTGAGCTATTCTTTTACAAATTTTCACAGAAATCAATCATCTTCACCACATTTTAAAGAGGCCGGTATTCCAAAACTGTCATATTCAAACAATGCAGTGGCTATAAACTGTATTTATGTCTTCAAATAAGAGGTCAGTTTTACAGTCAAATTACCAGAATGTACAAATAAATATTGCCGATGTGGACTAGATTTAAGATCTATTCACAGACTTCTGCGTGCCTATACATTTATACATATTTGGCGATGTTGAAGACTGGGTCACCAACATTTTACTGCAAGTTTTTGAAGCATTTTATTTTTTCGGTGCCGATGTTGAAGACTGGGTCACCGACGTTTTACTGCAAGTTTCTGAAGCATTTTATTTTTTCAGTTTTTCAGTCACAATTGGCAACATGTGTGTGCGGGCGCTGTTAGAACACATTATGCTGAGAACTGTCAAGCCCTATCTTCTTCAGCACGGCTGACACTATATACGCACAACCTTGCGGAAAATAAACACGCACTTCTTACGAGGTCGCCGGCCGGAAACACTGTTACCTGTTATCTAACGCCTACACCTGGTGGCTCTGAGAGCCAATAACCAGAGCATGTACTGAAGGTCACCCCAGTTACCAGCGTAAGACCAGCAATTCTGCTCCCGGTGGAGCCCAAGCAGTTCTTGACTTGGTTGCTTGTGTGCTATTGGTTGAACGTAGGTGATTTTTGTCCAGGCTCTAAAAGCCAATAACCAATTACTTTTCAACAAATAGAGGGAAAATTTAAAGCCTATGAACATACCAAAAAATATCTTTAAAATTCTCTGTAGTAAATTTACTGCAGCATATTTCAGTGGGTATATGCTTTACAAAACTGGTATTTATTCAATTTAGACATGTTATTAGTAAGG
>OZ012686.1:29800912-29815912 GCA_963942565.1 Maea johnstoni
TCTGCGCACCCAGAGTGTCAGCACCCCCTATCATGCCAGCACCCCCGAGAGGACCTCGCTACCTGTGAGCACCAGTAAGGGAGCACCGCCCTGCCAGTGCCCTTTAATTACCAATTACCAGTGCCCTTACTATGCTGAGACCCTTAAAGGACCACCTGAAGGACCACTGATGGCCAGGCCACCCCCTACCACGCCATCGCCCCCTACCTTGCCAGCACCCCTTACCTATTGCCAGCGCCCCCTGGACGATCTAAGTGCCTCTTCACCAATTAGGCGCTGGAGATGAGCTGAGGAGGAGAAAATTCCTTATGAAGGATTCAGGGCATCAACAAGACCCCCTTTTGATTCATCAGGGAAGTTACCTAACCACCCCAATTCCTTATGTGTCAACACTGCTTACAATTCCCACAGTGCCCAACTACACTAATCTCCCAGCCCACCAATTTGCCGCCATATTGAAAATGCATTTCTTTAATTCATTTGGTGCAAATGATTGACTCGTACAGGAACTTGGACTAAGTTCAAGCTCTCCAATGGATTCATTCCGGAAATTATCTAACAGCGCTGAATTCCACATGTGTCAACAAACTGTGTTTATAATCATCAGGGACATCTAACCCCACCTCGTCAATTTGACACCTTCATGAAAAACACATTTCTTTAATTATTGCTTGGATAACTGGATGCGCATTTTAAGACTTGTTTGCTTCGATAATATAAATTCTACATGAAAGATTAATTCTTGTATATAAATTATCTAAAATTTCTGACTTCATTCACTTTAAGAGGCACTAAAGTGGTACTAACTTCAACTTAAGATTCACTGCGAGAGTGAGTTAATGTCATGACAGAATACAATTACTACAGGCATTGGACGCAATCATGTTTCTAGATGATCTTAACCATTCTATTGATGTCAATGCATTGAGTGAGGTCTGTTACCCTCCTCTGCTGAGCCTAACCCTTATGCTACTGGTAGCCTCATTTGGTCAGTACAAAATGATGCAAAAAAACTGAAAAATGGCTGAAATTCTGGCGCATGGGTACCCATCTGAGAGTTCTATGTAAGAGCTTTCCAATGAACACCAAAATGACAGGATTCTGATGATGTTCAAAGTTTTTGAGTTCTTGTGCCTTTGACAAAAGTAGTCTCAGCATTAAAAGGGCTATATAAACCTTATGCTGCTGGTGGTTAATTCGGCCAATACAAAATTATGCAAAAAGCCCTGAGAAATGGCTGAAACCCTGGCACTACTCATCTGAGAGGGCTCAGCAAGAGCTATCCAATGAATACCAACATGATAGGGTAAAGATGATTTTAGTTTATTGAGTTCTTGTGCCTTATATGTAAGCATTGCAAACAATTATGTATTAGAAATCCTAATCTCAGCCTTTTGGCCTCACCCCCGGGAAATTGTGAAGATGTCACACAATAAGATTAAAATATTTGACCTCTCCATAGTCTCAGCTTTCATAAAGTATATAATTTATTGGGGTTTTCTTGTACATTGACCTAAGTATTTGTCAATCTTTACATGAAAGTCACACTTAAAGAACGAAGGTCCTGAGCCCCCTTAAGGGAACCTGACCTTCTTCAAGTACCTACTTCTACACTATTAACAATGCAGCGCACAATGCCTGCCTGTGGATGAGAAGGATGAGCCAACAACAGATGTCATCATTACAGACCAGATCAATTGATCAACATATTTCAGGTGCCGATAATCGGATTGGTAAAAATTCTGAAACTGGTCTTTAAACTTATTTTGTTGATTATTGAATCGAAATAAATGTGCCCTATTATTTGGAACAGTCAAAGCAAGAATGTTGTTCCATTTCCACCTGAAAACAATTCTGCCTTTGGCATTTCATGAAAGCTAGTAGCTGACCTGCACCACGTGTGTACAGGTCAAATATGCTGAATTCAGAGATAATGATTGAAAGCCCACGGGTGTCTGGGCCGGCTGACATGGCTATCCCACGCCTATAGTATACTGAGAATTAATGCTACTCGAGAGATAACTAATAGACTAATGTATGCCAAGTGGTTTTAATTCCAAGAAAGGGAACGTACACCACAGTGTTTCAACTCTGTGACCTTTCTGCCCGATTAAACTAAGAATCCACACTTCCGGGGAAATACCGCCATTGTTGGGGAACACCTCACATGCTGTTCCTCTGCTACAACTGAGAATATGATGAATTCCTAGTAAAATATTAGCCCTTCCAATGCTGAGGCTACTTTCCTCCAAAGCACAAGGACGCAATGATTTTTGAAAACCATCTTAACCCTGTCATGTTGGTGTTCATTGAAAAGCTTTCGCTGAGTACTCTCAGATGAGTACCCATGTGCCAGGGCTTCAGTAATTTTTTTGCATCATTTTGTATTGTCAAAATTAGCCACTAGCAGCATATTTGGCTTAATGTACAAGGAACTTGCCCTATGGACATTATAGGCAATCTGGGCATGAATGAGTTAATGTAGGCCCTCCCTGCCCTGAAAGAAAAACAGCCTCCTAGAATTACACTTCCATTTACAATTCATCCCGAATTATCGGAGACTCCTAAGGAATGAAAACAAGCACTCGGTCACTATTCCTTACCCCAACAGAGTGTTCCCTATCTTACACCGCATCATATACATAAGGCGAAAACTTCAAACTAGATAAATATTTCTGAACACAAAAATAATATTACACAAAAACCATATGACCCTTGTGACCTGTAGCCAATTACCTCAATGTCAAATAAAGGTTGATTGAACTGTCACAACTTATGTAAGGCATATTTTTTACAAAGGAAATATTCATTCAACATGCAGAGAGCAATTTTTTTAAATGTACATCTGAGATACTCATCTGAGTATTTTTGTGAGGAATTTCTTAAAATGTCAATCTCAAGCATATAATTGAATTTTTTCATCTCTATATAATTCCCATGACACTGTATAAGGATATCAAGCCTTATTTTGATAAATGTATACATGTTTATGGTTGAAATCTGAGTATACTGGCCTCTTAAAAATTTGGACGCCCAAACATTTTACAATTGCCAATTTTAGGCACCCAGTTTCTAAATCCTGGCTTTAAAGACCCTGTTGCAAACCCTGCATATACTGACCAGTGATGTCAAAACTGGCCAGCCTAAATAGAAAAAGAGAGAATGATCGAGAGAGCGGTGCTCATGCAGCGCTTGTCTTGCTTCTTTCAATAAGCAGTGGAAAACCCCTTGGGAAATTACCGCTGCTAACATTTTCATCTGGAAAGGCTTCCTCGTGTCAAAAGGCACGCCAATTGCCAAAGTAAACTACCCAAGAAGAGGAATCTTACATAGGGAATTTCCCACTGGTTCCCCTTACGTCATTTCTAATGCATCAGCGGCTCGCACATGGAGCATTTTCAATTGTCTATATGTAGTTTCTTAAACTATCTGGAGGAGGGAATTTCAACAAAAATACCGCAAAAAGTAATAAGCACTTATTACGAGATTCAAAATTCAAAAAATAAAAATGATTCCTATTTGGGACAAGATCTCATTGGAAAATGTAAAAGAAAGGACCTTTCAAAATGTTATCATCATCATCATTGCATTAGTTATTGATGTTACTATCATTATTACCATTTTAATTGTCATTGTCATCAATTACTATTATAATTATCATCCTTATTATACTTTTTCTTCTTCATCCTTCTTCTTCTCCTTTTTCTTCTCATCATTATCATTAGCATTATCATCATCATTACTATTATTATCATCATCATTGTTATCATTATTACTATTATTATCATTATCATTATTATCATTACTATTCTTATCATTCTTATCATCTAGTGTTATTGTTATCATCATCATGCTATTATGGTTTACTATCACTATCATCAGAGGCCTTGATTTTGGAAATAAAGACTCTGAACATCAGAAAATAAAGACTATGAACATCAATGGGTGTTGAACAACTCTAGTAGTAAATACTCACCCTGAGTTTGTTGTCTGGTCCTAAAGACTGCTGCTAAGTCCAGAATCAATGGTTACAGCCCTTAACTCCCATGATGTACAGTATACATATAGAGCGAACTGCCTCAAAAGACTGCATGACATGCACTGAATCCGAATACACTATCAGCTGAACGTTTCTACATACACTACACATATGACTGACTGACTCGGTGCCTGAAAACACACTGGCGTCCGTCCGCCGGCTGCCGCGGCTCCCGTATGTGTGGTGGTCGTCGCTGGAGTAGCTGAGTGAGAGTGAGCGTGAGTGTGCTGTGGGGATTCCTGGCCTAGTTTGTATAATTGCAGATGTTTTAGTTATGCGGCAGAAAATGTTAGTGAGTGCAGCAGCATTACGGCAACTTGTGTCTATCCATCACTGCACTAACTGAGAGCGAGTGAGCACGTACGGCGACTGCGGCGGCCAGGAGAAGCTATAACTAGGATGCTGTGCTGCTGTCCCACATGAATGAAACCATGCACTCCCATATCCACCAATCTCCACCCCCCTCCTAGCTCCCTGCTGCAGGCAAGAGGGTGGGCCACGGCCGCCGCCGTCGCTCACAACAACGTAGGATGACGAACCTGACTGACATGATGAGAGAGACGGACCGACGGATCACTGCATCAAGGCCTCTGTTGCTAGGATGCCGGATGCGCCTGGATCCTCATGGATTCTTTAACCCCTACTCTTAATTACCCTTTCTTCATGAACCAACATGCCTTCACAGAAATAGGGTTCATATAGTGCAATGACGGATACCCTGTAATACACTTCTCTTCTTCTTCCTCCCTTGGCTGCCCTCATAGAAACAGGGTTCATTTAGTGTAATGCTGACTATACCCTGTAATACCCGTTTTTTCCTTGTTTTTCCTCCCTTACCTGCCCTCATAGTAACAGGGTTCATTTAGTGTAATGCTGACTATATACCCTGTAATACCTGTTTTTCCCTGGTTTTCCTCCCTTACCTGCCCTCAGAGAAACAGGGTTCATCTAGTGTGATGTCAGCTACCCTGTATTATCTTTTCTTGTTCTTTTTTTTGCTTCATCTGTCCTAACGGTAATTGGGTCCATCATGAACCCTAATGTACCCTTTTCTCATTTCACATTTTCTTCTCCTGTTGCACCACTATCTCTTTGTCCTCTTTTTCCTCACTTTTTGTCCTGTCGTATCCTCTACTTGAACTCACTCATATGTAAATGCACCCACACAACCACTCAAATTAGCTTCAGGGTCCGGCTTCTGGCTACAACACACTATTAGGTATAATTTCATCTTAAAACCTAATATTAGCATTCTAAGAAAATGCTAGAAATAACACTATATTGATATGGATCATGCACATATAACTTTTAAAGCCATAGAAATTACAAAGTGGCCAAGATGCCTATATCTTTCTCTACCTTTCTCAAAAAGCCAGAGCCCAGTTAAATATGTACACTATATCAGGGAGATTCTATTACGTGATGGTGGTCTCTGACTATATTAAGTACAGTTCTTGAATTTCAACTGTATTAACAAAGGCGATGAGGTAACTTGAAACAAATCTGGCGTGCCCTGAATTAACAACTTACACTGCTAGTGCAACTATTATTGATAGGCCACGAAAAAAATATTGTTTGTTTCCTGTAACACTCTGAAAAAATAGGGTAGGTAGATCGGTAAAAATATTTTTTTTGCATTATTTTTTGGTCAAAAATGTGTGTTTTATGCATGTTTTACATTGATTGGGAGTTGGGAGGGCGGAAAAAACTTAAGGGTAGAGATTTGTTTGGATATAAACTTGTTAGGGTAGGGTTACAGGAAACAAACATTTTTTTTCTTAGGCCATACAGGTAATCAGGATTTGCATACACGTACAGCACATGTACCTCTGAATGGCGAGAAAATCATATTCAGTAGCTGCAATCATGACCAACTTGGGGGTATTCAAAACTGCCATATTTGACATTTTTTTAAGTTAAATACAATTTTTCATTAATTTTGCCTAAAAACCAAGCTTGTTGAAAATGGCCCTGCATGACCTTACTGAAGTGCTTTATTTGCCACTGGTGGAAACCCCACCATAAGTCTGATGACAGATAAAATGGCAAGACTTAATGAACCAATAAAATTATTCAGGACTACAACACAACAACAAAAAGCATCTTTTAGAAATGTTTAAAGGTGAAATGTTTAGCGGAACCAAATGAATAGATATCTTCCAAATATATTACCATTTTTTGCTTTTTCTTCTATATTATAAATCATTCTCTTTTGTGTAGATCTTGGCTTCTGACAATATTTTCTTTAAGAAAATCTGTAAATCAAATGCTTATATAATTCAAATCAATGTTCAGGTCTGAGATTATTTAAACCAAGCCATGCTATTGATATCAATAAAGTTGGGTATTTTAAGAAATGATAATTATTAGTTGATTTATAAGCACATCTTGAAGATGAATGTGTTACTTGAAACATCATTAGAGAGATTTTTCCTTGTATGTCAGTCTCTAGAGCTGACCAGGTGTAATAAAACTGAATAGATACAATTCACACTCTCCAGTTTTTAGTCACAAGTACTGCCCTATTACTTTTCAAACAAATTTGCTCTAAAAGGCAAGTTATACAGGGTGCAACATAGGTTGCAAAACATTACTTGCCGAGCAGGGCAAGCTGCCCCAAAAGTTTATTTGCCCCTCAGGCACATTATGAACTTGCCCCGCCACTCTGTTATTAAACTAATGTGAGTTTCATTTTGAGGATTCTATCCAAAACATTACTTGCCAAGCGGGGCAAGTTAGGGTCTTAAGTTCTGTTTGCCCAATTGCCATTTTTTTGCCAAATTCACTTGCAACTCGCAACTGGGCAATTGGTTATGTTGTTGCACGCTGTTATAGTTAAATAGAACGGTCATTTTTGGCCAAAGGTGAGATGCATGAGTTTAGTGAGTTCAGCCTGCATATAATTTCACATTTTATTTTGGTATTATTTTTATGACTGTGACCAGTATTATTTCTTAGTGAAATCTGAAGAACAAATGTTTATCACAACTTAGTGCACATCTCCCATTCAAATACTCGGTGAATTTATGAGTAATTCCAAATTTATCTTTAAAAGCACCATAGTTCCAGATGTAACTTATCTAACAAATCTTGTGATAAAATGAATAAATCATTAGGCAAAACTTTGTACATTTCATTGAAATGGCATTGTGGCCCGCATATCAATGATGTAATAGCTGTTGGCATGAATGAGGATTTTCTATGTATATTCCCACTATCACTTACGGGAACATCTGTTCCTGCATGGCCCCCAGCTGCAGCAGCCCGGGCATATTCATATATACACTCGCATGTGGGAAACGGTAGCACCACATCACAGCTCAGCTTTTTCCTCCTGATCCTTTTCTGGTGTACACAACGAAAGAGTGGTCTTAACAGCAAAAACAGGGACTTCCTGCATGATCCCCCACCAAACTGCATTCAGCAGCTCCTAGTAGGATGAAACCTTATAACCCTTCCAATGCTCGGGCTACTTTCGTCCTAAGCACAAGGATGCACAGTTTTTGAAAATCATCTAAACCCTGTCATGTTGGTATTCATTAGAAAGCTCTCGCTGAGTTCTTTCAGATGAGTACCCATTTGCTAGGGTTTCAGTCATTTTTCAGGTTTTTCGCATCATTTTGTATTGGCCAAAGTAGCAAACAGCAGCCTTAGGGTTCATGGAAGGGGTCACACTTCTCATACGGACACCCTTGATTAAAAGAGGACACTTTTTGTATTCCGACACAAATATTCACTGTACATTTTCTAATAAAAAATCTTGACATTGTTCAAGAGTTTCCCTCTAAAGTAATGAGGATTCCTGGCTAAAATTTGCAAGGTAATATAATTGGTGTTGACACAAAAAGTATCAATTGATTTCTATAAGATTTACCCATAAAATATAAAAGGAGGTGTGTGTTTTCTTATAGTATTGAATTTGATTGTTATACTGAAGTGCTGACTGAAGTGGTTCAGACGGATGATAAGATATCAGAGTACAAAGCCAGGTTTATCATAGAGCATATAATAATACGCTTTCCATGGCTAAAAGCCTAGTATCTGATTACGACTGAGAGCAACACCCCTCCTAATAAATAAAACCTTTTTTTTTTAATTGTCACTTCGCTCCTGAATATCTCCTGTCTAATCAAGATTTTATTATCGTATGGTATCCATGGCGGCGTTGGGAACACGCTTGACATGATTGGTCGCCTACTAGCAGGGAGTCCATCTGCCGCAGCCAGAGAAGCGTGCTGGGAAAGCATTTGGAAAAACAAGTAGTTGTTTTTGTAGGATATTTGTACCTGTTGAGCTCTCCTAAATTTAGTTGTGGTGAATAAGATGGTTGCAGGGGAACATACTGTGTAGTGCCTAAGCTGCTGATAGATAGGGTGGCGAAAAGCGCAGATTTGATCTCTAGAGGCATGCTGGGGCATGTGCGGCAGTAAATTGACTACCCAATAACACACACTTAACTCATTTAGCTTAAGCCAGCAGTCTGGTGGCGATCAGGCAAAAACAGGCAACCTGGAAGATGGAACTAAGTTTTTTCTTCACATATTTTACAATATTAACCCTTACAATGCTGAGGCTATTTTCTTCAAACGGGCATGGATGCAAAGATCTTTGAAAACCATCTACACCTTGTCATGTTGGTATTCATTGGATAGCTCTCACTGAGTACTCTCAAATGAGTACCCATTTGTCAGGGTTTCAGTTATTTTTTTCAGAATTTTTGCATCACTTTGTATTGGCCAAATTAGCCACCAGCAGCATAAGGGTTAAACAAAATCAGCACTAGTGCTACCCGGGGCAGATTACCAATTTACAATCTACCCCCCAAAAAATGAGCCAACCTGGAACATGGAACTCATATTTTTTCACTTTTTCCACCATATTAAACTAAATCTGCACTAGTGCTACCTGCATGGGCAAATCACCAATTTACATAAAACCCCAAGTCATTGGCAACCTTTGTACATGCCTCCAGACTTTCATTCAGCAAAAACAGGCAACTTGGAATTTGGAAGTAAGTCCTCACTTTTTTCTACCATATATTACACTAAATCAGCACTAGTGCTACCTGCATGGGCAAATTTTTGCATCACTTTGTATTGGCCAAATTAGCCACCAGCAGCATAAGGGTTAAACAAAATCAGCACTAGTGCTACCCGGGGCAGATTACCAATTTACAATCTACCCCCCAAAAAATGAGCCAACCTGGAACATGGAACTCATATTTTTTCACTTTTTCCACCATATTAAACTAAATCTGCACTAGTGCTACCTGCATGGGCAAATCACCAATTTACATAAAACCCCAAGTCATTGGCAACCTTTGTACATGCCTCCAGACTTTCATTCAGCAAAAACAGGCAACTTGGAATTTGGAAGTAACTCCTCACTTTTTTCTACCATATATTACACTAAATCAGCACTAGTGCTACCTGCATGGGCAAATCACCAATTTACAATTTCTCCCCAAGTCAATAGCAATCCTCTTACATCCTCCAAATATACCTTTTGCTGTGGTGAAACAGTGTGTGCTCAGTGTGCAACTCACTTTGCAAAGCTTTAGACTACTCAGCCATGGAGGCAGTACCTATGTTTAAAATGCCATAAGAAAATATAAGTCTGACTTAAAAGCAAATTTTCTTCGAACCAAAGTGAATATACAGAGCTATTTAATTCGACTCTACTGTTTCTTTCACTGAGAAACAATATCACAAGACATATTTTTGATTCACCTATATTTCTAAAAAAAAAAGTAGCAATAAAGATGTCAAAAGAGCAGACTTGACTTATATGAACCCATTTATGCTCAAAGTTCTCAAAAAGTGTAACATATTCTGTTTAATCTAAAAACAACTTGAAAATATTTTGACAAATAGATTGTAGGTTAGAAATTTAGAACAAGTAATAGAGGACTTCTGAGCATGAATGGGTTAAAACGGAATGGCAATTGCCAGCAACAAAAAATGTTGATGACAAGCAATAGAAAAAAAAACTTTACCACCAGTCTCTGATGATGGAAAATTCCATTCACGGAATGATATACTATTTTGCTGCTCGTAAAAGACTCGATGATTTTGGGGGAAATCGGTTTTCTCATCATCATAAAAGACACTGCATTTTATTGTTCAATGACTCTAAAATGTTGGAGGGTTTCCAACGCTGTCGAGCCTTACAACCACCATCCTCTCCATATATGGTGTGCGGACACGCGGTACTTTGATGCACTTCTGCGTCCCCGAAGAATTAGCTGTCTCGACCAATCAGGTTGCAGAGATATCCAGGGCCCCCTGTGATTGATAGCTGCCAATAATAACTATTGACCACAAAAGGAAACCTGCCTAATTAAAATCAATTTGTCTGAGGCCGGGGCCATTGCGGATAATTGACCAATCGCTGAGGGACAGGGAGCGGCATAGGCAGCATACTAAACGCAGAGCGGCCCGTTTAGGCGCAGGATTAATTAGTCCCAAACAACAAGAAGCCATAAATCTTTGCCTGGAAAATGACGAGATAAAAAACAATCAAGGTTTCGTTCGTGGTTTTATGAGAAGGCCAAGGACAGATTGGGAGAGGTGCATCATGGGATTGACGTAGAACAGTTGGCCGAGATTATCGATACTCATCACTCATATGATTGGGCACTAGAGAAAATGATAATATTGAGTTCATCCATATAAAGGTTCTATCGTGTCTCCAAATATTTTAAGAGCAATTTATTGATTCTGATAATGTAGTGCTCATCTTATTTTTAAAAAAAGTTCAATCTAAATGATGATAAACAGAAGTGTTCATTCAATCAAATCCATACTGATTAATATCCATTTGCAAATTAGTTGTTAAACCGTGAGTACATACAATGGACATGTATATTCATTGTATATCTAAGGTCATCAATAGAAAGTATATCAATATGCAAGAAGGGATTTTTCAAAAGCTTTATCTCCAATTATATTGTAACCAATTCCTCATTAACCCTTCCATTGCTATTAGGCTACTTTCGGCCAAAGCAAAATAATGCAAATATTTTTGAAAACCATCTAAACCCTGCCATGTTGGTATTCATTGGATAGCTCTCACTGAGTACTCTCGGATAAGTACCAATATGTGAGCGTTTCAATATTTTTTCCGTTTTTTTGCTTCATTTCGTATTGGCCAAAGTGGCCACCACCAGCATATTAGGGTTAAAACACCATACCATTCTCATAAACATTCAGTGTATAACTATTTTGATACTTATGAATCATACATCCATTTTGATACTTATGAAACAGAGAATGTGTGAAACCTTAAAAAATACTAAGCAAATTAAAACTGTACTTTTTTCAGCTGGCCCCCCTATTACATACTAACTGTACTAAACAGCTGAAAATGAGAGATACATGGGATAATGAACAGGTTCATTTTATAGGTCTATAAAACCATAAAATTGAAAGTAGGCCTTATAAAGAAGGATGCCTTTTTCCATTCATCTTAACTTATAAATAAATATCTCTAACTTCTCAAACAAAATGTCCACTTGAACTACTACAAATAAAAGTTTGTGTCACTGACTAAATGCTAACCTAATTTGCTTTGGCTTGCTGCAGTGACTTGTTAAGCCTTATGCTTGTTGTGGCTAATTAAATGGCCAATACAAAATTATGCAAAAACCTGAAAAATGACTGAAACCCTGGCATATGGATGGGTACTCATCTGACAGTACTCAGTGAGAGCTATCCAATGAATACCAGCATGACAGGGTTTAGATGATTTTCAAAGATTTTTGCGTCCTTGTGCTTTGGACGAAAGTATAGCCCCAGCATTGGATGGGTTAACTTATAAACAAATTTCTTTGACTTTCCAAACAAAACATCCACTTGGACTACTACAAACAAGGTTTCTGTCACTGACCCTATGCTACCCTAATGTGCTTTGGCTTGCTGCCGGGATTTGTTGCTGACCAGTTGTCAAATATGTTGTCCTACAGGAAGAGACAAAGAGACTGTGACTGTGGTCAGTCTTGTACTGCAGGCTCCAGCACCAGGTCATTATCTAATACTGATAGTAGCTGCCAAGACCAATCCTTCAATAGGGTCCTTGTACAATTGCTGCTGTTCTAGCCTGCCTCCCAGGCCATACTTAAATGTCCTCCCTTGTGGATAGATGGCGGGAGGTCAGTTGTCTACTTTCACTAATCTTCCTCGTGTGGCAATTGTGTGAACTAAATGGCTAACAGTAAGCCACAAGTCCCCATGTAGTATAGGTGCAGGCATTTATATATAATAAAGTAAATCAGAGTAGATCATTGTATCTAGGCTACTGCAGAGGTTACTCATATTGCTGCTGCTGCTGCATGCTAACCCTTGTGAAGCTGAGTCTACTTTTGTACGAAGCACAATATCAAGAGATATTTGGTAATTATCTAAACCCTGTCATATTGGTATTCATTTGAAAGCTCTCACTGAGCTCTATCAGATTTGAACCAATCATTTTCAAATTATTTCATTTTGTTCAATTTAGCCACCATTAGCCAAAGGGTTAATACTGCACCTCCTATTGCTACTGCTTATTACTATCCTACTGCTGCTCCTGATACTTTTGACATTACTGCTCTTACTGCTGCAGTGACTGCTGCAGGTACTTTTGCTTTTAGTACTGCTGCTGTTGCTGATACTTTAAAATAATAGTGCTTTTAATTTTGCGAATGATTTTTATGATGTTACTGCTCTTACTACTGTTTCTGCTACTGCTGGTATTACTGTTTTCATAGCCTGGTTCTCAGGCTGTATTTATAGGTATATATGCCACCACCACTATATATACTAAGTAAGCTTGATGGCTCTCTCAAACTATATATGGCAGCACTGTTTTCATGTGTTGCAGTTGATAATACAGATTAGAGCTCAAGTGTGTCTCCCTTGAGGATTTATTCAGAACTAATCCTAGAGTGAAATTAACTCAGGTCAGATCAGTGAAGGAGCCGGATATCACAGACTCGTAGCAAGTCTACTGTTTTCTGTGCTCCTTACTTGCAGCTGCTCCCATAGCCTGCACACATAGCAGGATGGTTAGATCACTGATTGGGATCACTTAGGGTAAACATCAACAAAGGCCGGGTGCAGCATAACCTTAGATCCCTAGCACAACCCGACGACGCCCCCTCACAGCTAGCCAGCCGAGATGAACCGTCACTCACGCTCGCTCCGGGATCACTATACGTCCAGCTTACGTTCTAGATCCAATGCACAGCTCATTTACCAAGAAACACATACATTGAATATATGATGAATTATTCCTTAGTGTGTTAGAGTTTAAGGGGATCATACGTCCAGATTACGTTGTGGAACAAATGCATTCGCCTACCCAGAAACACACATAATGTATGATGTATCATTCCTTTGAGTGTGTAGTTTGAGGGGAGCATGGTACGTCAAGGTTACGTTGTAGAACAAATGCAACTCATCTATACCCAGAAACTCTAAGAATGTACTAGTATTATGTATTAGGTATTCCTTACTGTGTTACTGAGTTTTAGGGGATCATACGTTCAGTTTACGTTGTAGAACAAATGCACTCACTATAGTACCCAGAAACACACAGAATGGATGATGCATCATTACTTAGTGTGTTACTGCATGAGTTTGAGGGGATTACGATACGTCCAGTTTACATTGTAGAACGTAATGCCCTCACCTTCTCAGAAATATGTGGAATGTATAATGTGTTATTCCTTAGTGTGTAGTTTCAGGGGATACGTCCAGCTTTTGCTGTGGAACAAATGCACTCTCACCGGTACCCAGAAATACACAGAATGTATAATGAACAAATCATTACTCAATAGTGTGTTTCTGAGTTTGAGGGGGTTACTATATATGTCTAGTTTACATTGTAGAACAAATGCACTCACCTACCCAGAAACAGACAATATATGATGAATTATTACTTAGTGTGTTAGAGCTTGAAATATAGACTAATATAGGTATAGAACAGACAGAATGTATAATTTGTATTATTACATAGTGAGTTAGCGCTTGACAATTATAGACTAATATAGGTATAGAACAGACGGAATGTATAATTTGTATTATTACACAGCGTGTTAGCGCTTGACATATAGACTAATATATAGGTATAGAACAGATAGAATGTATAATGTATTATTACAAAGCGTGTTACAGCTTGAAATATCCATGTAGCTATAGAAACAGACAGAATGTATAATGTATTATTATTTAAGTGTGTCAGAGTATATGATACTGCATCATCACTGCACGGGCAGGTGTAGCAGATAGAAACCCCATTGTAACTCAACTACAAGTTAAACTCTGACCCAACACCTCTTCCTCTTCTTTTACTTCTTCTTCTTTTAATCTGTCTTCTTTTATTCCTTCTTCTTCTACTTCATCTTCTTCTTCTTCTTTTTCTTCTTCTTCTTCTAGACCTTCTAGATACATTTTAAAAGCTAATTTAGAGCAACAGATTCATAAACCAGATCAGCAAGTAAAAAATTATTCTAATAATTTTATCTAATTTCTTCTAATGCTAATGTGGAATAATTTTCTCCTTCATTAGGCCTAAAAAAGTAGTTTGTTTCCTGTAACCCTACCCTAAAAATATCCCTACACTTAAGTTTTTTCCGTCCTCCCATCTCCCAATCAACATTAAACATGCACAAAACACACATTTTTGAGGAAAAAGATAATGCAAAAGTTTTTTTTACCGACCTACCTAAGCTATTTTTTTTCAGACTGTTATAGGAAACAAACAATTTTTCTCTTGGCCTTAATATCCATATAATGATTTTAAAAAAATAATATCACTAAAATACTGGGCCTTTTGAGGCATTATATTAATGTAGATGATTAGATTTGATTACCTTAATGAATGTTCCATCCAGTAGCAATGAATCGGCCAGCCCTCTTTAAACCCTTATGCTGGTGGTGGCAGATGTGGCCAATACAAAATGATGCAAAGAACCTCTAAAA
>OZ012686.1:29820912-29844412 GCA_963942565.1 Maea johnstoni
TTTCAACTCTTTCATAGGGCATCCACTTTGAATTACAAGATAATATTAGTCCAAGAAATAAATTGAAATGGGTAGCTAGAATAACCTGATTACTCAAAACAGTATTGCTGATTGTAAGCAGAAAAACAAAATAAAAGAATCATGTTTTTACAACAAATTAAAGAGTCATATATATGGAATTTTAAGCTTTTTCAGATAATTTGCACAGTACTACCTTTGTTATTTATGGGTTGTGTGCTCTTACATTACATAAGCTAGATGATGAATCATTTACAATTTGAATGAAGGAATAGCAATGGTATTTTTCTAATGACTCAAAAAGGGAAAAGTGAATCTTTTTCTTGTCTTTTAAGCTTTTTTATAAGTATTTTTAGGTATTCTTTTACCCCTTGCAAATTCTTGACATAATTATATAATCATGTGTGTGCCAAAATAAATGTAAATGCATTAATGGAGGAGGTTCATGTGACTGGCAGGACAGTAGAAATAGACAAAATACTTGTCAGAATTTACAAAAACATTGTGTCCTTTATCAAGATTCATCAGAGCAGGGCATTTATAGTATCTAGATGAGGTGAGGTAGTAAGAAATGAACATACATGGTTCAGGTTGTAATTGATATGAGATAAGGTGTATGCAGATTGAATTGGTACTTGTACCTAAACGACACATATATTAAATTTTGGCAGATCCAAATTTAGTAAGATTTAGACATTATGATCTTGGATTGGCCAACTTTATACTTTGGATGAAGCAGTTGAGAAAGTTATATTTTTGGTAGTCAATATATAGTAAAAGAGGGAAGAGAGAAATATTTATGGATTTATAGTTTGAATTATTTTTTTAACCTTTTTTTTAAATATTGAAGAGCAATGAGTATATCAGAAAACTGGTCGTTGAACTTTTTAAATTGAGACCTTTATTAAGATGTGTCAGAAAGAAGCCCTTCATCCTGAATGTAGATAAAGAAAAGTAATATAGATGTACCATGTTACCTTAATTGGCTAATTATGAAATGTTTATACTTTTACAGACATCTATTATAAACAATGTAATAGATACTTGTATTTTGTTAGACAGGTAAAAAAATTGTAGGGCATATAAAACTTTTTAAACTCATTCTAGAAGCCAGAAAAGAATGTAATCAATCAAGGATTGCAATTAACAGGTGCTGGAATCCAGCACAATAAGAAACATTACACGTGTAAATTAATCTGTTGTGTTTGAATAATTATTTCTTTGTTTTGTTTTTCTAGTCTTTTTTACAAAAGGAGAGGAGAGAATCTGTAATCAACTTACATTCAAATTTCAGCATAATCAGAAGTATTCAGTAGTGTTTAAGTAAAGATTTAACAATAAAATGCAAGTAATTTGTCTCATGAAATTCACATCTTATTCAATAAACAAATATTCCAACAAAGCTATAAACTTCTAGATGAACACTAAATAAAAAATCATTGCCATCGGAAGTTGGGCTGGGCTACTGTATTATCTGGGTCATCGGAAGTTGGGTAGCCCATCTTAAGATGGGCCAGCAAAATCCAGCCCAACTTCCGATCGGAAGTTGGGCTTGGCCCATCTTAAGATGGGCTGGATCGGAAGTTGGGCTGCAACATATATATATATATATATATATATATATACATATATATATATATATATATATATATATATATATATATATATATATATATATATATATATATATATATATATATATATATATATAAATATATATATATATATAAATACAATTATAGTATTCGAGTATAGGACAGCCAAGGTGTGTGGGGCATACAAAAGTTAATGCTCTTCCTAGGAGAGATAGAGATATATGTAAAGATAAATAAGGCATTTCAGAAGTTTTGCTGATTGTATCGTTTTCTGCCATTCAAGCCTAAAATAGTAAATAAACATAATGTAATCCAAGTACCTTTGAGAAAACCACAGACTTAAACCACAGATATAGCAATTAACTTTCTTGCGCTGCTCAAACCTCCATCTATCTGCAGTGGTCAGAAGCTATGAGGAATCCAGTGTGCAATCTGCTAGACTGCTTAGTCATGGGGGCAACCCCTTTAGAAGTCTTAATTTAGAGGCTATTATATAGCAACTCCATGAAAACTTTACCTTAATTATATTCCATGCTGTCTGGAGTAATGCATCCTCAAGCAGTGCTCACACACGGCATGACATGATCGCTCCCCAGTAAAAGCATGTGCGGCTCACAGCATGCACGCTGCTTATTGATACCCACACATCATACAGCAGACCACCCTGTAGTCTACTACATCCTCCAACATTTTGCACTGCATCTCAACAATCACTAACCAAACGCTTGACGCTCCTACTGATGTTTATGACGCCCAAACTATGAGCTACTTCTGCACTTTTCAGACTTCTCAATCCATTCCTCTCCTTTATTTCTGACTCAGACAACTACTTTTTACATTGTTATTATTATCATTATTATTATTATCATTACTTTTATCATTATTATTATTATTATTATTATTGTTATTATTATCATTATCATAAGTAGTAGTAGTAGTAGTAGTAGTAGTAGTAGTAGTAGTAGTAATAGTAGTAGTAGTAGTAGTAGTAGTAGTAGTAGTAGTAGTAGTAGTAGTAGTATAGTCATCATTATTATTATTATTATTATTATCATTATTATTATAATTATTATTATTATTATTATTAATATTATAAAATATTATCGTTATCATCAATATTATCATAATTATTATTATAATTACTATTATAATTATTATATTATTATCATTATTATCATTATTATTATTACTATTATCATTATTACTATTACTGCTATTATTATCATCATTATCATCATTATCATTATCTATAATTATTATTATTATTCATTATTATTATTATTAATATTATTATCATTATTATTATTATTATCATTATTATCATTATTATTATTATTATTATTATTATTATTATTATTATTATTATTATTATTATTATTATCATCATCATTACCATTATCAATATCCTTTTCATTATTATTATTTCTATCTTTATATTTATTATTATTATTTCATCATTATTGTGCTATATCAAATATCAATTATTATTATTATAAATTATCATTATCATCATCATTATTATTATTATTATTATTATTATTATTATTATTATTATTATTATTATTAACATCATCATTATTGTTAACATCATTATTACTACTATTATCATTACAGCTATCCAAATCAAAGATTACTGAATATCTTATCATGAATGTTTCATTCCTTTCATTTATAACTACTTCCAACTACTTTTTTTTTTTTGGTTTGAATTTCAAAATCTGGCACAATATGATACACTAGTCACAGCTGGTCATAAATATAGTCTTTCTTTTTTATCCTTCTTGCCTTTATTACATATCTTTGTTGATGAAGCGGTTAGTACAATCCCATTCACCCCTCACATCAGCCTGCCTGTTGCAGGGGGCGCAAACTGTCAAGGCTGGTTGGAGGAGGAGAAATGAAGTTCTCAGATGTGTTGTGATTTTCAGATTAGATATTGCGCCCAGGGCGGATCTCGTCAGCAGGGTTCTCAGTAGGCAGAGAGGGGCAGCGGGCACATGCCCACATACGGCGGGCGGGGCGGCAGGCTGCGTGGGCCAGCTATTATACTCAATCAGCCGCACAACACACCCCAGCTGCCCAAACGGGCGGGCATCTGACAACTCCTACTGGCAAGAAAACCTGCACACAAAAGCAAAATAACACAGAACTGATTCTTGGATGAGATGACATGACATTTAATCAAATATCATACACATTAGAATTCATCATTCAAGAATCTTCAGTTTCAGAATGCCATTGGACTTAATTTTGGTGCAAATGTCGATCCACTGGATACGCAACCGGCAGGTCTCTGTGAACAACCTGGCTGCTGCGAATAGCACAAAAGTTGCATTCTGCGCAATTGTTGGTGCACAACTTTCTCTGTAATACAAATGATACGAGAGTCCTCATTGGTCTTTTTCTCCCAGTGACGTCACATTAAGACGAGGTGGGATAGCCAGGTCTTCACTACAGCGCATATGGCAATTGGTCTCTCGCTACCTAATCCATCATTTCATTCATATAAGATTTTGGCAGGCATGTGATAGAGAATATAAAGTACATCATAAAAAGTCATGCTCACAGCCTTTATAACAAAACATACATAAATAAAGCTCTCCTTTATGTGTGCTATTTATTTCTATGATACTTTTGAAAATAACTAAGGGATAAAGCATGAATTCACAAAATATTTTACAAGGGATTTATTATTTATTTTATGTCCCTGTCATGGCCAGTAAACCTGACATGGTTCTTAAAATATCCCAGGAAGACACAATGATTGACAGCTGTTCACTTTTTATACAGACAACTGAATGGATATCATTCTTTTTCTCTTGGAAGTTGTTTTTACAAATTTCCTGAATAACTTGATGCATCCTTGTGCTTTGGGCGACAGTATAGCCTCAGCATTGTAAGGGTTAAAATATCCCATGAAGACACAATGATTGACAGCTGTTCACTTTTTTTACCAGACAACTGAATGGATATCATTCTTTTTCTCTTGGAAGTTATTTTTACAAATTTCCTGAATAACTTGATTCAAACATTGGTCTTTTTCTCCTCATATCAAGTTTCCTGTTTAGAGATTATACAAAGACCCAGATGAAAGCTGCTCATTTTCTCTCACACTTGTGTTTCCTAGCAAGAATTTTTCCAAATGACTTATGGAGAGCTACAATTCTTATTTTCTCTTAAATGTCCTGTTTTATGAGATTTTACAGACGACAGAATGAAAGCAGTTCATTTTCTCTGAGAGATGCCCGTATGAAATGGACATATATGCTACATATATGCCAATACCTAGGATGCGCCAGGCTGGAACCTGGTAGGCAACAGTGTTTTCATTTCTACAGTAACTGTAGTATTGCTAACACTTCAACTAAGTTGTTGCAATATTTTGAGGGGTTGGATCTTAAAAATGTTTGTGATTTCATCACCACCAATAACTATAGAATCTAACATTTCTATAGTAAATAAACGCATTTTCTCTAATAGTCCGGCTGAATATATTTTTACCTATAACCACCCCTACTCCTCCTAAAGCGCAACATCTTTACCCATATAAAGTATTTGTGAGAGCTGCATATGGCAATCCTCTTGCAAGGGGGCAGGCACATGGTTTCAGTTTAGGTGGTTCGCTTAATAGGATGTGGGGTCCACTTTCACTCAAAGAAAAGTGGAATCCCAGCCTGGACATGTGAGAAAGTTGCCAGTGGGGTTATGCGGTGGTTTTCGTGGGGTACTCCGGTTTCCTCCACTACTTACAACTGGCTAGTCACGAATTAGCCCCAATTGGCATAAATGTGACGAAAAAAAAAAAAAGTTGCATTTGACCTAAGTTTTACATATTATAGGGATAGCCCCTTAAAACGGCCCTGTTGAAGGTTTGATTTGTTTGGGAGGCTGGAGCAGAGAGCTATCAGGGCTTGGCTGTTGGCCATGGAGCTCAAAGAGAGCTAGACGCAACTCCTACCTTGTTGTGAAGACATGTGGTAGGTATCACCTGGCTTGCAATGCTACTACTATACTAGCTATGGCGTCAAAAGACCTTGAAAATTCATTCTATGGCATGTATACCATATATATGGTAGAGATCAAGAGGCTTACAATGCTACTACTCTACTTAAGCTATGGCGTTAAAAGACCTTGAAAATTCATTCTACAGCATATATACCGTATTCTTCCGATTAACCGCACAGTACACATAGGGGTTGGGAAAATTTTCTGTGGAAGGGATGTTTCACTACTCTACTAGCTATGGTTTCAAAATACCTTGAAAATTCATTCTACAGCATAAATGCTGATATCAATACTCTACTAGGTCTGGCTCTATAAGGATTGTTAGGCCTACATTGCTACTACTCTACTAGCTATGGTTTCATGATACCTTGAAAATTTCATTCTACAGCATATATACCATGAACTTAAATGCTGCTATCACTACTCTACTAGGTCTGGCTTTCAAAAACCTTGAAAACTCACTCTACAGTGTAAAGACCATCGACTTTAAGACTGCTTAATTACCACTCTTGTACTAGTTCCTGCAAGTGTCTCTAAAATAATAACAATAATAATAATAACAATAATAATAATAATAATTATAATAATAATAATAATAATAATAATAATGATAATAATAATAATAATAATAATAATAATGATAATAATGATAATGACAATAATAATAATAATAATAATAATAATAATTATAATACTAATAATAATTATAATAATAATAATAATGACATCCTTAAGGTTTTCACACAATTTGATTTTCATTGTAAATCCAAATTGAAATCTTATTCTAGAGAGAATTTCTCACTCCAATGTCCTAATGGGGGTCTTGGATGAGTGAAGAGTATTGTAATGTGTTTCTAGACTGCCAACTGTTAACACGTGGTACTCCTGCCCTTGCTTGCCAAAAAGAATTGTCAGTGGTTATTTTTAGGCGATCCATCGATTTGTGCCCTGGCACAGTGCCATCTGGAGGCCACTGAGAGAACCACAGTAGACATGGCACTGCTGTAAACATTCCACAGGTCAAGCGAGATGGACTCATGCTGTTCTCACGCTGACCACTACTAGCTGGCTACTGTGGCTTTGAATCAATAGCAATTTAAACCAAGGTTTCACTACATGATACCCATGGCACATGTGCATCCTTCCAGATTTGCTTTTTAAACCACAGGCCAACATCCTAAGCTGAATCTAGCCTTTACGGAAAACTCGATATTCCTTTTTAAACCTTGCATTAGCATCTCTCTCTCTCTCTCTCTCTCTCTCTCTCTCTCTCTCTCTCTCTCTCTCTCTCTCTCTCTCTCTCTCTCTCTCTCTCTCTCATGATAATGATGATGATGATGACGATGGTGATAATGATGATGAAGATCATTAGGGTAAGTATTATAAGGATGATGACGATGGTGATTGTGAAGCAGAAGATGATAACGATGGTGATAGTCATCATTATATTTGAGATGTTGGTGATGATAATGGATATTATGACAGTGATGATGATGATGATGATGATGATGATGATGATGATGATGATGATGATGATGATGATGAAATTGATGATTACGATGATTATGATGTTGATGATGAATCGAGCCAATGTTCAGATTTGAATATTCTTGGTCTGCTTAAGGATTGTAGACATCAATTAAGAAGCCAACAACAATGCATGATGATGATGATTATGATGATGATCAGGACGATAATGTAGATAATGAATTGGGCCAATGTTCAGATCTGAATATTTTTGGTCTGCTAAGGATTGTAGACAATCAATTAACTTAACAGTGTAAGGCACTGAGAAGATCTATCTATAATGGCGCCAACAACGATGCAAGATGATGACGATTACAATGATGATTAGGACGATAATGTAGATAATGAATTGAGCTAGAGTTCAGACCTGAATATTCTAGGTCTGCTAAGGATTGTAGATCTCAAGTAAGTGAACGGTGCAAGGCACTGAGAAGATCTATCTATAATGACGCTAGGGACGACAATTAGCGCAACGATGATGATGATGATGATTATGATGTTGATGATGAATTGAGATATTCATGCTCTGCTACTGAGCAGTAGGCACTGAGAAGATCTATCTATAATGATGATGCAGATGATGATTATGATAATGATGATTATGATGTTGATGATGAATTGAGCTAGTGTTCAGATCTGAATATTCTTGGTCTGCTAAGGAGCAGTAAAAGGCAGTGAGAAGATCTATCTATAATGATGACGCGGATGATGATGATAATGATGATGATTATGATGTTGATGATGAATTGAGCTAGTGTTCAGATCTGAATATTCTTGGTCGGCTAAGGAGCAGTAGGAACTGGGAAGATCTATGTGGTACCCTCCTCTGACAACTCTCATCTCAATATCTGAGGCATTGCGTGGGTGCTGCTGCTGGTGTCCTTATCTGCAGACACTGACCAACTGCCCTGTATGGCAGGGACTTGAAAGAGTGGTCATCACCGCTTATCTGCTGGGCTGATCATTCATAAAGCTTGTAGTGGGACATGATGAGATAAGGCGGAGCATGAGAACAGGCAGCTACTAATAGGAGATACAGGCTGTCATCCCACAGCTGGTCCTACAGTGCACATATATATATATATATGTTGCAGCCCAACTTCC
The DNA here is from genome assembly GCA_963942565.1 of Maea johnstoni. NCBI lineage: Eukaryota > Metazoa > Annelida > Polychaeta > Spionida > Magelonidae > Maea > Maea johnstoni. The sequence goes on from OZ012686.1 coordinate 29,829,162, forward strand.
GATCCAGCCCATCTTAAGATGGGCCAAGCCTAACTTCCGATCGGAAGTTGGGCTGGATTTTGCTGGCCCATCTTAAGATGGGCTACCCAACTTCAGATGACCCAGATAATACAGCAGCCCAGCCCAACTTCCGATGGCAATGATTTTTTTATAAAGTGTTCATCTAGAAGTTTATAGCCTTGTTAGAATATTTGTTTATTGAATAAGATGTGAATTTCATGAGGCAAATTACTTGCATCTTATTGTTAAATCTTTACTAAAAAACTACTGAATATTTCTGATTATGCTGAAATTTGAATATAAGTTGATTACAGATTCTCTCCTTTTGTAAAACAGACTAGAAAAACAAAACAAAGAAATAATAATTCAAACACAACAGATTAATTTACACTGGTAATGTTTCTTAGGGTGCTGGATTCCAGCACCTGTTAATTGCAATCCTTGATTGATTACATTCTTTTCTGGCTTCTAGAAGGAGTTGAAAAAGTTGTATATGCCCTACATTTTTTTACCTGTCTAACAAAATATAAGTATCTATTACATTATTTATGATAGATGTCTGTAAAAGTATAAACATTTCATAATAATTAGCCAATTAAGGTAACATGGTACATCTATATTACTTTTCTTTATCTACATTCAGGATGAAGGGCTTCTTTCTGACACATCTTAATAAAGGTCTCAATTTTAAAAGTTCAACGACCAGTTTTCTGATATACTCATTGCTCTTCAATATTCAAAAAAAGGTTTAAAAAATAATTCAAACTAAAACATAAATATTTCTCTCTTCCCTCTTTTACTAAACAGTAGTCTATATTGACTACCAAAAAGATAACTTTCTCAACTGCTTCATCCAAAGTATAAAGTTGGCCAATCCAAGATCATAATGTCTAAATCTTACTAAATTTGGATCTGCCAAAATTGAATATATGTGTCGTTTAGGTACAAGTACCAATTCAATCTGCATTCACCTTATCTCATATCAATTACAACTTGAACCATGTATGTTCATTTCTTACTACCTCACCTTATCAGTAGATACTATAAGTGCCCTGTTCTGATGAATCTTGATAAAGGACACAATGTTTTTGTAAATTCTTAAGTTTTTATTCTATTTCTACTGTCCTGCCAGTCACATGAACCCCCTCAATTAATGCATTTACAATTATTTTGGCACATACATGATTATATAATTATGTCAAGAATTTGCAAGGGGTTAAAGAATACCTAAAAATACTAATAAAAAAGCTTAAAAGACAAGAAGAAAAATTTCACTTTTCCCTTTTTGAGTTATTAGAAAAATACCATTGCTATTCCTTCATTCAAATTGTAAATGATTCATCATCTATCTTATGTAATGTAAGAGCACACAACCCATAAATAACAAAGAAAAGGTAATATTGTGCAAATTATCTCTAATTGAATTAACTTTGAATTAGAATAAATCTGAAAAAGCTTAAAATTCCATATAAATGACTCTTTAATTTGTTATCTGGTAAAAATATGTGGACCTAATGAGCTGTAAAAACATGATTCTTTTATTTTATTTTTTCTGCTTACAATCAGCAATAATGTTTTGAGTAATCAGGTTATTCTAGCTACCCATTTCAATTTATTTCTTGGACTAATATTATCTTGTAATTTAAAGTGGATGCCCTATGAAAGAGTTGAAAATTCCATATTTAAAAGAATGCAAAAATTCATATGAATATTCATGAAGGGTTACATCCTGGTACCTATAATGATCGGAAGTTGGGCCAAGCCCATCTTAAGATGGGCCAGCCCAACTTCAAATGACCTACATCCTGGTATCTAGAGATCGGAAGTTGGGCCAAGCCCATCTTAAGATGGGCCAGCCCAACTTCAAATGACCTACATCCTGGTATCTAAAGATTGGAAGTTGGGCCAAGCCCATCTTAAGATGGGCTAGGGGTCATCGTAAGTTGGGCCAAGCCCATCTTAAGATGGGCTACCCAACTTCCGATCGTAAGTTGGGCAAAGCCCATCTTAAGATGGGCCAGGATCGGAAGTTGGGCTGCAACATATATATATATATATATATATATATATATATATATATATATATATATATATATATATATATATATATATATATATATATATATATATATATATATGTATATTTATATATATATATATATATATATATATATATATATATATACATATTCATATATACATCCATACATACATACATACATACATACATATATATAATATATATATATATATATATATATATATATATATATATATATATATATATATATATATATATATATATATATATATATATATATATATATATATATTATATATATGTATGTATGTATGTATGGATGTATATATGAATATGTATATATATATATATATATATATATATATATATATATATATAAATATACATATATATATATATATATATATATATATATATATATATATATATATATATATATATATATATATATATATATATATATATATATATATGTATATTTATATATATATATATATATATATATATATATATATATATATATACATATTCATATATACATCCATACATACATACATACATACATACATATATATAATATATATATATATATATATATATATATATATATATATATATATATATATATATATATATATATATATATATATATATATATATATATATATAAAATTAATAAAAAACAGCAATATACTTCTTGTATGAAGGTGGGCAGGGGTGGGAACTTAAGTAAAGAATACTCTTAGAAACTATTTGGGCCTATGTTTTACTCACGGTGTGATTGTCCTTTAAGTAAAAGGCTGGAACAAAGACATTATTATTTGACTAAACCATAGACTGGGAGCAAGTAAACAACAGCATTTCATCAACAGAGTACCCAGTAAAGTTGGCTCAATGTTTTGCCCTAACATTTAATACTAGCAAGCTTACCCCACTAGGAATAGGAAAGTCCTGTTTTGACCTCACATTTAGTTCTTGCAAATTTTACCATACTTAAAATTGGAAAGACCTGATACCACTGTTTTACAGTTACTTCTACATCATGGGTCTTCAGATGTCTCACACATTGGACAGAGGGCGGCGGGTCATGATGGATATGGGAATAGATATCTCATTATCCTCTATCTGTTCTGCTCTGACCACATAGTTTAGGCCTAAAAAAATGTTGTTTGTTTCCTGTAACCCTACCCTAACAAGTTTTTACTCAAAAAAATCCCTACCCTAAAGTTTTTCTCACCCTTCCAACTCCCAATTAATATAAATCATGCATAAAACACACATTTTTGAACAAAAAATAATCCAAAAAAATTATCACGACCTACCTACCCTATTTCTTTTCCGTACCGTTACAGGAAACAAACAATTTTTTAATCTAGGCCTTAGTCAGCTCCTCACCCCGGAGCTAACATATCTTGGATATTAGACAGGGGGTGGCGCATGTACGTTATGACGTACATGTGGATGGATATCTTACTGCCCTCCACCTGTCCTGATGTGACCTTAGTATCTTTAAGATCTGGGTTACCAAAAGTCCAAGGAATAATTATCATCAGCTCCACTCTGATTCTAGCAGCTGATTGGTCAATTTCTTTGTTGCACTGGACTGCATTGGGATTCTAACAATGCTTTCAACAATTGTCAATGTTAGGAGTCCAATATCATTCCTGTATCGGGATCCTAACAATGCAGTTCACAACGTTTATAAATGTTTAATGAAAATGATGATCTTAATGATGATTATGATAATGATAATGGTAACTGTGATTATAATGATGATAATTATGATGCTGATAACGATAAAGACAATGCTGATATTTGTAACATTAATCGTGATGGTCACAATAATCATGATGGTGATGATGAAGATGATAATGATAGTTATGATAATGACGACAATGGTAAGATAACGATGATAATGATAATGGTAACAATGATGACAATGTTGATGTTAACAATGATAATGATAATGGTGACAATGTTGATGATAACAATGATAATGAAAATGGTGACAATGATGATAATATTGATAACAGTGATAATGATAATGTTGACAATGATGACAATGCGGATGATAACAATGATAATGATAATGGTGACAATGACGATATCAGTCACTTTTATTCTTAAGAGATATCTTAATATCGCCCCTATCAATATTACATCCTGTTCTTTCCTATCACATTTAGTAGACTCCCATTCCAAGGAGACATATAGTGTCTATAAGGGGAGTTGACATATTCCTGGGACGCCCCTGGGCCTGCAGAGCTGCATGACTATAAGGAAATTATTCTCCTGGCCGTCGGCTAGACCTTGAGAGATATTGATTCTGCTGCTTATCCTCCTAAAGGTCTGTCACCCCAAGCTTGATTTGCTTTCTTCTTTTCCGAGACGCCCTATCCCCTTTATCTCCAGCCCAGAGAGGCTGTTCAGCTAGTTAAATGATAAAATGCTGCTAAATAGAGGAAATCGGGATAAAATGAAACCCATTGAGCGAGGAAATTGATTAGGTTGAAGGGTATCAATGTTGTTTGCATTGGAATGGGGGGTATTTATAGGGATGTTACCTAACACTGCCGTGGGGGTAAGGTGTTAAGTGTTCTAAAAATAAGTGGCCTGGACTCATTTGCCAGATAAGATTGTCTTTCTTTATTCCGCCTAGTTTTGAAGGTATATCACTCTCTTTTTGAGTTGAGGTCAACTGCAGCAATTGGTAGAGTAGGACAGAGAGATATATATTCTCACAGGCCTCAACATTAATTCAAAATGTTACTGGCCCCATAGGACCAGTAACATGACGTAAATTTTTTACAGGTCCTACAAGTTTTTCTTTCACATAACAAAAAAAAACATTGCATAAAATTCACGGACAACATTTATTTTTATTTATTATATCTTCATTTATTTCAAAAACATTTTGGGTTATTCTTGAGGAGCAACTTGTTAACAAGAATGTCCCTAAATGTTTACTGGACCTGTATGACCAGGTAAGTTCTTTTTTTACTGGTCTGAAGCCGTTTTGGGGGAATTTTGACTGGCCTGGGGCCAGCAATTCACTGTCAGCGTCGAGCCCTGTCTCAGCATATTTTTATGATCTATTAAACATCTTTTCCCTATTCATATTTAGAAAATTTGTAAAAACATAATTTGGGATTTACTACATTATCAATCATGGTATAGATGACTCAAATAATGCTTTGACCTGGGTTAATTATTACTGTATAATATAAATTATTATGTTATGCTCTACATGCTAGACATAGCATTGAGGGTATAACTGTAGGAATAAGATGCTGACTAACACCACCCTCACTTGAGTGCCACATGTAGACCTGACTCTGCAAGGGTATTATAGCACTCTTATCATGTGTTATTGTTATTGAATGACTTTTAATAACTACAAAGTCATGTTATGACCGAATACGGACCTTCCGACCCGTTTTCTACCGAAAAAGGGGTCGCTTATTGTGGAGGGGTCGTTCGTGCAGGGGTCGGAAGGTGGGTAATTCGTTATGACAAAACATATATTGGAGTCCTCCCTGATGGCTTTCTCAAATTGAAGGCATAGTGTGTATAATTGATATGAACTAATATAACCCCTACTAGATCCAGAAAATATAAGTACATTTATGCATATCTTGTACACATCTTTTGCACTATAATAAACATCAGCACTTCTTCCTGAAATCTGCACTGTTAATTCTTCCTCTTCCGCTGTGCCTGCCAGAGGAGCCCTGTAACATATCGACACCCTCCTCTGAGATGCCTCCCGTACACATCATGTGAGTACACTTTAAAACAGCACAAGGTAGAGATATTAACCCTTATGCTGCTGGTGGCTAATTTGATCAATACAAAATGATGTGAAAAAAGCGGAAAATGACTAAAACCATGGCAAATGGGTACTCATCTGAAAGTACTCGATGAGAGCTAGCTTTCCAATGAATACCAAGATAGGGTTTAGATGATTTTCAAAGATTTTTTAGTTCTTGTGCTTTGGACAAAAGTAGTCTCAGCATTGAAAGGGTTAAGGCACTCGCTCACTCCCCCACTGGTACCTTGCAGCCATTCACTCCGAGAGCACTTTGGGCGACTGATGGATGCTGGGAACCACAGGTAGCAATGGAGGCGACCAATCATATTCTTTCTGTGTATACAACAGGAAATAATCTGCCTCATTACTCACCCATTAACAGTTCTATATACAGCATCAACTCATTTCCTTCTTCATTTTCTTTTTTTCTGAGAACACTGGCAAGTGTTTTATGGATACATTTACTCCTCAGGATAGTAGTACATACAAAATCAACGCATTTTCTTTTTCATTCTATTTTTTCCGAGAAAACTAGCTGGGAAGTGTTTCTAAATGAATACATTCAATACTCTGGATACTGCACCAATTCACACATTATACTTTTCTTTCAAGTTTTTATGAAAATATTGGGTTAATTACTCTGATACTTCATTAGGGAGTGTTTTATATTGTTGGCTAGCATTATGTTGTGTGTGTGTTATTGCTGGTGTACAGGCTGCCTCGAGGTCCTAAGTGCAGCTCTGTGAGTAGACGGCACCCAGCAGTTCAGGCCACCAGGGGTCAACACCATGTATCCCACCACTAACTTACCACTTAGAGCGATCCACAGCTTACTCAGCAGCAGTCAGACAAACACTTAGACGAATATATACAAGTGGATATGAAACCAGTCAACCTGAAAATTTTGTGACATTTCTAGCTAAAACTCTCAGTAGTTTTGTTAATTATATTTTTCATACAGGCGTATTTTCAGTAATTCCGTAACATTTCAATTTTTTTTAAAAAGAGGTAAATGTCCTATTTTCATCCAATTTGTTTCACTTTACCTACTCGTCAAAGTATTTTTATCTGAAGATTGCCAATATTCCATTCCTACCCTCTTAGTGTGTAATTAATGTTTATGGAAGGTATTCATCACTAATTGCCTCAGGCTGGGCATTTTTGGCCCACTAAAGAGTATGAAAAGATGCCCTAAGTTGCTATTTTTATTTTGTTTTTCTCTCCACCCTCTACCCTATGGGACACGCCTACCCATATTCACTTTCTCCCTGTAAAAGCCATTCCCCCCCCCCCCCCCCCCCCTGTGTGGGGTAACCTTTGGCCCCCTTTTCCTCCCCCTTATCTCTGAGGGAGGCCATGTTCTCCGAGGAGATGTTGCTATAACATATGTTTCGACTCAACCGACATGCACATGCTGAAAACCTCGACAATCAAACTTACAACTACAACCATGAATAACTGCAGACCTGATAATTCTCCGACCTGAACCTGGTTTTTCCCGAGCGCTCCCACAATTAATGTTGTACTTAATTGGGAGTGTTCTGTAAATACTTGTCATTTCTTTCACTAGGTGTGTTTTTTCTGGGCCATATAATAACCCGAACTGAAAGCCTAATGCTGGCTGAGGTCATGTGATATATGGACTTCGGCGAGCGAGCAGTCGTAAGTTACCCGTAAAAAAGCAATTCTAGTGAATGACTAATGTGTTTCACTTCTAAAGAATGCTTGCTGTTGATTTGACTTCAACTGGTTAACATTTACATCACTTATGATGCAGTCACTCTTCATCAATGGGACAGAGAAATACATGAAGAGTTTTGTTCAGAATGATGATGCGGTTAAAGTCATCAGTTTCCCATCTTGAGGTATAGTGATAATCATTCACACACCTCTTTTAACCCTTATGCTGCTGGTGGCTAATTTGATCAATAACAAATAATGTGAAAAAAGCTGAAAATGACTGAAACCCTGGCAAAAGGGTACTCATCTGAAAGTACTCGATGAGAGCTTTTCAATGAATACCATGCAAGATAGGGTTTAGATGATTTTCAAAGATTTTTTAGTTCTTGTGCTTTGCACAAAAGTAGTCTCAGCATTGAAAGGGTTAACTGCACCAGGTGGAATTCTAACACCAGAGTGAAGAAGCCAATTGTTCTTTTCCCTGGGTACACCATTTTTTTCTCTTCCCTCTGCTACAAGGTGGTCAAGATGAAGCATTAGGTGAGAAAGTGAAAATATAACTAAATTTCATTCCAATCCATTCTTCCTCCTTCATTGATCTTGAAAGGTTCTTAATGACATAATGACAATAAAAACATAAATAACGTTCACAATGAATTTATTCTCTATAAACTGAACAGTATAAAAATAATCTGAATCTGAAAAAGGCTTTCCTTTTAAAAGATAAAACTTCACTGACTCTACTTTCACAACTCATCAATAGATAAAAACACTTCTCAGATTGTGCATTTATTTCTGAAAAAAGGTAAATAATATACATTGAAACTACCATTTTTGAAAACTTCCTACAATGACATATTTTGTGCTCTACCATGCACTGTATGACTGGTGTTTATGTTTGCATTCTTTCATCCAAAAAAAACGAGGCCAAAGCACACACGGCATGTTGCCTAAAAGTTTGTCTTTGGCACAAAACCAGACAAATGTAACTCAACTGTCTAGCCTGACTCAAACATTTGTCTTTTATTGTGTTTCTGTACAGAGTGCACGCTGCCCAAATCATAAATGTGTAATATTGTTGCCATGTGCTTCACAGGGCGCTGAGTACTTCACACGGAGAGTTTTAACCGGAGACAGAGGAACAACAATAAAACACTGGCCATGAATCAAATAAGAGAACCCATGTGGGAATCAGAGTGACCTAGCACTAGGAGGTATAGCACTGTGGAGGAGCGGTGGCGTAGTGGTAACGTGTTCGGCTGGCGACACGAAGGTCGCGGTTCGTTTCTGGCCGGCACCACTTCTTTCTGTCCTTAGACAAGACAGTTTACTTCTCGTTGCCCAGTGCTTCGGATGGCACTTAAAGCCTTAGGTCCAGTCGGCCAAGAGCTTTAGTAGCTTGTGTTTCTTGTAATTGATATACCGACTTAAAATAAAGATTACTTTACTCTTTTTGTAATTTACTGTGAGTTTACTCAAGTCCTGCAATGAAAGAGCTGATTCCTAATCTGAAGTGTTGTCTGGGCGCATAATACTTATAAAGTTGATGGGAATAAAATCACTGGATATGCAACCAGCAGGTCTCTTTCAACAGCCTCCGCGCAACTTCTTGCCCAGGTGTTAACAAGATCTACTCAAGGGGTGCATTCAGCGCATGTGCATGTGCCACTCTATAATGTAAACAAATACGACAGCCCTCATTCTCATGTCTCCTAGTGATGTCACATTGAGGCAAGATTAGGTGTGTCCAGGACTTTATAATTGGTCCTTTGGTAATTAGTCTGTGGCGACCAATCCATGTTCTCTTCCTCTAACATAAAATCACCAGATATTGGAATAGTTTTAGGTTTATGTTACTTATAATTCTTACCCCTACAGCCGCCTTAAAGAATCTTGACTATGTTGGTGATATTTTCTGACAAACAATAATATTAGAAAAAAATTCATTGATCAAAATCACTTGGAACGCTCATTTCAATATTTTGAAAATCCAATTGGATCAAACACAAGTTTTCATAGGAAGTACCAAAAATTATAGATGAGATTTTCGAGAGGACTTCAATAGCATTAGCGGGTTCACAGCACTCTCCTCATTTGCGCATACCTTATTTAGAGTCTTTTTCAAGAGTGTATTGATTTCCAAGCCCTTCCGTGAATGTCAAGCCAATAAATATCTAGGTTTCCCTTTTGCCAGGGCCTGCCTACAGAGCCCAGTAATTGGGTATTTATGCCGATGACGTCTTTAGCTAGGCCACTGCGGTACCGTGGAATGAACTCTCACTGTGAATGGCCTCGAGTGATCTCATTCTCCAAGATTCATTTGTACATGATACATCTAGGCTTAGATGAATAAAAACCAGGGGATATGAAACCAGCCAGTCAACCTGAACAAGCTGGCTGCGTTGAATAGCCCAAAAGTTGTGTTCTGCGCATGTTAGTATGCAAGTTTCTCTGTAATGTTAAAAATACAAGAGCCCCATTGGTCTTAATGTCCCCTGGTGACATCACACTTAGGCCAGATTCAAGACCCTTGGCATAGCCATGCCTTAACTATAGCGCATATAGTAATTGGTCTCTGAAATTGCTACATATCCATTCTTTGATTCATCTAAGATCTAGGTTAACCTCTGAAATGTCCACATAGCATTGTGAACTCCTCATAGACAGGTACATCTAGTTTCAGCTAATTCTCCAGGTCTCATTTTTCCATAAAACAACCAGGCATTTAACCTGGAAATATCAACATGGGGTTGTGAACACCTCAAGCATGAGAATAGTCTGAACACATTTTCCCTGTCTAATTTTCCTATGATAAAATGTGGGAAATACCCAAGATATGACCACCTCATTATATGATCACATTTCCCTTAAGTCCATAGTTGATCAGACATTTCACTGTATACACCTAGAACCAGTGCCTATGGGACTGGAAGGTCACCAGAAATTCAACAGTTAGGCTAGAAATACTATAGATTCACAAAAGATTGTGTAGAGTAAATTTTGCGAGTTTACAGAAAATTGATTTTTACGTTTTTTAACTTTGCGAACATGGAGTGCTAGCTATAAATATACTCTAAAAGTGGCAACACTAATCATTGTGAATTTTAATTTTGCGTCCAAGGTTAAATGAAAAAAAAACGCAAAAAATTAAACTAATGCAATCTTTTCCGAATTTACAGTACCAAGGGAAAGGCTCCGTGTGGTATCTCATTGTGCCATGGCTTCAACAGGATGCGTTTGTTGTCTTTAAGCCTTTTATGCCTGTATCAGCCAAAAAATGTCCTGACCACTTTAGTATAATCTTTTTTTTCACTTGAGAATTTCTGCAAAAATGGAGAAATTGTAACCAGTTTACCTGAATAAAAACAAATCTCCTTCAGATATTTTATGAACTTTTGTTTGATTCCAGTTCATTTTACCACTTCCAATAGTGAGGCACAAGGGTTAAGATATACCACAGAACAAGATGACACTTGTGGAGGCCTCCAAGCATCAATGGGTTAAATCATCAGCAATCAATTCTACATTTAGTGTGAGTGCTGTGCTATCTGTGAAACCTACACTTCAGCATGACTTGGACATTGCAACACAGACTAGTGTAACTATTGTGTATACATACATGTCTAAATCCCTTGCCCCCACAGGCAGGGCTGGAGCATTAGCAGACACTTGAGAGCACTGACCATTACTATGTAACCAATTGATAAAGTTTCAGGACTGCCGAGCGGGGGCAGGAAATAGCCAGGCCTCTTAGCTGCTGGAAATGGTTTATCAGCTTCAGACGAAGGCCACATTGTGATCTCCTCCAGATATGGCAGAGTGCACGGCCTCAGAGCATGCTCTCACAGTCTCAGGGTCTCAGCCAGCAGGGTCTGACAGTTTCATGGTCACAGGGTCTCAGCCAGCAAGTTCTCAGGGTCTCAGATCAGATGAAGACCACATTATCATCTCCTCCCAGTCTCAGTCACCAGGGTCTAAAGGTCTCAGAGTCTCAGGGTCTGTGGGTCTGAGCCAGCATGGTCTCACACTCTAAAGCCCCTAGGGTCTCAGCCACCAGGGTCTCACACTCTCACGCCCCTAGCGTCTCAGCCAGTATGGTCTCAACCAGCAGGGTCTCACACTCTCACTCCTCACACTCTGAGGGTCTCAGCCAGCAAGGTCTCACACTCTCACAGTCTCAGGGTCTCAGCCAGCAGGGCTTCATGTCAATTTCAACCAAATAGTTGACTTTTTTCACCTCAATAAGGTGTTCTGGATAGCCTTATATATGTACATCTAATGTCACCTAGTGTATGTATATCTACATATCTATATCTATATCTATATCTATCTATATCTATATCTATATCTATATATATATATATATATATATATATGTATAGATAGATAGATAGATAAATAGATAGATAGATAGATAGATACAGATATACAGGTGAACTTGGATATGACAGACTCAATGGGACCAGGAAAATTGGTCCATCATATGCAAACTCTGTCATATACATATGACACATACTTGATATGGGACAGGGACCAAACATATCGTCCATCATAGACATAAGTCTGTCGTATAGTGGTCCGTCATATCCAAGTTCGCCAGTATATATATATATATATATATATATATATATATATATATATATATATATATATATATATATATATATATATATATATATATATATATATATATATATATATATATGGCATTGTATATGGACATTATGCCTCATTTCAATAAGTAAATGCATATTTATGGTTTTAATATGAGTACATTTACTGGTCTCCCTTGAAAAATAAGATGCCTAAAAACTTTACAATTGTCAATTTTGGACAACCAGTTTCTAAATCCTGGCTAAGACCTTGGTGGCTATATACCTGCAATGTCTATTCCTAGCAGTGCAACATGTGTAGCCCATTGATTTGAAGGGAGCTTCTGAGTCTGTTGACGGTTCTACACAAAATGTGTGATAGCACGCAGGCCTTGAACCAATCCATACTTAGAAATGACTTTGAAAATATTTTGGAAGTAACTCTGGAATTAAGCATAAATTGGGAAAAAAATGTTTTTTTTGATAAAGATACTTATTCACGAAAATTTGAATATGTCTAATGTGTATTCTATCTTTTGTAAAAAAGTCAACTTATGAAATAGCCTCTTGTGTAAAGCACGCCGCCTGCTTGATTAATTAAGTCAATCTGCAACTTTCCTTAATGAAAATACTATGACACTAGCTGATTCTCCCTTGCAGAAAGACCCTAACAAATCTACAAACACTTTCTATGAAACACCTCTAGTAGAGGGGCGGTTAACCCAAAAAATGTGCAATTTGGGTTAAAAGGGTTAAACTTGGTACATGAAGCGAGATTATATTCTTCAAACCATTCACCTAAATAGTCTATTATGATAGATTAAATAGTCTATTGTAACTCACCTAAATAGTCTATTAGTCCCAAATATGTCTTATTCATTCAAACTAACACAGTTATGCATGTAATGCCCAAAATGTCCACACTAATTTGATGACACCTTTTTGAAAAAGAATTTTTCATAAACTATTTGAAGGTGAAATGTAAATCACTAATACCCAACCAATAACTCTCCATAAGATATTTTGTGAGTTTATTCTTAATTCTCATTCTATTTTCTATCTCTAGATGTGACCATGTTAATGTTTCACTATACATGTGACATGCCTAACATTTTAAGAAAAATTGAAAAAAAAAAAAAAAAAGACACCTGACACTATCATCCAAATTTTAAAAAATCTAAGCTAAAAATCTCTTAAGTATGTTTATCCAAAGAGGTTTTTGAGCCTCCAACACCAACACATCTCTTATAATAATTTACCAAAAACTACAGAAGATAGCATTCGGGCAATTGTGTAATGCTAAATGCTTATACTTTAATGAGTTGAGAGTGCCACCTTGATCCAATGAAAAACAGTAGCATGAAAATCAGAATAATTGAGAAGAGCATATAAAATGAATGAAGATTTCAAACTTTCATCATATACTGTCTTTTGGAATATCTAACTTTCTGCCAGATATGCATTAACCCATTCATGCCCAAAAGCTTAAGAGTTCTTCAAAAGTGTTGTTTGGATCTATGATACTTTTTGAAAGTAACTAACAAAATTTTAATAAAGGATGGATTTACAAAGTTTTTGAGTGAGATTTACAGTTTAAATCCAAAGAGCATTTTTCTTTCAAATAATATTTGGAATATTCTTTTGATAGAGAAATATTGCATCAGTAGCCTGTCATGAATGGTTTAACCCTTCAAATGCTGAGGCTACTTTTGTTCAAAGCATAGGGACACAAAGATTTTTAAAACCATCTAAACCCTGTCATGTTGGCATTCATTGGATAGCTCTCACTGAGCACTTTCAGATGAGTACCCATTTGCCAGGGCTTCTGTCATTTTTCATTTTTTTGTATCATTTTATATTGGCCAAATTAGCCACGGCAGCAGCATAAGGGTTAAATGTTCTTGAAAAGCATAATGTTTGGATCTATAATCTGTGATACCTTTAAAAGTAACTTACAAATACAGCATGGATTTACAAAATCTTTGAGGGAGATTTACAATTTAAGATCCAAAGACCATTTTTTCTTTAAAATGATATCCAGAATATTCTTTTGATAGAGAAATATTGCCACAATGACCTGTCATGAATGAGTTAAGTTGTCTGATAACATATCTGGTCACTTTGAGGCTTAGGGGGTTAATTCAAAGCCCAGGGTTCGACTTTCCCAGAGGCCCAGGGGCATATGCCCCTAGATTTTGCTGTGGGCCCTAGATTTTTCAGACTAGGTGCCCGAAATAGTATATATAATAACCAGAAATTCTGTTTTTGACCACTTATATTTATCAAAATACCCTTTTCGGCCCCTAGCCTGAAATCTAAGTATCAGATCCTGAAGCCACAGGTGTGTTTGTTGACCTACCTGCACTGATGGCCTGTATGAGAGGCGTGGAGTTGTCCAGCACTGAGTTGACGTCCACTCCGTGCTCAGTGACCAGTCGCTTGACCAGCTCTAGGCTTGTGCAGTTGCGGGCCTGCGAGTGAAGCTTCCATTCCAATAGCGCTCTCAAATCCTTCCTGACGACCGTGTCTCCGGCACAGCGAAACAACAACTCCTGCTGCAGCCCCGGCGCATTACCCATAATGCACTGCTTGCATAGCAACCAGCTGAGACGTCAGCCACGTGGGTCGTAAGGCCAGGCCACTGCAAGATCAACAATAAGGCTATGAATGTTAGAGAAGCGCGTTCTGACGTACGTTACACATCTCGGCAGGGCCAGCAGGGAAATCAGCAGCCTCCACATGCACAAAATAGAATCACCAGCGCCAGTCACCAGCAGCACGCAAACAGAAAATAATTTAAAATATTGATAGATATAATCACCAGCTTTGGTGACAGGCAGCCTGCTTAGACATAGATACACAGAAAAAATAAAAGATAGTGATCACCATGCAGTTCTGGTCACCAGCAGTCTGCATGCAGAGATAATAAAATATACTGATAGATATAATCATCAACTTCGGTCACAGACAACCTGTTTAAACACTGAAAAAATGAACCACAGTGATCACTAGTTCTGGTCATCAGCAGCATGCATACAGAGATAATGAAATATATTGATAAATATGTTCACCAGATCTCATTATCTGATGCATGCTTATAGACAGATACACAGAAAAAAATACAGAA
>OZ012686.1:29844612-29877112 GCA_963942565.1 Maea johnstoni
TTTTCAAAAAAAGTCTCATTCAGAAAATATTTAAAAGAGAAATATTGATCACCACTCATTGAACAATGCAACATAATTTAGTTTGACACTACACGCTTTATTCTTTATTTTCCATAGTATCAGAACACTTATGCAAAACTCAAAAAACGCTGGACATGAAAAGGTTAACCCTAATTACGCTGCCGGTGGCTAATTTGGCCAATAGAAAATGATGCAAAAAACCTGAAGAATGACTGAAACCCTGGGGGAGAACTCAGTGAGAACTATCCAAGGAGTACCAACATGACAGGGTTTAAATGATTTTTGTGTTTTTGTGATTTGGGCGAAAGAAGCCTCAGCATTGGGAGGGTTAATATAAGTTGTCACAAGCAAGATCAACAACAAAAAAATGATTATGAGAGAGCTGCCTTCTGACGTACACAGCAGGCACCATCAGTGTTTCACTGGGGAAATCATGCAGCTACTCATGAAATATAATCACCATCAACACGAAGCCGCACTCAAAACAGATGGAAATTTCAAAAATGTTCAAATGAGCATTTAAATATAACCATTATCAAATAATTAGATAGAGTAGACAAGAAAGACTGCAACAAATCCAAAATATCAAATAAACATGTTTACTTCTTTTTGTTATTAGACAGCTACTGAGTTTCAGATAAAAAGGAAAGATTGGTTAGCTGGAATCTGATTACCTGAGCATTTTCAAAAAGATGCTGTTTTAAGGCTTTTTTACATTTCAAATTAAAAAAAAGTTTGTTCTCAAATGTATTTTTTACAATTCCAGAGGTTTTCTTTTAAATTTTTTTCTTGCCACACTGACAGACTGGCTGCTTCCAGATTGTCCAGGTCCTGCCCTGCCAGTCCTACGGAAGGGCTATTATTATAATGAAGATGTGTCCTAAAAAATCTGAGGCATAAATTCCCCAGTCTGTACTGATGGTCTGGCGGTAAAAGGCCTAGAAAAATAAAATGTTTGTTTGTCCTGTAACTATCCGATAAAAAAAATGGGGTAGGTAGGTCGGTAATATTAAAATTTTTGGATTATTTTTTTGGTCAAAAATGTGTTTTATGCATGTTTTACGTTGATTGGCAGTTGGGAGCACGGAAAAAACTTTAGGGTAGGGATTCTTTTGAATAAAAACTTGTTAGGGTAGGGTTACAGGAAACAAACAACTTTTTTAGGCCAAAGTAGACCGCTGCAATTCTTATATGAAAAATTATCAAACATTGCAAATGAATGGGTTAATCCAAGTCCCTCTGAAATCCTGACATATTTGTGATATCTGAGTGTCGCACAGATGCGAATAGCAGCACTCTCCCTGCTGGAGGAAGGAATGTCCTAAACAGCTGGAGATAGACGTCTAGAGAACCACTCGATCTCCATCGGCAGTGATTAAACCCATCCACGCTTAAATACATATCACATTGGGATGGTATGAGACTTTTGAGCATAAATAAGTCAAAAAACATTATTTACTGAATATGCAGATAGAGAATAGTTGGTTGAGTTGTGATTAACAATTCTTCATCAAATATTTTCTAAAATTCGCCTTTGATCAAATGATATCACCAAAATAATAAGGCTTTTGTTGACTCTCCTCTAGAAAATAGCTTAACCCTTAAACTGCAGTTGGCATCATCTAAGAGTACTCGGCAAGAGCTATCCAATGAATACCAACAATTGGCAGGGTTTAGATGGTTTTCAAAAAAAATCTTTGCATCCTTGTGCTTTGGACTAGAGTAGCCTCAGCATTGGAAGGTTAATATCAATATAAAATGTATTAATGTTGTATAATGTTGAAGCCTTGATAAAAGCTAATTGAGTTTTTGTAACACTAGCTTAAAATATATTCCACAGATTAGAATTTTCTTCTATTTCCTCATAATATAGATAATGATATATTACAAACAGAATAGGGAAATAAAGAATGGGATCCTTTATTAGTTGAAGAATATGAATGATTTTTAACCAGGTGATACTTTTCAAACTTAGGGGTGTGTATGACATATTGAATCAAGCCAATAACCTGATATCTATAAGAACATTGTGAATCTCCTAGTAAAATATAGGAAGGATCCTAGTTGTGCTAAAATAAAGGTAAAGAGTAAAGAAATGATAGCATGTTAAAGATATTGAAGAATGGGTGAGACTCATAAAATTGAGAATTTTTATGACTACAATGTGCAAACAATTGAAATTGAAATTAATTATTATATGTTACTCATTACCTGACAATATAAAAACTATCTTGACCACAGTTAATGGTAACAGTAAAGGAACAAATTGATACAATAATATGTTCCTGTTTGTGACGAAGTTTAACAATTCTGATTCAGCTATATCATTTGTTAGGTGTGTCATCAATGTGGCCCATATTGATTTTAGATAACTCTTCTCAAACAATACAGCCTGCTTTCACTTGTCAATACAAATTTGACTCGACAATATCATTCAATATTTTACACATCATATGGATCTAGAACAAAGTGATTTATGCATGACTGTTAGAAAATACTGAACTAACAAAGTAATAGAAGGGCTCGAAACTAGGGGGTGCCGGGAGCCCTTGGCTCCCTTGATTCTCCAGAGGATCCCTCATATTTCAGATGGGAGCCCAGAAATGTACTGGTTTCTGTACACAAGACCTGTGAGAAACTTTTGAAGATGCAACTGGGCTCCATGGAAAAAAATGTCAATCTCGAGCCCTGAGTAGATATAGTTATGGCTTGATATGCATTGGTTTTACTATGACATATCTCAATTTGATGCAAAATGACATTGATCCTCAACCCCATTAGCTAAGTTGATTGGCTGCATGTTCACCACTAATTTTACAGCTAAAAAGGAGGAGTTATTCTATGTATTTAAAAGAATCCCTTTAATTAATTCTACAGCTCCAGATAGGTACTTATTAATATCTGTATTTGTGTTTTCAATAAATAAACTGTGCTAAAAGACATATTGCAAAACAGGACTTTGCCAAAATTAGTTGTATAATCTGGTCTGTAAAGTCAAGCTCCCTATAGCACATTGCCCACAATTACACCATGGGAGATGGTGAAGTTGCCAATTCAAATGGATGTAAATAAACTGCTGGTGGCTAATTTGGCCAATACAAAATAATGTAAAAATTCTGAAAATGACTAAAAGCCTGGCCCATGGGTACTCATCTGAGAGTACTCAGTGAGAGTTATCCAATGAATACCAACATGACAGGGTTTAGATGGTTTTCAAAATTCTTTGCTTCCTAAAATGTGCTTCGGACGAAAGTAGCCTCGGCATTGGAAGGGTTGAGATAAATTGAATGAATTATGCATAAATTGTGTATAAATTCCCTTCCTGTATCTAATGGCATTCATCAATAGTATTGCACTCAGCAGCCTAGGCCAGTTTCTCTTGTTGCGCACCAGAGAACACGGTGTTTAATTGTGTCGAGATGTAGTAGGCTTGTCTCAGTACATCTCCCGTTGTGTGCTGTGCCTGCCAGCGGTGCAGCAGTGGAAGGTACCTGAGCCGTGTTCAACCATTAGTTCCCCTACATCTGTGGCGTGTGAAATGATCTCCACGCCATAAAACTTGCATGTAGCGTGCCATTAGCGGGCCAAACCCTGACCCTGAGATAAACCCTGCCAAACGTGTGATATTCCCGGCAACACGCTGCCGCCCCGCACTTATTTATCTTTATGAAAAACTACATCACCCAGGGGAAAGGTTTTATCTGAAGAACGCCCCGCGAAATGGATTACAAAATCATTAAATACGTGATTTATCTACTTTGATCATAATATTTATCTTTCCCTTGGAGTAAAAATAGAAAAATCAACCGTTCTTGTCATCAATCATGTGAGCATGAGAGAGGAATCTAAGAAAGTGGTTTACAAATTACGCAGACATCGCTGCCAGAATAAGAATCCAACAAAACAAGATAAAATCGATAATTGACTTTTTAAACTCACATTTCAAATTCACATTATTAGTTGATAATCTTTTTTTTGTCAGCGTTCCCCTCGAAAACAGGGTCTAGTTCACAGGTATTAAGTCAGCAAAAAAAATTGAGGAGAGTCGTTCTTTGAGTTTCAAGTAACAATTCGCCGTCAAATTGTGTTTGAGAAGATTTCAAATGAGGATTCTTACAGAAAGTTTTTTCATTGGCCTTTATTGGCAGATGAAATTGAGTCATTTTGTATATGGTGCATATTAATGTTCACATTTTATTGGCTGTCAGCTGAAAGTGACAGTCATTTTGTATATGATGTGAATGCTTTGAGTTTCAAGTACCATTTCTCCTTCGAATTGTGTTTGAGAAGATTTCAAATGAGGATTCTTACAGAAAGTTTTTTTCTATTGTCCTTTATTGGCAGCTGGAAGTTAGTCATTTTGTATATGATGCGAATGAATTTTTACATCTGGATCATCACCTACCTAAATATGTATTTTGACAAAAAAAATCCAAAAACAGTAATTGATATTGCTTTTTACGATTTCATGTCTTTTTTTCATTTTCCCTATATCACCTTTTTATTCAAAATGTTGAGAAACTTTAAAAATCTAGTTATTTCTACTGATCATTTCTCATCAAATCCCTATCAATTGGCTACATCACTGGTTTGTGGTGTTTGATGGTGAAATACAAACAATTAAGAGGGCAATCCCAGAGAAGTTTAACCCTTTTGCTGTCTGATGGTGGCTAATTTTGCTGATTCAAAATCATGAAAAATGATTGAAAACATGGCATAGGGTTGCATACCATTAAGACAAAACAGTAAGATACTGGTACCGGTACTGGCAAAACGGTACCAGTGGTATGGTATCGTTAACCGTGAAATGGTACCTCTGATCTCTGTGGCCTGATCAGCTTTTTTACGACATTCAGTGGCGATCAAGTGTGGTTCTATTCCTCAATTCTATGACAAGAATCAATAGTGGAATTGGGGAACAGAACCATTGATATCGATGAAGATTGACAAAGTTAACCGAAGCAAATGAGTGCCACCACGCACTGCGAACATGGGATGTTACATCTTATCGTATTTCCCGCCAAATGCTATTCAAGACTGCGTGTCTGGAACTCTTTCGGCGGGAATCAGCACACGATACGTCATCGGATTAACGTAACAACTTGTTTGATTTGTTAAAATGAAGCGTTACTCAAAAACGAAACGTTGCCTTTTAGTACCGGTTCTCGAAGTAATGGTAAAATACCGGTACTTTTCTAAATGAATCTCGGTTCCTATCGGTACCCCAGTACCGGTATGTAACCCTACCCTGGCATATGGGTACTCATCTGAGAGTGCTCCACGAGAGCTATCCAATGAATACCGAACACGACAGGGTTTAGATGGTTATCAAAAATCTTTGCATCCTTGTGCTTTGGACAAAGGTGACCTCAGCATTGGAAGGGTTAATGTTTGTTTTTTTCATTTTCCCTTTATCACCTTTTCATTCAAAATGTAAAAAAAGAATCCGGTCTCTCTCATCAAATCCCTAGCACTGGTTGGTGGTGTTTGATGGTGAAATACAAACAAGAGGGGAATCCCACATAAGTTTAAGTGCTGAAAAAGAGTTGAATTATGGCTGTTTGTTTTTGTGTCTCGCTGTTCTCACTCCCACTAGAGGCGGCCCACCCAGCCACCGTGTTGCTCTCAGAGTCGCATGGCACCTACATTAGCAAGGCTCACATACCAGGAGGCGTCTTTCTTTAACACCTCACTTAAAGTTCAAGTTTATCAAAGCCTTTTTTTTCATTTGCTCGAATGCACAAATCTCTACAGGAGCCGTAATTAATTCTGCCCACCTAGTGGCTCATCCAAGGCTAATCTAGACCACCCCTGTGTACTGTGTAATACCACCGTCTTCTCTACTGGGGTAATGTAACACATTCCTATAGCACGAAACACCAGCTTAATTAACCCTTATGCTGCTGCTGGCTAATTTGGCCAATTCAAAATGATGCAAAAAAATGAAAAATGACTGAAACCCTGACATATGGGTATCCATCCAAAAGTACTCAGTGAGAACTATCCAATGAATACCAACATGACAGGGTTTAGAGGGTTTTAAGCATCTTTACGTCCTTTTCCTATGGATGAAAGTAACCTCAGTATTGGAAGGGTTAATACCTCAGTAACCTCACTCAAAGTTCAAGTTCAGCACAGAGATGCTTTTGTTTGCTTGATTGCACAAACCTTTCATGACAAATAAACAAATCACCCACACACTACTACCAAGTTTTGGCATTCCCCAGTCTCTCAGATATATGAGCACCATATATTGCTTACATCTCATTATAAAAGCCCACTTACAACTGGTGCTCTGAAAAGGACCAGTGCCAGCCCTCAGCCAATTAAATGTGTGAAATACAGGCAGCTGACTTTCTAAAAAGGGTGTTGTGCTCTTCATGTTCCTGGTCTTACTGTTGAAACTCATACACCTTTTATCACTTGTTCTAGCCAAGACCTGATCAATTATATATTGCCAGCACTGCCATGGTGATTATCATCTTGAATTCATTGTGAATACTCAGGGAAAATATCATAAAATTTGCATTTCATCTTTTAGAAATGATCTTTCTTAACCCTTACAATGCTGTCAGGCTACTTCCTTCCAAAGCACAAGGACGCAAAGATTTTTGAAAACCATCTAACCCTGTCATGTTGGTATTCATTAGATAGCTTTCGCAGAGTACTCTCAGATGAGTATCCATGTGCCAGGGTTTCAGTCATTTCTTAGCTTTATTGCATAATTTTGCATTGGCCAAATTAGCCACCAGCAGCATAAGGGTTAATATCTTGGAAATATCATATTACTTTCCTATACAAATGATTCCTCATTTGCTGTGTGCCTGTATTATGCATTGTCCACACAAACTGCTCGCTGTGTCTCACCTCCGCACAAAGTCTGGGATAGAGTCCTGCTTCAGGTGTGTAAGAAATTAGCCATTCACTTTGGGTCGGAGGGTATTTTTCCAGGTATTCATATTTCTTTCACTATACATTAACCCGATTGCTGGTGGTGGCTTATGTAGCAAATACAAAATGATGCAAAAAAAACCCTGAAAAATGACTGAAACCCTAGCACATGGTTACTCGTTTGAAAGTACTCAGCTAGAGCTTTCCAATGAATACCAACACGAAAGGGTTTAGATGACAGGGTATTGATAGTTTTCCATCTTTGAGTGTTTGTGCTTTGGATTAAAGTAGCCTTAATGTTGGAAAGGTTAATATTGTTTGTCATAATTCATCCTAGAATGTCCTAACCATGTGAGCATGCGAAGTAGCATCAAAAGTAACCAATTTGTCTAAGTTTTCTCACCGTATAGCTCAGCCTGGGCAGAGTATGTTAGCCCTTCCAATGCTGAAGCTACTTTTGTCCAAATTACAAGGAAGCATTAAGAACATCATCTGAACCCAGTGATATTGGTATTCATTGGATAGCTCTTGCTGAGTACTCTCAGATGAGTACCCATGTGCCAGGGTCTCAGACATTTTTTTTCAGCTTTTTGCCTCATTTTTTAACAGCCAAATTGCCCACCAGCAGCATAAAGGTTAAGATTCTGGTTCATCACAGCTATTATTTCATATCAGTCATAGCCCATGCTGCTTGAATTGGCAAAATACCTGGGGAAACACGTCTAAGCATGACCCCCATCTAATAAAGATAATCATTATCATTATTATTATTATTATCATTATCATTATTATTATCATTATTATTATTATTATTATTATTATTATTATTATTATTATCATTATTATTGTTATTACTATTATTATTATTATTATTATTATTATTATTATCATTATTATTATTATTATTATAATCATTGTAATGGATTTGGATTTGGAACTTCATTTATCATCACTTTTTCTGCATTTAGCGGCTAAATTATGTGGAGGAAACTGAAATGAAAAACACTGCCTCACTCCAAGTCACTGGTATAAACAGATATTTTAAACCTGGGCACTGGTGAGAGGATTTAGTAGTGATAATCCTATGATCGATTATAATCGATCAACGGATCGAAAGGGTTTTGATTTTGATTAATCAATACCAAAATTTGGCATCGATTATGATCGAAATAAACAGCAAAAAGGATATGTTTTGATTTGTCTTCCTGGACGTATTTTGACTTAAGTTTTTCGCCAAAAACAGTACCAGAAAATGTTCGAAATATTACTTACTTAGCGGCGGAAATAGCTATAAATGCTGCTGGGATGGAAGTGCACGCAACCGATTATGATCGATCATCAATCGGTTGTACCCAACCGATGAGCGATCATGAAAATCCGAGCCCATTCCTATCACTAGGATTTAGTGACAATACCTTAGACCACTTGGCTCTAGGGCCAGATCCACTAACAGCCAGATTATCCTTATTGTGTGAAAAATGGCGAATCTCTGCAAAAATGCCTTAAAAAAGATATTTGAATCAGAGTTGTGCACTTGCTTAAATCAAACAATTGAATTTTTGATCATTTTGGTCATTTCTGAAATACTATAAAAATTGTCAGCCACTTCAAGTCATTCTAAGCATGAATTGTTCGATGCAAATAAATGAGTCTTTTAAATATTTCAAATGAATTTCACAACTATTAATTTCTAAACCTTAGCATGCTATTCTATTACCCCTCCAATTCTAAGGTTACTTTCTTCCAAAAAACCAAAGGATTTTTGTAAACCATCTAAATGCTGCCATGTTGGTATTCATTGGATAGCTTTGAAGGAGCACCATCAGGTGAGTACCGATGATGTGTCAGGATTTTGGTCATTTTTCAAGTTTTTTGCATCATTTGGTATTGGTCAAATTTGCCGCCCGCAACATAAGGGTTAAAACGCCAGACCACTGGCGACTCTCTTGCAAAGACCTTTTGGATTTACTACCTGTATGAAATGGACGTATATGCTACATATATTCTACAGCTTGGATATGCCAGGCTGGAACCTGGCAAGCAATGCAAAGGTTCACCAATGGCCATTCTTCTATCTAGACTGCACACAGTTTGAGTGAGACGTGGTGTTAGCTCCCCCAGCAGCTAGTCACAGAGAATCCACCACCCACCCTGACTATCGGTTCCCGCACACAGCCTCGCGCCCCGGTAACAATATCACGCCCCTATCTCCATCAAAGCTCACATTTCCCGCACAGCCAAACGGCCAATTCATTCTTCAGATTCTCTACTTAGATTGGATTAAACACTGCACACAGTAAAAACAAACTATGAGAGGAGGCCCTGATAATAATAGTCAGCAGTAGCTGCACCATGAACACTTTAGGCAAAAGCTTGAGTGGCATAGATTCAATAGTTAACAATCAAACCTCTACCTTTCCAATGCTAAGGCTAATTTCGTCCAAAGCACAAGAACGCAAAGATTTTTGAAAACCATCTAAACCTTGTCATGTTGGTATTCTTTGGATAGCTCTCGCTGAGTTCTCTCAGATGAGTACCCATTTGCCAGGGTTTCAGTCATTTTTCAGGTTTTATGCCTCACTTTGTATTGGCCAAATTATCCACCAGCAGCACATGGGTTAATTAAGGTTTTCTTTGGGTAAATGGCACAGTTCCTTCATTTTGGCTACAAAAATATCTAGCCGCCTCCAATAAAATTATAAACCTGCTCTTAGTTGCCCATAATGGCCAAAGTTAACCTATTCATTCCAAAGTGACATCTTTGAGGATATGTTCCTGATTTGGAAAATATTAACATTTAATATTAACATTTAACAAAATTTAGGAATGAGACACCAACTCACCCTTGGACTGTATGTCAATAGTTTATCAAATGCCCACAATTAAGGACTTCTATGTAAATCTTCCAAAACCTAAAAATTAGAGCTGCACTCACCACTCACGAACTCGAGTGGCCTGAGCCCTGGAGCAAACTCGGCGAGCTCGAGCTGAAATGTTCAAATCGTGAGCTCGTCGATGTTGGCAACCCAAACGTAACACAAGGCACATAACACACATTATCAACATACATAACTGCTTATTGCTCTCATGTCTTCTTTACAATCTCCAATGTATGCATTTAAGCGGTGTTGAGTGTTAAACTGACCTTCGTACCTCGTCAGCACGTTTTGAAATTAAATAAACATGGCAATGTCAATAATTGTCCGCCAATAAATATTTATTTCTTAATAGCTGGGCTGGAAAATAAATATCTTTTTGGAAAATCAGAACGTCCGTGAGCTCATGAGCTCACGAGTCAAACGGGTGGTGAGCTCATGAGTTGATCTCCCTCCGTGAGTGCAGCTCTACTAAAAATGATTACAATAATAAAAAGATAGTTTCAATTTCAACTTTTGTGATCTTATTGAGTCATTACTGATTTGACAAAAAGGAATGAGAAAGATTCTACAAAAAGAATTATAATTATAAAAAAGTCCAAAATTTCAATTTTAATTTTAAATCTGTTTTGGTCTTATTGAGTCTTCAGTGATTTGACAAAAATGAATGAGACACCAATTTTCCCCTTGGGTCAATTGAAGATATGTGCTGAATGGTCACAGAAGACTTAACCCTTCCAATGCTGATGCCACTTTCGTCCTAAACGCAAAGGCGCAAAGATTTTTGGAAACCATCTAAACACTGTCATGTTGGTATTCATTGGAAAGCTCTCCCCGAGTACTCTCAGATGGGTAACCATATGCCAGGGCTTCAATCATTTTTAAGGTTTTTAGCATAATTCTGCATTGGCAAAGTTAGCAACCAGTAGCATAAGGGTTAAGGACGGAAGCTCGAAGTTTCTGCGACTAGGGGAAGGACTGATATGCATTAACTGGCCAGGACCTTGCATGTAATCAGATGTGCGGCGTAAAATGCTAAAGTTTACACAGCATGGTAGTGATCTCACACCAGATCGCAGAACCTGCGGGGAATCGGGGGACACTCAGACCATCAGCGCCTATAAATATTCCTGGTATTTCCTGTCGACGGAGAATCGCGCGTCCAGGCTCCACTCCTGCTCGCTTAACGTAAAAAACATCAATCTGAAAATGCATATCTCAGCTGCATCAAGTGCTGCTGGGCATCTGGTGTGAGTTTATGACAACCTCGCCGATAGAGGCGAGCCATTAATCAAAGAGAATGTTCTAACAGCGTGCGTGTGTGTTTAAGGTAATAGTATACAGTGCCTTCGGTTCACCATTACATATTTATTAACCCACCCAGGCTAAAAGACCTGAGGCCTAAAAAAAGTTGTTTGTTTCCTGTAACCCTACCCTAACAAGTTTTCATTCAAAAAAATCCCTTCCCTAAAGATTTTTCTGTCCTCCCAACTGCCAATCAACGTAAAACATGCATGTAACACACATTTTTGACTATTGAAAAAATAATGCAAAAAAAAAAAATTTCTACCGACCTACCTACCTTATTTTTTTTCAGACGGTTACACGAAACAAACAATACTTTTTTCTTGGCCTAAGAGTGCACATGTC
The DNA here is from genome assembly GCA_963942565.1 of Maea johnstoni. Taxonomy (NCBI): domain Eukaryota; kingdom Metazoa; phylum Annelida; class Polychaeta; order Spionida; family Magelonidae; genus Maea; species Maea johnstoni. The sequence continues at coordinate 29,856,051 of OZ012686.1, forward strand.
TTAGGAACTTGGGATATCTTCAAACGTATTCTCTACTCTGTATTTTGAGCTAGAGCATAAGAGATGATTGAGAGAAAAAATTATCTCAACCCATTAAGAATGAGGGTATTGGAATGTTTGTTTATCATATATTTCAGCCATTTCAGGCTGAATCATGTCTTATAAGCCAGATTTCAAGTACACTGAGAAAACCATTGACTAAAACCAGTTCACATGCAACTAAGCTATAACCATAGTGACATTGTGCCGTGGTGAGACACATCAAGCGCAGTGCATTTTATACCAGACTGGGCTTGCTTCGAAGACATCAAAAACAAACTTCTGAAGCATTCTTACTGGGCGAGTTCCAATCATGGTTAAACTAACCAACTTTAGCAATAAATCCCATTGTAGAGGGGAACTGCCTCAGCAGCCAAATGGTCTACAGTACCGCAATTTAAAGCAACTACTCGCTGTCTCCCACCACTGCCAAAAATGCTTGGTTCGAACAACGGTAATAAATAGACTAGATACATTTTCTTAAAATATGACGTTATACAGATTTTAGTGTTAAAGTTTGGTAGACTTTGGTGAGTAATATCAACAACCCTTAACCGTTGATGCTTTTTCCCATGGTAAATTTGTCTTACAGGTTTTGTTGTTGCTGATTTTTGCGACCATTTTGATATCCAAATTAAGTGTTCAAACTGACAAATGAGCCTCCTGACAGTGATAAAAGTTCAAATCAGCATCCAAAAATTACCTTGGGAGTGTTAAACCCATCTTTAACTAAAAATGGCAAGGAAGGACACTTTGGTAAAATGGAACAAATTCTGATGCCAATTTATAATACAGTAAAACTTCCACCCTAGGCTTCTTCCTTCCAAAATACCCTATTGCCATGACAACCAGGTACATCTTGAGCATTATGGTAGTACTATACCATCCATTAGAACAGCTAAATAAAAAATCCTGACAATTTTGGTGCTTTTGCTGTATTTCTGTAACAACAGCCTAAATAAGTATGTGCTTTGCCCCATGACTTTACTCTTATCTGTTTTAGGGACTGTTTCTTGTTTTATTTTTTTGCAGATTTTGGCATCCATCGGTATTCACTCTTGGCGAAAATCAGAGAAAAATGATATTTTTACTAATGCACACTAAAGGTATTTGGTTTATAGTCTTGTATCCCCCGAAGTGCTTGCACGACCTTCCTCCCCTAGCAGGCCTATACACATGGAAACCATTTCAATCCCCTGAGTGATATTCTACAGCAGCTGGCAGCGTATAGCGCACAAGCTCTAAGCACTGCCTTATTAATGCTTATAAGGTACCCATTTTGCAGCTGGGTAGACTGAGGCAATATGGAATAAACTGTCTTGCCCAAGAACAGACCAAAGTGCCCCGGCCGGGAACTAGTGACCTACAGATTACTAGTCCAACACCAAACCAACTCAGCTACTTTGTCTCCACTACATAGTATATATTCTATAAATTGAATTCATCAGTAGCCTTGATTCCATCTGACTTGGCCCAGCTTGGGAAATTCATCTCAGATCATCTGAGATGAGTTTCCCAAGCGGGGCCAAGTTAAAAGCTTATAAAAGGAATATTTCATTTGTCGGTGCTGAAAAGTGACAGCATTCTTTCTCCGTGTGCAGCAGGGAGCCGGCCGGGGGGCTATGATGATCAGAGAGAGACATTATCTGGGAACCACTTTACAACCTGGCCTCGTGCCAGTGCCCGGCTGCGACGACGACCCAATCAATACACTACATACACTCATCCACACAAAGGGATTAATCTCTGCACAATCTATGATTCTCTGTCTGCAGCTCCCCCCAGATCCCGCCAGATCTTCCTTTGTTTCACAAACGTCATTCACCCCTCGATCAATAAGACCACGAGGAAAATACAAGTTCCAGGCCAAAAGTTCAAAAACGGTTATCCTGTTAACTGTATTAGAACTAATAGATACACAAAATTTCTTTTAACTGCTTAACCCTTATGCTTCTGTAAACTGTATTAAAACTAATAGATACACAAAATGTCTTTTAACTGCTTAACCCTTATGCTTCTGTAAACTGTATTAGAACTAATAGATACACAAAATGTCTTTTAACTGCTTAACCCTTATGCTTCTGTAAACTGTATTAGAACTAATAGATACACAAAATTTCTTTTAACTGCTTAACCCTTATGCTTCTGTAAACTGTATTAAAACTAATAGATACACAAAATGTCTTTTAACTGCTTAACCCTTATGCTTCTGTAAACTGTATTAGAACTAATAGATACACAAAATGTCTTTTAACTGCTTGACCCTTATGCTTCTGGTGGCCAATTTGGCCAATACAAATGGATGCAAAAAACCTAAAAAAAATGATGGAAAACCCTGGCACATGGGAATTCATCTGAGAGTACTTAGCAAGAGATATCCAATGAATACCAACATGACAGGGTTTAGATGTTTTTTTTTTAATTCTTTGCATCCTTTTTCTTTGGTAGCTTTAGCATTGTTAGGGTTAACTGCACCTGTCAGGCTTAAAGGACCTACCATTTACCCATAGGCCATTCAATATTTATGGTCAGATTGTTCAATTGGCCTATAAGAAGAGTAAAAAGGTCACATGACTTTCCACAGTCATGTATCACAACATCAAAAGTTCTGCTCTCCATTGAGCAAAAAACCAAAAGGACTTTGGCTGCCTGCACCTCACTGGCTGAGCACTGACACGTGTCCTCTTCAGTGAACCAGCCACAAGCTGCAGCTTTTTGATGACCATGAGATTGTAAGACTTTGCTAAACATAAATTTTTATATTTCTTTCAAACTTTTGTAGCTTATTAAAATAGTAGTTTAAACATCAAATACAAACATTTCCTTGGACATATTTAAATTGCCACTAGCAATGATATAAAATATTTCAAAAATATTTCATGAAAAAATCCTAAACTCCAATTAGAATAATCAGAATATATAAAATTGGTTTGACCCATTCAAATACATTGACTGGATCTACTTCTTACAAATAACTAGGAGCAAGGCATGATTCACAACATTTGAAAGAGTCAGGTGTTAATTAGCCTCTCATTTACATTTTCCATTTGAATATAATTTTTCTTAGGGTAATCGCCGAAGTGCAGTCAAGCCATTCTTTTGCTGCTATAGGCATGAAGGAGGAAAAATAGTTACCAAAAGAAGAAAAAAAAGATTTTATAGAACCTTATGTCCTAAGGAATAACAAACAAGAATAATAAATTAATATATATATGATAAGGATTCTCCCTCTTTTATTAATAGTAACATATTTTTATCAACCCTTCCAATGCTGAGGCTACTTTCATCCAAAGCACAAGGATGCAAAGATTTTTGAAAAGCATCTAAACCCTGTCATGTTGGTATTCATTAGTTAGCTCTCACTGAGTACTCCTAGGTGAGTACCCATGTTCCAGGGTTTCAATCATTTTTCAGCTTTTTTGTATTATTTTTTATTGGCAAAATTAGCCACCAGCAGCATAAGGTTTAATACATATGTTTAACAATGCTTTTTGACTTCTAAATATTGCCCTGATGGATGAAGCTGCATGTTTCAACCAAACCCATGCCTGGGATCTCTTTTCCAAGCATGGTCTGATTCTATGCTACTTTTGAAAAAACTCTGGCATTTAGCATTTATTCCCAAATTATTATAGACAACGTTGATTATTGGGTCATCGTCAGCAACATTTCTCTTAAAATTATTTTCTGATAATGACTGATCAGATTTTAAGATTTCACCGAAAACAGTTTTTCTTGGGAGCTTAATTAAGCATAAATTAGTTGTGTTAGAATTGGATAAGAGTCATTTTGAAACAGCAAAATAGCAAGAAAAGATCAAAGTGGAAACAGGAGTACCCACAAAAAACCCGCGCCTAGCAGAATATCACTAGCAACTCTATCACAGCTGGGATCCGAACCAACTTGTCGGGTGACAGCAAGCGTTCAGCTGCAATGCCTATATTACACCACTTCAGGCTATCGAGGCAGGCCTCCAAATTTAGCCTTGTTAATAACATAGTAATTTTTTATCTGTGTTAATTTAATTTTTGGAATTCTTTACATCCTTCACAAAACTAGTTTTTGTTAATAACATATAGTAATTTACAACTGTGTTAATTCAATTTTTTCGAATTCTTTCAATCCTTCACAAAACTAGTTCTTGTTAATAACATAGTAATTCACATCTGTGTTAATTCAATTTTTGGAATTCTTTCCAAATTTCACAAAACTAGTTCTCAATTTTCATCTTCTTTTGTTTTGATATCAAATTAAATGATGAATATAGATGTTTTGAGGCGATTAAAAGACAATGACAGAAAACCCCAGAAAGAAACCGCTTATCTGAGGTCTATGTCCTAGTAATGAGACAACAACAAATTATGATTGGGAGTCTCTCTAAGAGCTGAAAATAGCACAGTGATATTTATGAATGGGTGTCTGGGGACACGTTACATGGTGCTGCCCCTGCATACTTAATTAGCCTCAGCAAACTCAGTGCAGCCAGAGGCAGCGAGGAGTCAGTCTCTGTATTCACACAGGTACCTCATGGTGCCTGCCTGCAGAGAGGCAGAACCAGAGAGTGGAAGCCTCAGCAGACTCAGTGCAGCCAGAGGCAGCAGGGAGTCACTCTCTGTATTCACACAGGTACCTCACGGAGCTTGCATAAGAGCCCTCTGATGAGAGGTGCAATGTTTGACCAAATGGTTATTCACCGCAACTGTAAGAACCTTTAACTCCCTGCATGAATTTAGCATGATGACTAAGAGGAAGACTGTAGGTTTCAAGTCCAATATAGGTAAGAACTAACCAAATACAGTACCACATTTTGGCTATCATGAACCAATTGCTGATTCTCAGAGTTTCTATAAAGTCTAAAGCCACAGGATCAGTATCAAAATTATCCATATCAATTGACTTATACAAGTTACCTTATCAATGATGACATCACATCATTTTTATGTTCCATTATACTACACAATTGTTGAACATATGTCAGTCAAACACTATCGTTCAGCCAATGAATTGGCCAATGAAACACTATCTAGTAATGGCAAGAAGTCCATTGTTGTAAAATGTGTTGCTGCTGTATTTCCCTATTTCTCCTGTTAGGATTGAGGAACCTTCAGGCCTAAAAAAATATGTTTGGTTCCTATTACCTTACCCTACCTAGTTTTGGTTCCCTACCCCTAAATCAGTAAGGCCACCAACAGAAACCTCACTGTCCTAAATATCTATTCTCCAATCATTATTATCAATTCCTGGATGAACAAAAGTACAATTACTGCATATAAAAACAATTACAACAAGGCAAACGTTTATTGAAGCCATCCAAATCCAGGGCATTGTGTGGTAAAAATAATAACAAAAAAAATCCTTACCTACCCTGCCTATATTTTTTAGGATGTAATAGGAACCAAACACCTTTTCTTATTTGGCCTTATCATAACCAAGATGTATGACTTAAGAAGAGCTTAAAACTTATGACTTAAGATTGATCTAAAAAGCAAACAAAATAGTTCTCATCGACTGAGAATAATTCTTTGACTTAATTTGGTTTCTTAGGGCATGAGCATGAAAAATGTTATTGAATGTGATTGAATGAGACCATATGAGCATAATAAAGTCGTATGGCACAGAGGGGACGCGAAAGTGTATTTACCAAATTAATATCACTATTCTTAGAAGCACTATTGGTATCGAAGACAATTAAATTCAAGTCGAAAAGACATAATTTGAGAATTGTTTGCATGAAAATTGTTTGCCATGTTCTGGGAAAATATCACCCTAAATCTCCCCCAATTATCTGTAAGATATTTCAGACAACAAGGCTGCTTGTGGCTTGAGGAGTTAAGATAGAAGGTCATTGACATAAAATAACTGCCTATCAAAAACTATATGAAAAAAACATGAGCACAGAGTGCATTTTTGTTTTGGTTGACAAGCAGACCTGAAATTGATGCGTTCCTTATGAAAACATGACATGTACAAATAGCTAACCACAGAATGTTTGTAAACTTTCCCTCCGGAAATGCAACTCTCTAAATAGCCTCATTCAATATTTATCCAGCCTGGAATTAACTCATAAACAGGCCTAAGTGGCCAGGACTATTTTGGAGAGATTGACCCTTTCATGCTCAAGAGACAGGACATTTAACAATTATGCTGCGGGTTGCTTAATACATTTGGCCAATACAAAATGATGCAAAAAACCTTAAAAAAAATGACGGAAACCCAGGCAAATGGGTATCTGAGAGTACTCAGCTAGAGCTATCCAATGAATACTGACATGACAGGGTTAAGGTGTTTTTCAAAAATCTTTGCGTTTTTGTGCTTTGGACGAAAGTACCCTTAGCAATAGAAGGGTTAACAAGAAATGTCTTCTGGTAAAAAAATGCTATTTGTGACGGAAGATTTTGATTTTCACGTTCCGACAAAATTTCTTCGAAAGCTTTCTCATTGTATGTAATCCTTTAAGCCAATTTCACCTGAAGTGTTTACGGGTCTAACAACATTGACAACAACTTATCAAATATAATCACATTTGAACATTTGAAAAAGGGAATGAGGAGGGAATGTTAACCCCAATAGTGACAACAATTTTCAGGGAAATATTGATGAAATTTTGTTATTGAGATATTTTCCTATGTGACTTATAATTCTGCAGCTGTGAATGGGTTAAAAAGTCACTAGCACATGTGTCAACAACTTATCAAAATAAAATCACATTTGAACATTTGAATATAAAAATTGAGGAGGGAATGTTAACCCTGATAGTGACAACAATTTTCAGTGAAATATTGATGAAACTTTGTTGTTGAGATATTTTCCTATGTGACTTATAATTCTGCAGCTGTGAATGGGTTAAAAAGTCACTAGCACATGTGTCTTGTGTTGTGTTATGAGTGGGTCAACTCAGCATGCATGGATCGAGCGTCCACAGGACCACCGGTAAGTTTTCATTGGTCATCTGGTCAGCATCTCACACTGTCCAGAGGAAGTGGACAACTGGCAGCTATATATAGATATATAGGAGCTTTCTTTTAAAGCCCACTTGAATTCTTTGCCTGGTCTTTTGGCCTGCTGAATGCCTGATTAATCTCCTGCAATTGGTGTATTGAATACCCCCCTACATCTGTTGTGGACAATCAGTCTGCTACCACGCTGCACACTGCTCATGCCACCCTCGGATACGGTTCTAGGACAATTTCCCCCCCCCCCCCCCCCCCCCCCCCACCAAAATCCCCCCCCCCCCCCCTTCCAATATCCCTCCCGGACAACATCCCCCCGGACAATTTCCCCCGTGTAAAATATATTTTGTGCCAATAATTTAAATAAAGTTATAAGTGTTACTATTCATTAACTTTTGATTTAAGATATAGAAATGGTAATCAACTTACTACTTAAAATAAATCTAGATCTGACCATATTTGTCAAGAGTTTAATGAGCAAGTCAATGAGCACTTGGTGACCAAGCATTGAGTTGAGTACTTTATTATTTAAGTTGTGCTTAATTGCTATTTAGACATTAAAATGACTAAAAAAAATTGCCAATATTAGGACTGTTCCATTTTTTACAAAAAAATATTTTACACGGGGGGGATTTTGTCCTGGGGGGATATTGTATGGGGGATATTGTCCTGATAACCTCGGACACTGCCTGCCTGTGGACAGCGAGATATGTCACCTTTAGTGAATAACTATACACTATCAGAGACTTCAACTCATCTATGTCTCTGATGCTATGATGACAAATTTCATTCTAAGAGATGGCTAATGGCTATTCAATGTTTAAAAAATTAAATAAAACATCTGGTATTTCTAGCTAATTTATGGCTATTCAAGAGTTTAAAAATTAAATAACACATCTGGTTTTTCTGTCAAGTAGAATTTTCTCAATGCTGTTGCGACCTACAATGAATAAATGATATTGTACCTATATCAGAAAATATCATTATCAGGCCTGAATTCGTTCAACAGCATGGGCATGGTACCATCCCTAGAGATTGTCTTAACCCTTATGCTGCTGGCGGCTATTATTTTGCCAAAACAAAATGATGCAAAAAATCTTTGAAATGACTGAAACCCTGGCACATGGATACTCATCTGACAGTACTCAGTGAGAGCTATCCAATGAATACCAACATGACAGGGTTTAGATGCTTTTCAATAATCTTTGCATTCTTGTGCTATGGGCGAAAGTATCAGCCTCAGCATTGGAAGGGTCAAATTCTTGTAAAAATATTTCCTTTTCTCGCTAGTGATTTCAGGCAGGCAATTACCAGTGCTGCCATCTTTAGTTGGTAAGAATAACAACCTGTAAATGCCATTTTCAGCCTGGGCGGATCTATTTCATGGCATAAGCCACCATAAGTCCCTGAGGGCAAGATTCCTCTTTCTTCTTAAGAGATTTACCCTTTTTTCTGGGGTAACTTTAGCCAGGCAGAAGCCTTGGGTGTACTGCCAATGTTGTGCCCTAGTGGTCGAGTTACACTGGGTTTCTAACAGCTGATAAGAACAACTGTTGGATCTCCGTGGTAACCAAGTATCTCCGTGGTAACCTATTCATGGCTCCCACAGTGCCTAGCACAGCAAGATATATATATATATATATATATATATATATATATATATATATATATATATATATATATATATATATATATATATATATATTTATATATATATATATAGGGTCGTCCAGGTGTAAATTACATGAACCTGCATGAACAGTCAATTCCGGTCAACATTTGAACACACATTTTCAAAAATGAGATGGGAAGAGATTCTTCCAACTTTTATTGATATTTTGGCCATATCAATGATCATAATTGACAAGAAGGAAAATGAATAAAAAAGTCAGTAATTTATATCTTCAAAATTCATGATGCATGCAAAGTACCCCAGAGAACATCCTCAAAGCAAAGCTATGTACAATGTTGATGAGATGCTGTTCGTCTGGTAAAGTAAACATCACGTCACTTGAATTATTTCATTTCATTGTGGGTATGATATTGGCGCCTATTGTTTTGGGGGGGGCAGCTGGGAGCCCACCTGTTATTGTGTGTTACAGGGGGAGGGGGGAGTTAGACAAGAGGATTGTTGTGTTTTCTGGCAAGCATGTTGGCCACAATTTAGCACCCTGCATCTCAGAGAGCGCAGAAAATTGAAAATAGTCCATTCTACATGTCAGGCGACCCTTAATTGATTTGTAGTTTCCCGGATAAAATAAAAATCCTATTTTTTTATTTTTTTTCTGAACCCGAGCATTAATGAGTTGGGAAAAAACGAAATAAAATAAGGCTATTAGGTCAAGTTAGATAACTAAAACATTCTTTTCAGTTTCAAACTTTTAAGTGTGAGGTTATCATGTCATTTTTTTTATTATTTAGAAGGCATTCTACTATCAAAGTATACATTAGTATAAATACATATATATATATATATATATATATATATATATATATATATATATATATATATATATATATATATATATATATATATATATATATATATATTGACAACAACAAATCGGTTGCGGCGAGGTTTCTAACTGTTTTTTATTTCTCATCGGGTACTTTTAAGTTGGGTCGGTCGTCTATAATAAAATAAAATAAAATACTAATTTTTTTTCTTCAGTCGGGTGGTTTTCTTTTTGGTCGGAGGATCCGGGAAACTACAATTTAATTATGGGTCGCCTGACATATATATATAGATTCTACACATATATTCTACATTCTAACCCTGATGCTGCTGGTCGATAATTTTACAATACAAAATGATGCAATAAAAGCTGAAAAATGACAAACCCTGGCATATGGGTACTCATCCTCATTTGAGAGTACTATGTGAGAACTTCATGTAATGAGTACCACTATGACAGGGTTTCGATGGTTTTCGAAAATATTTGCCTCCTTGTGCTTTGGAAGCAATTAGCCTTAGCATTGGAATGGTTAAGAATAAATACACATAAAAAAATCTATTTATCTATTTAACTACCAAAGGTGGGCTTTCTATGCATTTTCGTTTCCCATCTCTTTTAAAGTTGCACATTTGTCCCACCATGCAGATACTATAGATTCACAAAGGATTGTGTAGAGTAAATTTTGCGAATTTACAGAAAATCGATTTTTGCGTTTTTCAACTTTGCGAATTGGCCTCAACATGGAGTGCCAGCTATACCCTTAAAATGGCAGCACTAATCATTGTGAATCTTAATTTTGCGTCCGAGGCTAAACGCTAAAATACGCAAAAATTTAACCAACGCAATCTTTTCCGAATTTACAGTATAACCTGAGCAAGAAGCAGTAGGGGCTAAAGTTGGTTTTCCTGAATAAAAGATGTATACATACACCATGTTTATGAGTAAACACTCTATCTCCTACCATACATCAGTGAAAAAACACCTTTTATGATAAACAGGAAAATGTCAATGACCGTGTTATGAAACACAAGTGTAAAGCAGACACACATGAGTAAGGTTTAGTTTTTTTTTTAACCTACTCAGCCTGCTTGGCTATTGAACCAGCATAACGCATACTAAACCAGCATGCATTATAGCATAACGCATACTGCTCATCCTATATCCCTTCTCAGTGCTCATGGGGGAAAAAGATTACTTTTATGCACAAGTATGTCAAACAGAGGTCTGAAAATATCATATGTTTCAACCTGCCCACCAATAAGTGGATGTAATGATAATGAACAGTCCAGACTGCAATGACTGGCAATATACAGAAGAAAGATAGTCCTCATCCTTCCCTACCAATCAACTGAGGATTTAACCCTTAATTATGCTGCTGGTGGCTAATTTGGCCAATACAAAATGATACAAAAAAAGGAAAAAAAACTGAAACCCTGGCACATGGGTATTCATCGCAAAAATCTTTGTGTCCTTGTTCTTTGGATGAAAGTAGCCTTAGCAATGGAAGGCTTAAACAACTTACTCAATTATTAATGCCTAAGTTATCCCATCATTAAGGGAAAACATGCATTGTGTAATATACTTGCATCAAGCAATCATGGCTTAGTAAATCTTTTTATCATCACTGTATTTTTGGCAGAAGTGTGACTTAATCATTTACAAGTGGAGGAAATTGGATTACTATTGTAAAACCATCAACTTACTCAAAGTCACTGGCAACTTTCTCACATGCCTCAATCGGGACTTGAACACTGGCCCTTGTGCAGATATGAGACACTACTCAAAGTCACTGGCAACTTTCTCATATGCGTCAAACGGGACTTGAACACTGGGCCTTTGTGCAGAGGTGAGACACTACTCAAAGTCACTGGCAACTTTCTCATATGCGTCAAACGGGACTTGAACCCTGTGCCTTGTGCAGAGGTGAGACACTACTCAAAGTCACTGGCAACTTTCTCACATGCGTCAATCAGGACTTGAACCCTGGCCCTTGTGCAGAGGTGAGACACTACCAAGGGTGGGCATTCAATGCATTATATGGCTCAGCCATGGAGGCAGCCCCAAACTCATCTAAGAATCAGGCAGAACTGAAAGAAAGTCAACTGATTCCAGAAGGAGAAGTTAGTTTGGCTTCACAAATAAATAGGCTAAATATCAAGCAAACAGTTGTGCCAAAGCAAACATGCAAAGTTTTCACTGAGCTGGTCTGTCAGACATGGAGATCATAGAGGCCATTTAACCAACACTTAGCTTATAGGTCAGAACACTTCTGAAAACTAAGAACCTCTGCCCCTTACCCTACTCTGCTGAATGAAAAAATGCATTTTCCCCTTATGTAGTGGACCCTTTCTTTCTCTGATGGCACCAGTTTCTAACAATTCCAAGGAAACAGAAAAATGTGCCTTTTCTATTAAAGAAATGTAAACCAAAACTAAAATTATACAAAATATGTATTAACACTTTGAGAATAAATACTTTATTTTTAAGTTATTTTCGAAACCCTCCATAGCATCCAGACATACAAGATGCTTCAAGTAGAATCAAAACTCAAAATTATACAAAACATGTATAAACATTTTGAGAATGAATGCTTTATTTTCAAGTTATTTTCGAAACCTCCATATAGCATCCAGACATAGAAGATGCTTCAAGTGGAACTCCACCACTATTCATAGGTTAAGCAATTTTACCATTGCCCTCAGACCATTAAGCCTCTATTCGCCATCTTCCTACCTTTGTATACCTAGAATGTTTACATCCCTACACCATCTGTGTAAGTTGTCATCGAGATTAATGCTCAACATGATACATTTCAGACATTCCCCTGTGGTGTCGAAACCAACAATATTTAGAATAGTCCGTCTCGCAATCTATCGTGTTATCCAGTAGGGTTTTAGCATACAACATGTGCGCTGCTATTTGGTAGTTTCGGGCAGAAATATGAACACATCGGACCGCTGTTCTAAATGCCAGTTGAGATACTCGCAGGGATAGTTTTACCGAGTCTTACGGAGACGGGGTAATAGCATAGGGACCCCACAGCAACACCAGAACCAGGGACGCCAGCGTGCTAATTTTTTTCGGCAGTTGGATCTTGCCACTTTGTTTTATCGTGTTTTCGCAGACTAGCTGTTTGGCGTAACGGCGGAATGGATTGAATGTTGTAATTGGGGGGCCATGTGTATGAGGAAGGGAACTTAAGCTGTTCATACTCTCAAACGCACCCACGCAATCTGACAAGATCGACTGTGAATTATAGAGTGAATTGTATAGTTATAAAATCCCTGGTAAATTTAAGAAGTATTTCAGTGAGAATAATGCACCCACTAGAAAGCAACCGTCTAGCTTCCTTCAAATATTTTTGAAGTATTTTTCATTTATCTTAGCTGGTATTTGCAAGCTTGTTAGATCTTTTCTAAAGAGGGCACATGACTTAATACCATACTATATGAGTAGTATGTAAAAGCAGCAGCAGGAGTCCTCTGCAAATGCAAGGAAATATACCTAGAGCATTGTGACTTGACACTTTAACTAGGATAAAGGACTTAATTGTTCTTGTATTGTGAAATCAAACCGCATTATTACTTCAGCTCAGAACCTAGCTGACATATATCTGCTGCCTACTGGCAACGCATTTTTTCCAGTGCCCCATTTATATACATTTTTCTTGTTTATGATGTCCCTCCTACCTACACACCAAAAAATTACGGATGTCAAGTGTTGGAGGAATATTTCCGTTTGCTGTCCATCTGCTGTCTGTTTTCTGTCCGATGTATCGGACGACGAATGTTCCTGTGCACTATTTGTGCACTGGAACATTTGTGCAAAAATCGTCAACCGAACATTTGTGCACAAATCTATCTATCTATCTTTCTCTAACATTACTTCTGCAATAATGTTGAATGAGAAAATATGAAAAGAATTCAAGCAATATATGATTCCTACTTGAAAAAAGTGTTATTCTTTTAAAACATTCTAAATATAGTTCTGGTGGTTTAACAATATACCATGAATGTCTTTTTCAGCCTAGCACCAAATGGGCACTAAAAAAATATTTAGGTTAGTGGAAGCAAAAACATGAAAAAACTCCCTTTTCAAAAGAGGTCTCCCAGTGAATGAGGGCTATTGAATTGCAGCACTAACTTCCTGTTGAGTACCCATCACTGACTGCAGCCTCCCTTCAAATCAGTTCCTTAAGTCTTTAGTTACCATAACCATGTTCTATGCACATAGCGTAACAGAGACATTTTTCTCATTTTTCTCGCAAACCGACTCTGTAAGAGAGCGGCCCTCCCTAGCACGTGTTTTCAGTTAGGATCCCGCAGCTGCCATTGTTGAGGTTTAGCAACAAGGCACGAGGTGAATGCTCTAGTTCCAGTCTACATCGAGATGGCAAATGCACACATTTTTTTTTCGTCCTCAGTGTTTTTTGTAATTTTCTCTTACAAATGCGCAAAAATATCAAAAGGTCTTTCTGCCAAGCAGAAATGTTGTTCTTTTAGCATTTTTTAGGATTTTTGGAACTTCAGTGCTATCTGAAAGAGTAATCAAACGAGAAGCCTGGTTGTTAGGTTATGACTATAATGTTCCAGCTTTTTGGGTGAGCCATCTTTTGTCTGAATTCACTGCATGGAAAGGAAAAAGTGAATAACTGATAACAACATGATTTCCCTATACAATAAATTATATATATATATATCAATTATATCTATCTGTCTATCTATCTATCTATATTTAAAAAGCCATTACAATTGGTACCTTACTTAAATTAAAAGGAAATTTCGAAGTAGACAAGCTCTCTCTATCTACTTATCTACCTATCTACAAATCTATCTATCTATCTATCTATCTATCTATCTATCTATCTATCTTTCTATCGATATAATAATTATCTTTTCTACCTACCTATCAATCTTTCTATAATTAATCTTTATATCCATCTTTATTATATATTCATTTTGATAATCTATCTATCTATGCATATGTACATTTCTCTAATCTCTCTCTCTCTCTCTCTCTCTCTCTCTCTCTCTCGCTGACTCGCCCCGTGTCTTAAGGAGTGGTATAGTAGATGATAGATGTTATTTTGGTGTCTTACTATCAGAGTCACAGCTTTGTTGTGTAGAGAGAACATGTAGACAACTTCCCACCACTGTGCCTGTGCCACTGAGTTCAGATGGCCACACTGATAAGTTTCTCAGCACTGAGAGGCCCCAGCAGCAGCAGCAGCAGCAGCAGAAGCAGCAGCAGTAGAAGCAGCAGAGGCAGCAGCTCAGAGAATGCCAGGATCTCACAACCATGACTTGCCTGCATGCCTCTCTAGCACTGGTCTCTAGCTCAGTACCAGCTTAACCATTATGCTGCTGATGGCTATACTTATGCCAATACAAAATGATGCAAAAAAACTGAAAAAATGACTGAAACCCTGGCACTTGGGAACTTATCTGAGAGTAATAAATAATAATATGATAGCTCTCGCCAAGTATCAATTATGATACTTGGCGAGAGCTATCCAATCAATACCAACATGACAGGGTTTAGATGTTTTTCAAAAAATCTTTGTGTCCTTGTGCTTTGGACGAAAGTAGCCTCAGCATTGGAAGGGTTAACCAGTATAGTCCTGACTGAATGCCCGAAATATAGGCCAGATAGTTTTAGTAATATCTTTGATGAAAACATTTATTTACAAAATATCTAAGAAAACACCTTTCCATTACTTCCATTATGATGCTTTATGATTTCAACTTTTTCAATATGTACCAAAGCATTCAGATGAAATTTCTATTGGCATCTGTAAACAATGTTATTATTGAAAATAATTTGAATTTCGAACACATTCACTGAAAAATTTAAAAATAGTTGTTCTTGTTTTTGTCGTTCTAATTAGCATATCTATTTCAAGTATTTTCCTAAAAAAAAATTATGACATTAAGGTATTACAAACATACATAGGCATATATGCAGCAATACAGGTGTGAATGCCATGGGCTAATTGCCAGTTGCTTCCTACAGGTGGCAGTGTACCCTGGAGTCATCAAGTATATAGCCAGCAATTCATCCCTATAACAGCATCCTCAGCTCCCCCTAGAGGTAAACAAGAGAACTATGTTTATTTGCTTATAAAAACTTCAGAGAGTGAAACCTGAATAAGCTAAAAAGGGCTGAAGTAAAAAAGATTCTATATACACAGGTTACCAACTTGATTAGCAAGTACAATTTAGGTGGCCACTATAATGAGTGAGGGATCTGTCGTTGCCTAGTGGTTACGGTGCCTGGCTCCCAAGCATGAGTTCCTCAGCTCCCCCTAGAGGTAAAAAAGAAAACTGTTTCATTTCAAATAAATACTTCAGAAAGTGAAACCAGAAGAAGTTCAAAAAGGCTGAAGTAAAAAGTTTTCAAAATAGTATTTTGAAAACTTTTTACTTCACTGTGTCACTGGTCCCTGGTGAAATGTACAACTTGATTGGCAAGTACAGTTTTGTTGGCCACAATGAGTGAGGGATCTGTCGTCACCTAGTGATTCCGATGCCATGCTCCCACGCATGAGTTCGCAGGTTCGAGTCCCTACTGGATCCCCATAAGCGGGTTGGCCTGATCACTACTATTTGTGATGAGAAGGAAATTAATTCCCAGTTCCAGGTTTCTATCTTATCGCAATAATTGACCTAAACCGTTAAAAGCATTGCAAAAATGTAAAAAATCCTTCCTTTCTTTGCCACAATGAGTGTTTTGGTGTATCAGTAAAATACCCTTTTGAGGTTGATCATGGACATTGGTATTTAACAGACTTATGACTCACCTAGATCCCAAATGGCATAAACCATAACCTTAAATCCTCTTCAGGCCATGCTCAGCAGTGTGGAAAACAGCTTGCTAAGACTCGGTGGTCAAACGGTCCATCAAAATGAATAGTCTAGTGGTCCACCAGAAGAATTAGCGGTCCATATCATTTGATAACCCAAATGGTAGCCAACAGCCATTTCATAACTGGACATTCATGGTTAATTATGCTAGATTTATGAATTTTGACAATCATTATCTAATGTAGAAGAAATGTGAAATTGGATGTGATGCTTACTAAATTAATGTGGTCAGCATTTTGGTAGCAGACTTTCTGGGCAAGTAAACATAGACTTTTACTAGCCCATTCAAATTTTTTGTAGAAACAGACCAGTGGGCAACTGTCTATTTTCACCACAGATGCTGAAGAAAAGAGCGGAAATTGCTTGTTTTCTCTCAGAGCGCCTGTTGAATGGCAGAGCTGACAACAGACATTATGTACACGTGGCCACTAAGAGATCTGCCCTGAAGATGGCAGAACAGGCCCTGCTCTTGACAAAGATAACACAAGGCAGAACCCAGCGTTTGTTTAGAATCTGGATCAGATTCTTTCGTTTTTAACTTTCCAAGAACACAAAGATCATGGCAATTTCAGCGTTTGTTTAGAATCTGGATCAGATTCTTTCGTTTTTAACTTTCCAAGAACACAAAGATCATGGCAATTTCAGCGTTTGTTTAGAATCTGGATCAGATTCTTTCTTTTTTTAACTTTCCAAGAGCACAAAGATCATGGCAATTTCATGCTTGCATGGGAGGTTAATCTAAACATATGCCTTTTCTATGGAATCTACATCACTACATATTAGGATAGAATGCCCATGATTACTCAGTCACTGAGTAATTTCTGTACTGACAAGGGATTGTAGTTCGCAAGAAGTGGAGATTTCTTAGTTTTTAGCTCTTTCATTGATGAAAATAGGAGATCTGTTTGACTGGGAATAATTAGGCATAAGCCAGCTTCAGCATCCTCTAGCTTCAGCTACTTTAGTACCAACAGTGCAACCCTCGAGCACCTCCTCGAAACAGTTTCAGAGAATCATCACTCTACCTAATTTCTAAAATGTGCCAAAGATGATTATCAACTTTAAGAAAGTTTTGTAACTTTGATTATATTTACCTTCTACACTGTATTTATCTTCTGCCACTCACAAATTCATATTGGCATCTTTAATATTTCATGAATTAGTGGTGGTGCTCCCTTGGCCTAGTGGCAGGGTCTGACACATTTTCAGGCAACAGTCGCCCGAAGAGGTCTTTCGTTAAAAAAAAATAAGTGGTCAAAAATAGGATTTCTGGTTATCATACATACTACTTTTGGCCCCTAGTCTAAAAAATCTAAGAGTCCGCAGCAAAACCTAGGGGCATATGCCCCTCGCCCCCTAAGGAAAGTTGAACCCAAAGTGATCTAAGGCCTAAAGAAAACCTAATAAGTTTTTATTCAAAAGAAATCCCTACCCTAATGTTTTTTTCATCCCTCCTAACTCCCAATCAACGTAAAACATGCATAAAATTCACTTTTTTGACAAAAAAAATAATGCAAAAAAAATGTTTATACCGACCTACCCACCATATTTTTTCTCTGATCGTTGCAGGAAACAAACATTTTTTTTTTCTTGGCCTAATGCATTGCAACTGAATGCTTACTGAGATCCTCTACTAAAAAAATAGAGGTTTGATATATACAGTTGAAGCATGTCATGTGAGAATATTGCCAGTGACAGGCTATGGTCTTGTGTTTCCTCTAGACACTCAGGGTCCTTGCCTCATCATTCAAGAAACTATAACATGAAGAACCATTTTTAACTCTGTGGCCTGAAACATTAAAGGTAAAAGCTTTAATAAAGTCAGAGGGCCACAGCGAAAATCAATCTTGTATTTGACTGTATATATAACCCTCATGAAACAAAGAATATTATCATTATCATCATTATTAATACAGGTGAACTTGGAGATGACGGACTCAATGGACCAGGAAAATTGGTCCGTAATATGCAAAATCCGTCGTATACATATGACGAATACTTGATATGCATCGGACTGGGACCAAGCATATCATCCGTCATATGCAAAAATCCGTCGTACAGTGGTCCGTCATATCCAAGTTCACCTGTATCGTTATTGTTATTATTATTATTATTATCATTACTATCATTATCATTATAATTATTATCATTATTATTATTACTAATATAATTATCATTATTATTTTTTTATTATTATTATTATTATCATTATTTTTATTATTATTATTATTATTATCATCATCATCATCATTATTACCATCAATTACTAGCTATAGTCATGATTTAGCCAAGAATGGCAGAAAAGGTGATGATGATTGAAATTTCAGATGGATACCTCAACCCTTATGCTGCTGGTGGCTAATTTTGCCAATACAAAATGATGCAAAAACGATGCAAAATGACTGAAACCCTGGCACATGTGAACACTCAGCAAGAGCTATCCAATGAATACCAACATGACAGGGTTTATATGGTTTTCTAAAATCTTTGTGCCCTTGTGCTTTGGCCGAAAGTAGCCTCAACTTTGGAAGGGTAAATGATTCAATGAATTTCAGAAGGATACCTCAACACCAACCTTGGCAGGTATTAACTGTCAGGAAGAGCGAGGCAGTGTCGAGGAGGCTGTATGCTGGGAGAAAAAGAAGCTTGCTGCAGTAGCCTAGATTTCTAGGCTGTCATGTATTTTTCTGCTATGTTTTTTTCTATTACCAGGCATCAACTACTCTAGGTGGCCATAGTGGTCAATTTAGTTTAGACTTATCTCACCAGGATTCAGTTTGAGTAAATCCTAGAGATCTGAGGATCAGGTGGTGCCATCTATCTACCATACCTGGTACTACGCCACACTGCTTGGTCAGCACAGGAGGGGATGTCAACTTTTTAGGGACTAGGAACCTAGTCTATAGCAGCAGTAGACTTGCTACAATTCTGTGTTATTTGGCTCTTTCTTTAGTCTCACTGATCCTACAGAGTTGATTTCACTCCAGGTTTAGTTCTGAATAAATCCTCAACAATCCTCACACTTGAGCTGTAGTGTGTAACACAGACTTAAAATATGGCCCCTTTGACTTGAGCTTCAAACTGCAACTTCTGAAAACGGTGCGGGCCATCGATAGGTTGAGAGAGACATCACACCTATCCTGTAGTGGTGGTGGCATTACATTAAGGATAAGTGCTCAGCCTGAGAACCAGGCTACGTACAGCAGCAGCAATGGATCGTGTAAAGCCAAGATAAACAGTCAGGAAGAGAATCTCCCTGCGCCACATGTGTCCTACACCTAACACCACCCTCATGGCTGCCCCAGTAATGAAATTAGTGTCGCATAGCATATCAAGGTGATGGCAAGATGAGCTTGGTTGGCCCCCTGGTGGTCAGAGAGAGAAGCTCCCTGCGCCACATGTGTCCTACACCTAACACCACCCTCATGGCTGCCACAGTAATGAAATTAGTGTCGCATGGCATATCAAGGTGATGGCAAGATGAGCTTGGCTGGCCCCCTGGTGGTCAGACAGAGAAGCTCCCTGCGCCACATGTGTCCTACACCTAACACCACCCTCATGGCTGCCACAGTAATGAAATTAGTGTCGCATGGCATATCAAGGTGATGGCAAGATGAGCTTGGCTGGCCCCCTGGTGGTCAGACAGAGAAGCTCCCTGCGCCACATGTGTCCTACACCTAACACCACCCTCATGGCTGCCCCAGTAATGAAATTAGTGTCGCATAGCATATCAAGGTGATGGCAAGATGAGCTTGGTTGGCCCCCTGGTGGTCAGAGAGAGAAGCTCCCTGCGCCACATGTGTCTTACACCTAACACCACCCTCATGGCTGCCCCATTAATGAAATTAGTGTCGCATAGCATATCAAGGTGATGGAAAGATGAGCTTGGCTGGCCCCCTGGTGGTCAGACAGAGAAGCTCCCTGCGCCACATGTGTCCTACACCTAACACCACCCTCATGGCTGCCCCAGTAATGAAATTAGTGTCGCATAGCATATCAAGGTGATGGCAAGATGAGCTTGGCTGGCCCCCTGGTGGTCAGACAGAGAAGCTCCCTGCGCCACATGTGTCCTACACCTAACACCACCCTCATGGCTGCCGCAGCAATGTAAATAGGCCACCCATGCACTCTTGGCACACACATAACACTCTATACAGACCAGACTGACAATAATATTTTCACATTCATCATACCTTGGATGAAAAGACATGGATTCGTCGCCACAAGCCGATTACCACAGGACACATTACAGAACCCTGACTACACCTAATCTTGCTAAATCTAAGTCTCAGTGTGACATCACCAGGACACAAAGATCAATGAGGGCTCTTGTATCGATTACATCACAGAGAAAGTTGCACATCAACATGCACAGGACGCACTTCTTAAGCAATCGATCCTGGCAACATCTGGGCCATTAGTAGCCAGGCTGTTAAGCAAGATCTGCTGGCTGAGTAAACTAATATACAAATATGACATCCCTGTGATTGTCTACCCGAGTGTGCAGTGTCACCCAAGGCCAGAGGGTAACAATGCTCACAAGGGGTGTAACTTGTAATAAGTATATTCAATCCTGGTACATTCTAGAATTGTACAATTCTGTTACATATAAGAATTGAGGTCCTAAAATACAAAATGACCTTTAAACTGAATACAAAGTCCATGCAAACAAAACCCTAATACCCAAAGCATTCACCCCCCCCCCCCCCCCCCACCCCCGGCCCAAAATGAAAATGTACCACCAAAATCTCAAT
>OZ012686.1:29882112-29985818 GCA_963942565.1 Maea johnstoni
GCTTCTAAAGAACAAAGACGCAAATATTTTTCAAAACCATCTAACCCATGTCGTGTTGGTATTCATTGGATAGCTCTTGCTGAGCACTCTCAGATGAGTACCCATGTGCCATGTTCAGTGTTTCAGTGATTTTTCTGGTTTTCTGCATCATTCTGTATTGGCCAAATTAGCCACCAGCAGGGAAAGGTTAAGTTTTTATGGAGGGTCATTGCATTTCAAGAATTCCAAATGTTTCCAAATATTGCTGTTCCTAAGAGCCATTAACTAGGTTTATGATCTCTTGTTTTGATAGTGGTGCTTTAAATCAGAATTTCTCTCCAGCTTTAGTACCTCTGTTCAGGCTCAGACCACAGAAAGAACAGCAACTTGCGTCTAATTGCACCATTCATTTCAGCTAACCCATCCACACATGCCATGCTTGGTGGCTTGCCATACATGCAAATATCTCAATAACTACCATGACTGCAAACAACAAATTCAAATGAAAGTTGATTTTCATATTTCAAGATACAATCTTTCTTGAATATTATTGAGATATTACTAGTGTTTCCTATATATTCTGGAAGATGTCACAACACTTGGGCATTCTGGGGAGTCAATAGGTTAAAACTGCTGCCAGGAGCCAGGTAATAAAGAGCATTATCTTATCTGCCTATTATGTAACTGGCCATTGCTGGCTGTCAGTACAGTAGTAGAGGGATATAGCTTTACAGTTTGGCAGAGAACAGACGTGAAAACAGCACTACAGTAAATACCAGCATTTTTCAGGAGAAACAAAAATGTCAGACGTAGATTACTGGTAGAGAAATAGTAGTTCAGTAATGGTCCTGTCAGAGCCAGCTATTCTTACGTTTCTAATTAACCCCTTTACTCCTGCAGAGCTTTAAATAGATGCTTTCATTGCTGTAATCATAAATATCTCTAAACCATAGGGACACAATTACATCAAAATATAAGTTTTACTTCTAAAAGAAGTGATATCCTTGCAAATAATGATGTTTGCCATTGTAGCCCATGCAGCTGGCTTTTGAAATTTTAAGATCATTCTGAGAGCAATATTAATAATAAAATCAGTTGAAGAACACCTTTTACACATCAGTTGTCCTTTGATAAAATTCCAATATGCTATAGAACAGTGAAAAGATAGCGTACGCCTTCAAAAATTGTTTTTAGGGAATTAGGACTGCAGCATTTAGAAAATCTAGGGCTATGAGATCTTTGGTTGGGCTATGGCAAATTGAAAACATGAAGTCTGATGGTCTCTGAAAGTTTTTAATTGCAAAGCCTGACCCCTGGTCAGGTGTGCCCTTCTATCATTCAAACCTGCCTTGGGTGTTATATCTATCTAACACTGGATGTTGGGTTCAGGACAAATTTGAGAAAATGACTTTTTTCGCTTCTGAACACTGAATTAAGGTGAAGCTTGCACAGGCAGAAATATATATTAGAATGCAACCACAATTTTTCTTGAGTCTTTAATGAAGGAAATAGGAATTTTTCTGGGTGTACAATGTGTAAGGGTCTCAACATCACAGGGTGACCTTGAGTAACCCTAACATTTAAGAGTAGAAATAGACTCCCCTGGCTGACTATAGCTTCGGGGCAGAGAATGGATCCATGCTAAAACATACAGGAAATATAGCAATCAGAACTGGTATCAGACACCACATTCAAAATGTCAACCTCAAAACTGACGCTTCCACTATTACAAAACTCTGAAAAGATGAGAAGATGAACAGAGTGGTGTCTCTAACCCTTGCCTAACACCATTACACCATTAGCCTAGCTCTATACTACATGTATATGCTAAGGCCTCTAGCTACAGCTCACATGCAACCTTGAACTTCGCAACTCACTTTGTATGCCTTACACCTGTTTTGGTAAGGTCTAGAAATTAACTGGGACCATGGAAGATCGACATCCTTTTAGTATATTAAAGACTCTAACAGAAATCGTCTAAAAGAAACAACGCTATAAAATACTCACGGTTTTCTTGGTACCGTTTGAGAAGCCATTACATAGAGAGTTTGTTGAGGATGACAGGTTGTATGTGTGTAAGTGAGTGAGAGAGTGAGTGTGTATGTATGTCTGTTGGTAGCTAGGAGAAGAGGTTGGCACGGCAGCTGTTTCGTTCCACATATCACAGTGGCAGCAGTCAGTGGTGGGGCGGAATGGAGGCATGAGTACAACTTGCTTGAGCTAGCCGCCTCCGCTGCTGCCGCTGCTTGTGGCTAGGATTACACTGTTTGTTATCATTCCTGTTAGCTATCCAAGCTCACAGATACATATTCTCTTTTCTGGCAGCAGCAGAATAGGAGTAATAGCCTGTCCCTGCCCCCTTGGGTGCTATAATACCTAGTCACCTCCTAAGGGCGTGTATCAGTATAAGGAGAGAGCATTATAATCTTGTAAGCAACCTGAGCCCTTAGCTAGGGTGCCTCAACAGAGAACCTCAAACTTTGAAAGACAAGTACACTCAAGTTATATCTATATTCCATTCTTGGTTATTTTACAAGAGATTCCTTTATTGTTAAGAGACTTGATCATCAAAGTAGTTTCAAGCATGGAGACATTGATGGGTTAAGGTATAACTACCATATTCGTCCGATTATTTGCACATGACCGAATAAGCGCACATGCCTATTTTTCAAGGTTAGAGGGGGAACTGCCATAAAAAACTTGTAAAACTTCCCCCCAGAAGAAGTAAGAAAAGCAAAATCACATCATGACAGGATTTGCGCACACTGAACTAAAGGAAGTCAATAAATGCCACTTTCTGACTACTAAAGGGCCCTAGAACTCCTACATCAAGTTGCTAACTATTGTGTCATATAATTCCTTAAATAAATATCCCACTTTTGTGCAGCCATTTCCAAGAAAGATGCTTTTATACTCAATCTTCTTCAACGAGTGGAAATCTGTAAAGCTGTCACTCCTTGTGTTGACACCCCCGCCAATACACATAACAACCAGAACGTCAGGGCCTGCCAGAGGCAGCGTTACGAGGGGGTCGACTAGACAGGAAGCACGGCTGTTTCACAGTGTGCGATCGTCCTGGCCACTCCACAAGTAAAGTGGGCAGGACGACTGGCAGTGTGGCCATATCCTGTAATGATACCTTTCCTCTTGCCATGTCTGCAAACCAGCGCTGAATTCTGCCATTTCAGCAGTTCCTTTGCACTCTCACTGTTCATATTCGCGCATGATCGTACTTTTGACCAATCAGCGATCTTACTACATGCGGGATTGTAGCGCCAAACGTCTAAGCAAGCTGAAGGTGTAATAATGGCCAATAGTGAATACGCTACGATTGGCAATCAATGGGGTGTGCAGTAAAACGGAAGATTGCCAACACCCCTTCTACACAAAATTTTCCCAACCTCTACCCGCACCGTGCGGTTAATCGGAAGAATATGGTATGTATGCCCTTAGGAAACCTTTTTCCGTCCTCAGTAGACCCAAGGATGCCCCCACAAATCACCATCAATCAAGTGCTTGATCAGTTATCATTATTGCCTTCAATATAATGTAAGTACATGCTTTTTTATATAAAAATGAGGATAAATTAATATAACGCCCAAAGATTTCATTTATAAATAAAAATATTTCAATATTATCCTAAAAAATCATTGTTTAACATTTTTGTTATACGGCAAGTGGAGGGAGAATGTGAAATTGAAAAGGAAGGTAAAAGTAGAATACTGTAAATTCGGAAAAGGTTGTGTTAGTTTAATTTTTGCGTTTTTTAGCATTTAGCCTCAGACGCAAAATAAGAATTGGCAATGATTAGTGCTGCCACTTTTAGTGTATAGCTGGCACTCCATGTTGCAACCAATTCGCAAAGTTTAAAAAAACGCCAAAATTGATTTTCTATAAATTCGCAAAATTTACTCTACACAGTCTTTAGTAAATCTACAGTACTTATGCGGCTGTGGGAAAGGATAGATATTTGTGGCTAATAAAAAGAGCCTTGATAGGAATATGCATGTTGTGTAAGAATTGTATAATTGATGAGAAGAGCAGTAATTGAATCAGCCATGCCTGATTGGCCGAGGTTATCCTGACCATGATACTTTGATCCAATCACAGCGATTACCTAATCACGTCAGGAGCGCCCGGGCTGCCGCAGGCAACTGTGGAATTCTACGAATCTCCCTCAGCTAGATTTACGTGAGGACTCGGCCGGGACTTCTTCCTCTTAATTGAAATGCTGTAATTGGCTGCTTTGATGGACATGACACTCATGCTGAACAATCCAATTAATTAGGGGGCAAAATGAATGCCAAATGTTCCCTGCAACAATTGTCAGGAGTTATCCAATGGAGGAGGCAGTCAATCACGTAGATATTGTTGAACCAACGTTGACCTGAGTCTCTGCTTCCCTAACTAGCTGATCCTCAGATACCTTAATTCTCCTATGAAAAATGTTTATTAGAAGACAACCTACAGTTCTCTGTAGTAAATATTAAGTTGATTCTAAATGTACCATAGATTTGGCAAACACTCTTAAATTACATACAGCATCCGACATGATTGGACAATAACTGTGTCCGACCAGGCACTGGGAACCCCAGAGCAGGAACACCCAAAAATGAGCAACAAAAGGAGGTACAGTAAATTCCGGAAATCTAGACCACCCTCAGAATTTGGACCACTATAATTATTTTGCAAAATAATGAATGGGGAACCCTCAATCTATCACCAGTTGCCATTTCACAAAATATGGAACTAGCTGTAAATCTTGCTGATACAACATCAAGGTATTTTCAGAAAACATCAGCCACCCTGAACCCATAAAAATCGTAATTATTAAGAAGTGTCCCAAATTATTGAGAATTTACGGTATTGATGTGTGAGGAGTAAGGACAATGTGCATAGAAAAATGCAAATTTTCCAGGGAGTAGAAAGGAGGAGGCATAACAATTGTATTTTGGATAATAATCGAAAGGTAAATCAATGTTAGTCTAAACTAATCACACAACTTTCATTTATATATTTTGCAAATTGATGCTGTGTTCCATATCTCCCGCGGTAAAAGGAAACGTTTCCTTACCTTTACATGTGGGACCACCACAGACCAAACATTGATCATATTTTCACAGGAACAGACCATATATTTATTGTATTTTCAATCGCTTGAACACTTCCTGCTATTCAAGCTTGTAGCAGTCATGGATTGTTGCCACGATTGACAGTGCGCATTGGGTGCGGCTAATCAGTATAGGTTGTCAATGCCAAGTGATTTTTTTTCTAAACATGTTTCCCCGCACGTGCACTTATATGGAGGAATATGGTTTATACATCAAGCCACAGGGAGCTAGTTCATAAGGGGACCTGGTGAAATATGAACCTATATTTTTAAAGTTCAATATCAGCCCAACTTGCTTTGGCATTTAAATCATCGACTAGAAACTGGTGTAAAAATTGTAATTTCGCGAAGTTATGATCCATTGCAATATAGTCATTTATATTTCAATACCTATAGTGGTAATCATTCTTTTATACACTATGGAGTTAATTTTCATGCTACTTTTCACCTTTGAGTTATTATTGACCTAAAAATCAAAGAAAAAATAAAAAGCATGCTGACACCCTGACTTGAATAAAAAAAAGTATATTATTTCAAGACAGGTGGTTATCTTCCTACAATTGTTAACCAATGCAAGGAGCCACTACTTCAATGCGTTATAAAAACAATCAAAAACTTTATCCGGCAGACTTGGGTTGTTATTCTAGCACTCATCTCCACCTGTTAAGAGGGTAAAACCCAGCGTGTTTGACCTCTAGAGACACACATAGGGCGGTCTGACTGCCCCACCACCACTCAGGCAGAATAACAGGCTAGCTGCCGCTGCTGGGGTAGTTTTTGCACTGTACAGAACTCATAATCGGGAGCACTTATAAGCAGTTAGGCAGTGGAGCAGATAAATGGCTTATTTTCTTAGCATGTAGCCAACATCTGAAGGGAGAGAGTTTCCCTTTTAGTTTGCACATAACTAGTTTCTAAGTTTCAAAGAGAAATACTTTCTGAGCCATTCAGGTCCCTGATGATGATCAAGATTTACTGCTAGACATTGAAGTCTGGTGACAGCTGACTTAGATATCCTAAACTTAATTTGAGATATCCACTACTCTTTGCTATAAAGTCACATCTCAGAAACAATAAAATGGATTTAGGCACATACATGAAAAGAATTCTACTATTTACATCCTCTATTCCTTATCACATTCATCACTGCCATGGCTAAATAAAAAATGATCATTTTGGTTCCTTTCCCATAAAACAATGTTAAGAAAATATGTATACATGAAAGAGAAATATTTTTCAAAAATCAACCCTTAACTTGCAAAGAAATGCTTTATTTCTATGTTACTTTTAAAGGTCTTCAATACAGGTGTCAAGAAAAACGAGATCTGGATAAGAGGGTTTACTCTTTTGCTGCTGGTGGCTAATTTGGCCATTATAAAATGAAGCAAAACATCTAAAAAATCATTGAAAAAAAACACTGACACACGGGTACTCATCTGAAAGTACTCAGCGAGAGCTATCCAATGAATATCAACATGACAGGGTTTAGATGTTTTTCAAGAATCTTTGCATCCTAATACTTTGGATGAATGCAGCCTTAGCATTGCAATGGTTAAGCAGGGGTCCTGGTCACCTAGCGCCTAGCAGTCAATGAATTAGAAGACACTTAACGTTTTCAGTCAATTGGACTGCCGGGCAACCAAAATCAGAAAAACTAGGCCTAGGGGGCAAAGAAATGCATGAGTGACCATGCATTACTTGTAATTACCACCAATATTCTTAAGATGGAGTTTAACACATGACTGTTTACCATTATCCAATATTGATAGAATGGAATTTTTATCTAATTATTACTACTTCATGTATCACCTGATTCAAAAGACTAAAAATGTTAGTGGTAGGAGCCTATGTTCAGTAAAGGTGCCCTATCAACAAACCCTCTGGTCACTTTTCCATCTCGGCCGTTAAAATAAAGCATGCACATGAGGAACTTTAAGCCAGGATTTTCAAAACAGGGTGTCCAAATTGGGATTTCAAGAATTGAGGGTGTCCAAAATCCCTGATTGAAAAAGTAAAAATCATTACACTGATTATGTACATTAACAAATATAAAAGTAATTATATGCTTAATTCCGCAAGAAATGTCTTAGTTATTATTTTGAAGTTAATTTTTTTTAGAAATTCAACTTGGAAGTTGGAAATATTATTTATCAAAAAACACATACCAAAATCTAGGGTGTCTTTTTACCTAAAAGCAGGAGTCCAAAAGACACCCAGACACCCTACCTGCTAAGACCCTGATGCACATTTTACATTCAACGACACTGGAATCATTCGTGGTATACGTTCATGAGAAATCTACCTACGATTTAATAACAGCTCAACAAGTTTCCGAATGAGTGAAGCTGAGCAATGAGAGGATTTCACAAACCGGCAGCATCAGGTGTCATAAGTAGCATGTAACTGCATCCAAAAAAACACACAACCTGCAATCATGCAGTGATCAATCATCAGACCTAGCTACCATGTTGGCAGCCAAGGAAGGAAGTTAACCCTTTTGCTGCTGTGGCTAATTTACCAATACAAAATGATGCAAAAAAACTGAAAATGACTGAAACCCTGGCATATGGCTACTTATCTGAGAGTACTCAGTGAGAGCTATCCAATGAATACCAACATGACAGGGTATATATGGTTAATTCCACAGGAGTTGAACCCTTATATTGCTGATGGCTAATTTGGCCAATAAAAAATAATGCAAAAAAACTTAAAATTGACTGAAACCTTGGCACATGGGTACTCATCTGAGAGTACTCAGTGAGAGATATCCTATGAATACCAACATGACAGGGTTTAGATGGTTTTCAAAAATCCTTGCATCCTTGTGCTTTAGACAAAATTTAGTAGCCTCAGCATTGAAAGGTTTAAGTGGCAACTCATTCACTCATCTTCCTCCATCTTTTCCCTCAGCAGCCTAGCTCCAGTGTCCCAACATCAAAGGCTTGTCTTCTGTTAGCATGCCCAGTAGAAAAGGCCATGCATCCACAAACATGCCACCAACACACTCAAATACACATAAATCAAGTGTATTTGTAGATTATCATTCAGCCTTCATATAGTAATAAATTTCTACCGCTTATAGCATTGCTTAAAACTAGTGTTCAGAATTTGATGGCTGAAAAAAGAAGTCAGTGACAATACATTTTCTAATTAGTTGAACAGCATCTATTAACATTGGCTGTCTGTTTATTCAGTTCTTGGTGTTTTGTATCATAAACATAGCTCTACTTATTCACAATAATTGTTGACTTGTTTGAAATTAACTGGTATGCTGTAAATTTGTACTGCACTTTTATTTTTAAAAACTGGTATTGAAATAACTGGCTAAAGTGTAAAACTGTTCCTATAATAAGGATTTATTTGGATTTGGTCTTGGCTCAGCTCAAGACATGAGGTGGCTAGGTACACATGGTGAAATGCTGGCTGCTGAGGTATAGAAGATCTATAGCAGGCATCTAATGGGAATTTACACAGCGACACGCAAAACCAACAGCAAAAAACACAACCTAAACAGTATACTGTGGAAACTTTCATTTGCCCACTAGATAACATAAGACAGACCACAGAAGATACAAAATCTCCACTTGAAGCAGACCTACCATGATAAAGTTATTGGCTACATAGCATCACTGAATGAATGCTATATAAGCCCAAAAAATTCATACCTAAACCTCATTGAGAAGCATTGCCTACTGCTCTGATACTTAAATGAAAATAGCTTGGGAATAGAGCATTGCGGTATGAGTTCTTGGAATATTTCAAGGAAAAGTAATATTTTGCCAATATAAAATCATGCAAAAAGATGGTTTTCAAAAATCTTTGCATCCTTGTGCATTGAACAAAAGTAGCTTTAGTATTGGAAGGGTTAACATTGGTTTTCTCTGTTTTAGCAGCCCTGGTTTCATCCCATAAATTAGAGACCCTAGCTACTAGGTGTCCTCTTAAGAATATTTCAAGGAAAAGTAATATTTTGCCAATACAAAATGATGCAAAAAGATGGTTTTCAAAAATCTTTGCATCCTTGTGCATTGGACAAAAGTAGCTTTAGCATTGGAAGGGTTAACATTGGTTATCTCTGTTTGAGCAGCCATGGTTTTAATCCCATAAGGGACCCTACTAGGTGTCCTCTTCAGACCACCAGGCTGTAAAGGCTGGAAGTTATAAGAGAAGAGCTAGTAAATCTACCAGGCTACTTTACCTGCATGGTTATCATCATACCTTGCTTTCAGAATTATCTTATTTGTCTTCATACACCTTAGATGAATAGAACATGGATTGGTCACCACAGACCAATTACAATAGGACCCATTATAAAGTCCTGGACACACCTAATCTTGCAGAATCTAGTCTCAGTGGGACCTCACTACGAGACAAAGACCAATGAGGGCTCTCACATTTGTTTAAGTTATAGAGTAAGTTGCTCAAACTCATGCACAGAACGCACCTCTTGAGTGGTTAGGGGATAGGAGTTGTGCTGAGTGAGGTTGTTGAATGAGACCTGCTGGTTGCATATTCCAGGGTTTGACATAAGTACTAGCCTGCTTGCCTTGGCAAGTGAATTTTTGAAAAAAGGGCTTTCAGGCAAGTACATTTTAGTTTTCACTTGCCCAAATGGGCAAGCTGATTTTCTGATCACTACACATTTTTTATGTACAAAAATGGCGCAAATACCCAGAAATATGCTAATAATGCAACAAAATTTAAAAGGAAATGGTTTTACAATTATTAAAGCCATGAGAAATAATACATCACATTCTTTCAAGTGTTATAACTTATTTCGGGGAAGCCAGAAATTACCGTAATTTCGCGTGTATAAGACACACTTTTTTACACTAAATTTTACACTCAAATAGGGGTTGCGTCTTATACACAAAGCTAGAGATCTAGGGTGTTTTACATCGAGTTAGCAGGCCACTCGGAGATCGCCAATTACAATTATAATGCGGCCAAGACAATGCCCATCGATGTTTGCCTCGTCGTTGATGAATTGTAATTACCGAACCACCCTCCTCTAGAATTTACTGATTACAATCCATGTGACATGCCTAGGACAATGGGTAGTGAGCACCGACACAGGGTGATACGCATTGATGTCACGGTGATGTCACATTTCACTCATCTCTGAATATGCGTTTTAATGGCTTTCTAGCATTATTCATGAGGAGTTGGTTACCTACAATAATTCCAAAAAGGGGGTGCGCACTATACACAAAGCTAAGGGCTATACATCATTTTAAAGGCCTGGACAAGGGGTGCGTCTTATATACGGGTGCGTCTTATACACGCGAAATTACGGTATGTCTGGAAAGTTAGAATCATAAACTACTTGCCCGGCATGGTAAGTTAGTTCTGAAACTTATGTTGGTGCCTGTATCCAGTCATCGACATTCATGGCATACACACATCAGGAAATTGGTACAATTGCCCAGAATCTGGTCTAGAGGTTAATTAATGCATAAGCCATTAAGGTTTCTAAAAGTTATTCCAAGGTTCTTACCTCAGGACTGGAAATTATCATCCACGCAGCATCTTCCCAGCATGCATCACTGTAGCCATCATTCCTCATTCGTCTCGACCCAAAAACCATTACCTGAAATGAAGGTGATATCAAGCATATTCTCATCAAGTTTTTCTCGGAGCACAGCGGAACAAAGGGTCGAAAACAGACAGAGGAAATTCTATCCATTCTTTTTTAATTCGTGATTTTTATGATGAATATATTCATTTACAAACAGGGATCCTTAAAACAATGGGTCATTTGAATTAACCCTTTTGCATCTAGAGTGCACAGTCAAATATTTAAATAAATTTCAAAATGAGTCTTTTCTTTCACAATATTTCCTTGTGTCAGACCATGTGTACTTCCCTGATGTGAGTGGGTTATAATTATAAGCAATATGTGTGATAGATCCCCCTAAGAGCAGCGGGCAAAGAAATTACTATTTCACCTTGAACATCACACGGTTATAGAGAAGAGCCAGTAGCAATATAGCTGTAGTGGAAGACGGAAAGGCTTACTAAGGGAGGGCCAGCCAGGGTGGAATCTGCTATTTACTTTGAGTGTTACAGTTATCAGGCCTCAACGCTAACTCTAAACGTTTAACTCAAAACATTTAACTCAAAACGTTACTGCCCCATAGGACCATGAACACCTAGGATCTACTTGTCCTGCTATTTCTTTTACAGGTCTTACAAATTTTTCTTTAACATAAGAAAAAACATTGCATAAACTTCACAGGCAACATTTATTTTCATTTATCATATCTTCATTTATTTCAAAAATATTTGGGGACATTCTTAAGGGGAAACCTGTTAACAAGAATGTGCCCAAATGTTTACTGGCCCTGTAGGACCCATTAATTGAGGTCTTTTACTGGCCTTAAGTCATGTTGAGGAGATCTTTACTGGCCTGGGGCCAGAGGTTCACTGTTAGCATCAAGCCCTGGTTGTCGTGACACCAGTAATTTCTAAGTATCAATGCAGGAGCTATGATTAGTAGGAGTGGTATAGTGAATGAAGGAAAGCACAGTTGCCTCGGGCTGTTTGGTCAAGGCCAGCTTGAATACACAATCTGCGCCTTTCAAACACATTCTTGGATGTTCCTTGGCCATTAGGGCTGTGATGTTCTGTTTTGATGCCCCCTCTCTCCCTACCCTCTATGGCATTCATACAATAAGAGAAGGGTGGCCTGAGGTCACACCAGAAGAGAGTATGAGAGCACGCCTCACGGAGAGAGAGAGAGAGAGAGAGAGAGAGAGAGAGAGAGAGAGAGAGAGAGAGAGAGAGAGACAGAGAGAGAGATAGGGAGAGAGAGGGGGCGAGGGAGCGAGAGAGAGAGAGAGAGAGAGAGAGAGAGAGAGTGTGTGTGTGTGTGTGTGTAAGGGAGGGAGAGAGAGAGAGAGAGAGAGAGAGAGAGAGAGAGAGAGAGAGAGAGAGAGAGAGAGAGAGACAGACAGACAGACAGACAGACAGACAGACAGACAGAGAGAGAGATAGGGAGAGAGAGGGGGCGAGGGAGCGAGAGAGAGAGAGAGAGAGAGAGAGAGTGTGTGTGTGTGTAAGGGAGGTAGAGAGAGAGAGAGAGAGAGTGTGTGTGTGTGTAAGGGAGGTAGAGAGAGATAACACAATCAATTAAAGAAATATTTGAAGAAGGATTGCTAAATATACCCAACAATAGAAACAACTTAAAGTCAAAAATATTTCTCGAAATCTTGCTTTTTTAAGATACTCCCATGTGTCAGTCTAATCAAGATCATGGAAAAGTCAGAATGTTCATGCTTAAAAGATTGATTCTGCTAGATGCAATATTATGTCAAGTTTTTGGATATAATTAAGGGTGAAAATAAAGGTAACACATGACTTACCGTCAGACCAGCATTGTAAAAAGAAAGGCTCAATTACACCTTTTAGTGATATTTCATAAGCAGAACTTTCATACATTTATTTCAGCATTTGCACAGTAGTTCAATCAGCACTTCTTTTATTTCAATCATTTCAGATGCAGTAGAACTAGGGCCAGTACACTTTTAGTTTCTACTACAACCACTAGATGGAAGCAATGCCTTATGTTGAGAGTTAGTCAAAATCATACTTGCAGGAGTCTTTCAATATGGGCAGTACAGGATATTGAAATAAGTATCAAAATGATACTAGTCTAAAAGATGCCCATGCGTTCGTTAAGAACCATGAAAGAAAAGAAAATAGCAAACCAAAACATATTACTTAAAAGTATGAAAATGAAATGCATTTCGTTCTCCATTCTGTTTTTTTCTGAGAAACATTTCAAGATATTGATTGTGTAAGACCACCTAAGTGTTCGATATGAAATTCTAATGTTGCTATTACTTGATACTTTAAGAAAAAAAAATGAATATCCTCTGAAGATAAATTATACTTTCATGGAAAATAAATGAAATATATCCTACTATCTTTTTGGAGAAAGATAAATTGCCTTTCAGGATAATTGAATTTCCTGTAAATGGGAAAACACATTTCCTGAAAAATAATTTGCTACATCAGAACTTTTCGTGTGTCGGATACTTAGTTATAAATGCGGCAATGGCTTGCCATAAGTGAGCTAAAATAGCTTCACATACTCATATCAATAGACAATTCAATTCAATTCAATTCAATACTTTATTTCAGACACAGGTGGTCCATATACAAAGGTACAATATTGACTAAAAGTTGTACAGGGAGGTCTCCCAGTGTTTACCTACACTACTATCTCTAATATACTTTTCTACTGTTTGAAGGATACTGTTGGCACTGTTATTAATTCGAGTTTTGAATTGGTAAATATTCTTCCGGGTAAGTTCCCCGAAACTAGGGATTCCATTCAGAACGAACATCTCTTTGGCACTACTATCTCTTCTCAGGTGTAGAAGCCACCTGAGGGTATTGTTATAACAGACTCTGAGCGAGTTGTATGTGTTTTTAGCAAAGATACACCACAGAGGTGAACAATACAGTACCGTGCAATAAGCTCTAAAGAGGACAAGCCTGACTTGCTCTGAGCATCTTTGAAACTTTCTGATTAGCATGTTAGCTCTGCCGCATAATGACCTGTATTGACGTTTTATATCCTCATCATCTGACAGATCATTCGCTATAATACACCCTAGATAACATGTTTGCGACACCAGTTTCAATAACTTTCCATATAAATATAATGGTGGGAATTCAGATGTTCTCATGGATGATGGTTTAAAGATCATATATTCAGTTTTCTTTACATTATAGATAATATCATTTTCTATTGCATATAACTCACAGGTCGAAATAAGCTTTCGCAAGGCCTTCATTGAGGGAGCCAGGATTACCATATCATCTGCATAACTGAAGTTATTCATCTGAATTCCACCCATTTTACAACCCAGTTTTGTTGCATTTAATTCCAAGTTTAGATCATCAATATATACATTAAACAACAAGGGAGATAATATGCTCCCCTGGCGTACCCCATTGGAGATGAGAAAAAAGTCGGAGTAGGTATTTCCCCATCTCACACAAAATGATTGGTTACGGTACCAGTACACCAGGATCTTGATTAGATAGGAGGGCACTCCCCTTTTGACTAGCTTATTAAATAGAGTCCAGTGGTTTACCCTATCAAACGCCTTGCTTGCATCAAGGTAACAAGCAAACACAGGGCTTCCATGTCTGATGTAGTATCGAACTACTTCTTTAAAAGCAAATATACACTGATCTGTTGAGTGTTTAGATTTGAAGCCAAACTGGTTATCACTAGTTGTCAGATACACCTCACACCTGCTAAGTATGACATGTTCCAATAATTTAGAAAATATATTGGCAAGTGCAATAGGTCTGTAGTTATTACTATCAGTAATAAGTCCTGACTTGCTTTTTAGTAGAGGAACAAGAACAACCCTGATCATATCATCAGGTACATAAGTGTGAACTAATATGGATGTCAACCACATAGAGAGAAGGACTCTAAGTCTGCCTCCTGCATACTTCAGATGTTCAGAGGTCAGACCATCTAGT
This sequence comes from Maea johnstoni, assembly GCA_963942565.1. Classification (NCBI taxonomy): domain Eukaryota; kingdom Metazoa; phylum Annelida; class Polychaeta; order Spionida; family Magelonidae; genus Maea; species Maea johnstoni. The sequence goes on from OZ012686.1 coordinate 29,896,709, forward strand.
CCTGCTGATTTCCCAGGAGACAGAGACCTTATCACAGCTTCCACTTCAGAAGCAGTGACCACCATGTTATCCTGAAAATCTACTTGAGATATATGATCCAGTACAATACTGGCAGCTGATATGTACATTAAAACACTTTATTAAGTATTGTATTTTCATGGAATATATGACAAAGTAATCCTCCACTAACAATGAACAAGGCGTCTTCGAATGTTTACCTATGTTTCCATAATGTTAGTTCATAATCACTGATCAGATCATGAGAGGTGTGGGTTCATTTGACCCAGGAAAATCCGGCTAGCGTTTGGTGCTGCCATCTGGGGTACATTAATGTGACTAATTATCTATCTCTGGTATAGTTGCTGCTGCCATCTAGTACATGAAGTACGAACTAGTTTAGACTTGGTAGAAATTCGAAATGGAGAAGGGATTCCAGTAGTCATCGACTGGTTGGGATCAGAATCTTCCGCTCACATAAGAAACAATCTGAATTATATGAGATACTGATTATGTTACTGTAAATGATTTATATAAGATACTAATAATGTCACAGAGAATGTATCTTAACAATCTGAATTATATAAGATACTGACAATGTCACAGTGAATGTTATGGCATGCCTTTTGCACATTTATTCAACATGTGCAAGGGACATACAACATATTAAAAAGGCATGCAAGGTTGAGGCACGATTTTGGAAAGAGGGGCTAGTTTTCTGAGTTTTAGTATCAACCTGAAAATTGGAAGCAAGATGGTAAAATGGATACAACCTTGGCCCCAAAATATCCTGTGGTTTTAAAATGAATATTTATGAGTTCAGATAGGTCATAGAATCGACGTCATCGCGAGTCAGAAGTAGCGTCTGCCTGTACCTGTTGCCTGTTTATCAACCAATAAGAACTGGCTAGATATTGCTACTGGCCGACATTCGGGGTCAATGCCGGCCTGCACACACAAAGGTCCTTTCAAGAGATGACATAAGAGGGAGATGAGAGGTTAATGGTCATTGTATGCAGCGCACTTTGACCGCAGTCACTTCACATATACGACTGTTCAACTTAAATCCTGGATATCCTACGTTCTGCCCTAGATCGTTTTGACAGAGGGTCAAGTTGAATTTCCTCAGTGGCGGGCTAGGATATCTCGTTGGGTGGCATATAATAATACAGCGCGTCACTTAAGTCTGACACATTACATTAAATCTGTATATATATATATACATATATATATATATATATATATATATATATATATATATATATATATATATATATATATATATATATATATATATATATATATATATATATATATATATATATATATATATATATATATATATATATATATATATATATATATATATATATATATATATATATATATATATATATATATATATATATATATATATATATATATATATATATATATATATATATATTTCATATTTTTGAAGCGTAACTCTGTTGTCGGCCAAGAGCCCTTGCAGCTCGCGTTTATTATGTACGAAATTACTACCGACTTAAAAAGAAGATCATCTCTCTCTCTCTCTCTCTCTCTCTCTCTCTCTCTCTCTCTCTCTCTCTCTCTCTCTCTCTTTATATATATATATATATATATATATATATATATATATAAATATATATATATATATATATATATATATATATATATATATATTTTATATATATATATATATATATATATATATATATATATATATATATATATATATATATATATATATATATATAAAATATATATATATATATATATATATATATATATATATATATATATATATATATATATTACTTGTGATACCAGTCAACGAGCATCCGCTAATCTACTCCAAAATCATGAACATATGTTTTGAAAGACTGAAGATATTACTCATTGTCAATTAATATCTGACAACTTTCCCTCTACTTATCATTTATGTTGCTGTTATACTTGGACATTTCATATTTCTGAATTGTTAATTTGTAGTCGGCCAAGACCCCTGGCACCTCGTGTTTATTATGTATGAAATTATTACCGACTTCAAATGAAGATCATCTCTCTCTCTCTCTCTCTCTCTCTCTCTCTCTCTCTCTCTCTCTCTCTCTCTCTCTCTCTCTCTCTCTCTATATATATATATATATATATATATATATATATATATATATATATATATATATATATATATATATATATACAGACACACATACGTACATATATATATATATATATATATATATATATATATATATATATATATATATATATATATATATATATATATATATGTATGTATATATATATATATATATATATATATATATATATATATATATATATATATATATATATATGTATATATGTATATATATATAAATATATATATATATATATATATATATATATATATATATATATATATATATATATATATATATATATATATATATATATATATACATATAGATAGATAGATAGAAAGATCGATATATATATATATATATATATATATATATATATATATATATAGAGAGAGAGAGAGAGAGAGAGAGAGAGAGAGAGAGAGAGAGAGAGAGAGAGAGAGAGATATGATCTTCCTTTTAAGTCGGTAGTAATTTCGTACATAATAAACGCGAGCTGCAAGGGCTCTTGGCCGACAACAGAGTTACGCTTCAAAAATATGAAATTTCCAAGTTTAACAGCAATATAAATGATATATATATATATATATATATATATATATATATATATATATATATATATATATATATATATATATATATATATATATATATATATATATATATAAATATATATATATATACAGATTTAATGTAATGTGTCAGACTTAAGTGATGCGCTGTATTATTATATGCCACCCAACGAGATATCCTAGCCCGCTACTGAGGAAATTCAACTTGACCCTCTGTCAAAACGATCTAGGGCAGAACGTAGGATATCCAGGATTTAAGTTGAACAGTCGTATATGTGAAGTGACTGCGGTCGAAGTGCGCTGCTTAAAATGACCATTAACCTCTCATGTCATCTCTTGAAAGGACCTTTGTGTGTGCAGGCCGGCATTGACCCCGAATGTCGGCCAGTAGCAATATCTAGCCAGTTCTTATTGGTTGATAAACAGGCAACAGGTACAGGCAGACGCTACTTCTGACTCGCGATGACGTCGATTCTATGACCTATCTGAACTCATAAATATTCATTTTAAAACCACAGGATATTTTGGGGCCAAGGTTGTATCCATTTTACCATCTTGCTTCCAATTTTCAGGTTGATACTAAAACTCAGAAAACTAGCCCCTCTTTCCAAAATCGTGCCTCAACCTTGCATGCCTTTTTAATATGTTGTATGTCCCTTGCACATGTTGAATAAATGTGCAAAAGGCATGCCATAGAATGTACATATTAAAACAGGGATGGCCTATCGTTTAACCAATTTACATCTGGCGATTTCCTTTTGCAATACATATAGGCTATCGGCCAAATCTTAAAAGAGCCTTATTTAGCGAGTTTTATTACCCCCCCATGTAGATGGAATTTTTTACTTTAAAAGGATAGGGGAGTATATGGGGCCTACCAAAATGCCGTGCCCCCACTTAGGGACATGGTCAGATTTGCGTTAGGCCTGGTCAAACTGACCACCCACAAATCAGGGAATCGGCCACCTGAAGTACACATATATTGAGGAATAATGGGGTGGGGGTAAAGAAATTGACCATAAAAATGCTCACAGTTCATTGAATACCACAAGTTTGGTATCAATATGTTGGTCTGGAGGAGACGTATCCTTTGAAATACTAAACACATAACAAACTCTATTCCATGATGTAATAGAGGTCATTCAAGGTCAAAATGGCTGCAAAATCAAGAATCTGGGATTTCCCCATAATCTATAGTTTCGGTTTATAAACTTCTCAGTTTTTTTGAAGGGATGTATTTCATTTCTGTAGCCACTTTTTCAGAAGGAATGCTTTTTAGTGGAGTTGTTCAACATTTTAGAAAGTTCATTGATTAGAATGTTAAGTCTAATTTCGAGATTTAAGGCACAGAGTAGGGTACCAGGCCCACCTAGTGACCCCAAAAAGTGCCGAAAATGGTAAAAAATTGAAAACCAAAATGCCTGTATCTTAAGTTTTACAAGTTGGAAGGGAGCAGATGATGCACCAAACTATCAGGTTCAATTTTCTCTTCAATCTGGAAAATGATGGTAAAAAATCCTAAAATTAAGGGGTCATTGAAGGTCAAATAAAGGTCAAAATGTCAATTTTTCTCTAAAAAATTCAAATTTCGATGAAGATATTTTGATAAAGTAGTTGTGTTTTGTTTGGGATTTAATTACTCCCTCCATGTAGATGGAATTTTATACCTCAGATGGATAGGGGAGTGTCTGGGGCTTACAAAAATGATGTGCCCCCACTTTGGGACATGGTCAGATTTGCGTTAGGCCTGATCAAACTGACCACCCACAAATCAGGGAATCGGCCACCTAAAGCACACATATATTGAGGAATGATGGTATGGGGGGTAAAGGAATTGACCATGAGATTGCTCACGGTTCATTAAATGCCACAACTTTGGTATCAGAATGTTGGTCCGGAAGAGACTTATCTTTTAAAATACTAAACACGTGACAAACTCTATTCCATGATGTAATAAAGGTCATTCAAGGTCAAAATGGCTGCCAAATCAAGAATCTGGTATTTTCCCATAATCTCTAGTTTCCTTTTATGAACTTCGCAGTTTTTTTGAAGGGATGTATTTCTTTTATGTGGCCACTTTTTCTGAGGGAATGCTTTCTAGTGGAGTTGTTAAACATTTTAGAGAGTTCATTGATTAGAATGTTAAATCTAGTTTTGAGATTTAAGGCACAAAGTAGAGTAACAGGCCCACCCAAAAAGTGCCTAAAATGGTACAAATTTGAAAACCAAAATGACTGTTTCTTTATTTCTACAAGTCGGACTGAAGCAGATGATGCACGTAAGTATCAGGTTTAATTTTCTCTTCAATCGGGAAGATGATGGTAAAAAAACCTAAAATTAAGCGGTCATTGAAGGTCAAATAAAGGTCAAAATGTCAGATTTTCTCTAAAAATTCAAATTTTGATGAAGAGATTTTGATAAAGCAGTTATGATTTGTCAGAGTATAAGGTCCAAACCAAGTTACCACAATAACTGAAAGATATATTACCTAAAGTATGGTCCACTCTTATATTTTTGACCATATATCAGTAAAAATGAAGTAGTTTTAAGTCAATATGGAGGTGTGGATTATGGCATATAGCAATTCCATGCTTATAATAAGTGCTTACAGACGGTTGGTGAGGAAGTGCTAGTATGGCACCACTGTTTAGGTCATAGAAGTTGTGAAAACCAAACATCATAGGCATTGTTTGGTATCAAAATGCTTGTTGTAGGACATTTCTTTTTTATTCAATTCAACCAATCTAGGGTAAAGTATATTGCTCTAATATTAGAGGTCATTCAAGGTCAAACTAACCCCAATTTCATGCTTTAAGGTATTTTGTCTTTGAATTGTCCATTTAGCAGCTTATTGAATTCTCCTGGAATACATTTTCTTATCCTGGAATTAATTTTAGGTGAGAAATATCTTTATAAAGGATCCTCAGACACTTTTTTAGTCACGTCAAGACAAGGTCTGGGCCAATCTTGAATATTTACGGACCAAAATGGCCACATGCCTGAATATGGGTGCACCGAAATATCTAAGTGAAGCAACAGAATGTTGACATAATAGAGTTATATCTTATTGTATGTCAGCTTTCATTTTCAATGAGGAGAACAGGGTTTTAAACTTGCCTATTGTCTTTAAGTGGCGTTGTTGAACATTTTAGAAAGCTCATTGACCAAAAGTTCCATTTCAAGCTTTAAGGTACAAAATAGGGTACTTAGTCCACCTGGCGACTCCAAAAAGTGCCTAAAATGGTACAAATCTGCACACCAAAATGACTGTATCTTAAGTTTTGCAGGTTGGACGGGAGCAGATTATGCACCAAAATATCAGGTATAATTTTCTCTTCTAACTGGAAGATAATGTAAAAAGTGATACTAAAATTAACGGGTCATTGAAGGTCAAAATGTCAATTTTATTTGAAAATTCATACTTTGATAAAGAGAATTTTGATGAAGTAGTTGTGTTATGACATTTTACAATTATCAATTCAAGTTATCACAATAAATGACAGATAAATTACCCCAAGATAGGATCTGAGAATATATTTTGAACCATTTACTGATGAAAATTAGGTAGTTTTAAGTCAATATGGAGGTGTGGAATAAGACGTTTGGCAATTTCAGGTTTCTAATAAGGAGAGTTTGTGAGAAAGTGCTATTATGTGACAACTGTTTAGGTCATCAAAAGTGTGAGCACCAAAACAATATAAGCATTGTTTGGTATCAAAGTACTTGTTGTAAGACAATCTTCCCATTTTATGCAACCAACCTAGAGTAGGGTGTTCTGTTGTCATATTAGAGGTCATTCAAGGTCAAACTACCTTCTCTTTTATGATTTAAGGCATATTGACTCTAAATTACATTATTAGTATCATTTTTCCATCATCTTCCAGATTGAACAGAAAATTAAACCTAATATTTTGATGCATCATTTACTCCCTTCCAAACCAGTGAAACCTAAAAGAGTCATTTTGGTTTTCAGATTTGTAACATTTAAGGTACTTTTTTTGGTCGCCAGGTGGACTTGGTACCCTCTTTTGTACCTTAAACCTTAAAATAGAACTTGAAATTCAAGTCAATGAGCTTTCTAAAATGTTCAACAACTCCAATAAAAGACATTCCTTCAGGAAAAGTGGCTAGAAAATAATACATCACTTCAAAAAATGTTTAGTAAACATATCTAAGGTATTTTGTTGGCCAATTATTGTGGTAACTTTGTCAGGAAATTAAGTGATGACAAAACACACCTTCCATCAAAATCTCTTCATCTAAATTTGAATTTCCTAGAGAAAAGGGCTGTTTTGACCTATATTTTACCTTCTTTTTTCCTCAAATCTCTTTAACATCTTACATGACAAACACAATAGGCAAGTTCAAAAGCTTTAAAGCCGACATACCATAATATACAACTCTGATATGTCAACTTTCTGCTGCTTCACTTAAATATCTGGGTGCACCCATAATTAGTCATTTTGTCATTTTGGTCCCTGAATATTAAGAATTGGCCCAGACTTTGTTTTGAAATGACTCAAAATGTCTGAGAATCCTTTATAAAGATATTTCTCAACTAAAACTATTTCCAGGATAAAATATGTATTCCAGAAATATTTAATAAGCTGCTAAATGGACAATTCAAAGACGATATACCTTAAATCATGAAATTGGGGTTAGTTTGACCTTGAATGACCTCTAATATCACAACACTATACCCTACCCTCGGTTGATTGAATGAAATGAAAAGATTGTCTTACAGCAAACATTTTGATACCAAACAATGCCTATGATGTTTTGTTTTCACAACTTCTATGACCTAAACAGTGGTGCCATACTAGCACTCCCTCACCAACCGTCTTTAAACACTTATTATAAGCATGGATTTGCTAAATGGCATATTCCACACCTCCATATTGACTTAATATATGGTATATATATGGTCCAAAATAAAAGGGTGGACCATATTTCAGGTAATATATCTTTCAGTTATTGTGGTAACCTGTTTGGACATTATATAATGACAAAACAAAACTACTTTATCAAAATCCCTCATCAAGATTTGAATTCTTATAGAAAATCTGACATTTTGGCCTCTATTTGACCTTTATTTGACCTTCAATGACCGCTTAATTTTTCTGTTTTTTACCATCATCTTCCAGATTAAAGAGAAAATTAAACCTGATATGTTGTTGCATCATCTGCTCCATTACGACTTGTGGAACTAAAGAATCAGTCATTTTGGTTTTCAAATTTGTACCATTTTAGGTACTTTTTGGGATCTCTAGGTGGGCCTGGTACCCTAAATTGTACCTTAAATCTCAAAAGTAGATTTAAAATTTCAATCAATGAACTTTCTAAAATGTTTAACAACTCAACTAGAAAGCATTCCCTCCGAAAAAGTGGCCACATAAAAGAAATACATCCCTTCAAAAAATCTGCGAAGTTCATAAAAGGAAACTAGAGATTATGAGGAAATACCAGATTCTTGATTTGGCAACCATTTTGACCTTGAATGACCTTTATTACATCATGGAATAGAGTTTGTCATGTGTTTAGTATTTTAAAAGATAAGTCTCTTCCAGACCAATATTCTGATACCAAAGTTGTGGCATTTAATGAACTGTGAGCAATCTCTTGGTCAATTCCTTTAACCCCCATACCATCATTCCTCAATGTGTGCTTTAGGTGGCCGATTCCCTGATTTGTGGGTGGTCAGTTTGACCAGGGCTAATGCAAATCTGACCATGTCCCAAAGTGGGGGCACGTCATTTTTGTAAGCCCCAGGCACTCCCCTATCCATTTGAGGTATAAAATTCCATCTACATGGGGGGAGTAATTAAATCCCAAACAAAACACAACTACTTCATCAAAATATCTTCATCAAAATCTGAATTTTTTAGAGAAAAATTGACATTTTGACCTTTATTTGACCTTCAATGACCCCTTTATTTTAGGATATTTTACCATCATCTTCCAGATTGAAGAGAAAACTGAACCTGATATTTTGGTGCATCATCTGCTCCCTTCCAACTTGTAAAACCTTAGATACAGGCATTTTGGTTTTCAATTTTTTACCATTTTCGGCACTTTTTGGGGTCACTAGGTGGGCCTGGTACCCTACTTTGTGCCTTAAATCTCAAAATTAAACTTAACATTCTAATCAATGAACTTTCTAAAATGTTGAACAACTCCACTAAAAAGCATTCCTTCTGAAAAAGTGGCTACAGAAATGAAATACATCCCTTCAAAAAAACTGAGAAGTTTATAAGCCGAAACTATAGATTATGGGAAAATCCCAGATTCTTGATTTAGCAGCCATTTTGACCTTGAATGACCTCTATTAGATCATGGAATAGTGTTTGTTATGTGTTTAGTATTTTAAAGGATGAGTCTCCTCCAGACCATCATTTTGATACCAAACTTGTGGTATTCAATGAACTGTGAGCATCTTTATGGTCAATTTCTTTACCCCCCATCCCATTATTCCTCAATATATATGTGCTTCATGCGTCCAATTCCCTGATTTGTGGGTGGTCAGTTTGACCAGGACTTACGCAAATCTGACCATGTCCCAAAGTGGGGGCACGTCATTTTTGTAAGCCCCAAACACTCCCCTATCCATCTAAAGTAAAAAATTCCATCTACATGGGGGGGAGTAATTAAATCCCACACAAAACACAACTACTTTGTCAAAATATCTTCATCAAAATTTGAACTTTTTAGAGAAAAATTGACTTTTTGACCTTTATTTGACCTTCAATGACCCCTTAGTTTCAGGATTTTTTACCATAATCTTCCAGATTGAAGAAAAAATTGAACCTGATATTTTGGTGCATCATCTGCTCTCTTCCGACTTGTAAAACCTTAGATACAGGCATTTTAGTTTTCAATTTTTTACCATTTTCGGCACTTTTTGGGGTCACTAGGTGGGCCTGGTACCCTATTTTGTGCCTTAAATCTCGAAATTAGACTAAACATTCTAATTAATGAACTTTCTAAAATGTTGAACAACTCCACTAAAAAGCATTCCTTCTGAAAAAATAGCTACAGAAATGAAATACATCCCTTCAAAAAAACTGAGAAGTTTATAAACCGAAACTATAGATTATGGGAAAATCCCAGATTCTTGATTTGGCAGCCATTTTGACCTTGAATGACCTCTATTACATCATGAAATAGAGTTTGTTATGTGTTTAGTATTTTAAAGGATACGTCTCCTCCAGACCAACATTTTGATACCAAACTTGTGGTATTCAATGAACCTTGAGCATTTTTATGGTCAATTTCTTTACCCCCCATCCCATTATTCCTCAATATATGTGTGCTTCAGTTGGCCGATTACCTGATTTGTGGGTGGTCAGTTTGACCAGGCCTAATGCAAATCTGACCATGTCCCAAAGTGGGGGCACGGCATTTTGGTAGGCCCCATATACTCCCCTATCCTTTTAAAGTAAAAAATTCCATCTACATGGGGGGGTAATTAAAATCCATAATTTGGGTCCCTGGCCGATAGCCTAATATAGAACTATCTTATGAATGTCAAAGCAATTCATTGGCAAATATTTTACGGAAAGTATTTTTGTTCCAGACAAAATTGACAATACTTTTTCAAATATGTTTTCAGATTTCACTTTATTTGATGAGTTTTATACACAGTTGTCAGATCATACATGCACTCCAGACGCAATGGGTTAGCACTTACCCAGTGGGCACAAATATTACCTGAATGTTACATGAATGTTCAATTTTGGCCGGAATATTCTGGACCAATTATGAACATTTCAGCAATGTTCAGGTCCAAACATTCCTGGAATGTTCTTATTTGGTGTCATACTGAGAGAAGTAGACATATTTCTCTGGTGTCATATGAATGTTCAATTTTGATTGGAATATCATGAACCAAAAATGAACATTCCTGCAACCTTCAGGTCTGAACATTCCTGGAATGTTCAGGTCTGAACATTCCTGGAATATTCAGATTTGACCTTATATAAACATTCAATTGAGATATTTCCTATTTCCTAAAAACTGAACTGTAACCAAGTGCTTCCACTGCACAGACAACTTCCAATGTTCTGACAATATTCCGAATCCAAATGATTCATTTAGCATTCAGCTCTGAACATGCGATGAATATTCTCACCTGAACATTCATAAAATTTTCATTCTGAACTATGAGGGAATCATTTCTGAATGTTCGCCCAAACATTCCTGGAATGTTCCATGAATGTTACCGTGCCCACTGGGAACAATGAAGACCTATATCAATCAATAGGTGGTATCAATAAATGGTGTTTACGCTTTTTTCTAGTACAATCTGTTTATCAAAATACAAGTGAATATTCAACAGAATCAATTGGTCATGTTCCTTTAAAAGGTGTTTTCATGTCGCACGTTTTGAGTTTATCTGGCCATCACCTACGCCAAGTAAAGTAAACTGGTCACATACTTTTTTTTTCAAGAAATAAATGAAAATTGTATTATAATGCTCAGAACATTTCATAAATAACATCGTCGAACGTATGTTTTTTGCAATTTAAGGATATTTTTAGTGTAAAATACACCAATACCAGCTGTATTTTTCGTGATCATAGTACAAAATACATAACTACTTAGCATAGTATAACCAAAAAACAAAAGGCAAGTAAATCGTTAGTAAAAACCTTAGATGAGCAACCCAACCTGAGATCTTAATTCAAGGTAAAAACAAACTCTATACTTTTGAACTTAAAATATAGTAAATGATAAGTTTCCCCTGTGTGGGTCACTTCCGCCTAGAAGTCCGGAGGAGACTGAAAGCTTATGGCTTGTAATATGTCTCTTGTTTGTATTTTCACGAACAAGTGACTTACTCCCAAGTTTGGGGGATCTACACTATTGTATTTACCGCTGATGCTCGAAATTAAGTTACTGTCTATGGATGACAGTTCTAAACTGTTAGAAGAATCTTCTGATTATGTTCACCAGTCTTTTTGTGTTTTTTTCATAAACCTTAGAAGACCAACACATGGAATGGAAACCAGCCGGTCAACCTGAACATGCTAGCCTCAACCAGTGTCAATTAATAGTCGCTAATAGGTGCTCTGGGCACCCACAGCAGGTGGTGGAGATAAGGTTTCTCTGTAATGTAATCGATGCGGGAGCCCTGATTGGTCCTTGTTCCCACGTGACCTCGTGCTGCTGCCTTATCTGCTAGTCCTGGCATGAGGCTAGCATGTAACTATAGGGCATATAGTAATTGGTCTCTCGTTACATATCCATTCTTTTCTTAATCCAAGCATAAACTAGAAGGAAAGTTACGCTAGGATCAATTTCCGATTAAGTTATCAATTAAAGGTATTGTCTGGACGAGACAATTTTAAAATGGTTACGATAATAGACTATTTTGCTTGACCGGTTTCAATGGAATTACACTTAGCCGTTCCCAAGGTGATGCACCCCGGGCCTCCCACCTACCGTGTCAGGTGAGGTCGGAGACAAAGGGTGCTCGTAATGTAAGCTCTACCCAAATCCAGCCGACTAATGCCCATGCGTCCAGGCCTGTGGTTACGATCGTCCGCGACCTGCCTGAAGATAACGGCTTCTGGGAATCTCAGCAATCACCGAAGCATAGCTCTCGTACCTCAGCCACTGCCATGTCGACGCAAACGGGGTGGGACGCATGGGGATCCCCTCTGCCTAATGGTGGAAGATCTGTATCCCCCTCCAGACGCACACCGGAATGCGATTGTAAATACAATGTGAAGGTATTGAATGAGTGGAGGAGGGAGATAGACCGCAGAATGGAGGCAAACGACCGCAGAATGGAGGCGAACGATGACAAGTGTAAGGCAAAGCTCAACATCCTTAGAGCTAAGATAATAGAAGGGGAGGAGGAGAGAGGTAAAATGAAGGCCACTATCGCTTCCCTATCCAAACAATTGGCTGCAAACTCAGCCTCTTCAGCTGAAGTGAAACTCAGGGCATCTGACCCCTCCTACGGCGAGGTGATACAAAACCCCTGTAGCACAGATGCGGTTAACATTCCCGACAAGCATGGCACTATACCTGAGGAAATGTCGAGTAACATGGGTTTGTCGAGAGAGGTGCCGAACCGCCCAAATTCAGCCACAACGGCTGCTACTAGAGAACCCCCACCCTCTGGTAATCGTCCGAAATCCGTCCAGGTGTCCAGATTACGCGATGATCCTCGGGCCAGCTTCGACCTACCTCAGAACGGTGAGCTATCTTTCTCTTGGTCTGAGGATCCTGGGGGCTGTTTCTCGTATGATCGTAAAATACGACTCCGTATCATACGGAAAAAAAGCCAATCACGGACGATATACGGAACTCGGAAAATGTGTTTCTCGAAAGTTCCGTATATTTTCCGTCTTGAGACATTCTCCGTATCATGCGGAGAAGATATCAAGTGTTTTAAAAGCACTTTTATCCGCAAAATTACATCTGACATTGTAGAGGAATAGTATGTCTTACTCCAATAAATATGTATGTATGTGTGTATGTATGTATGTATGTATGTATGTTTGTGTGTATGTATGTACATACGTATGTATGTGTGTGTAAACACACACACACATATATATATATATATATATATATATATATATATATATATATATATATATATATATATATATATATATATATATATATATATATATATATATATATATATATATTAAGTATATATACATATATTTATATTACGGTGGACCAAGTTTGAAATAGCAAATAAATAACTTTTTATTTTCACGACCGTTTTGGGGAGAAAGAGAATAAAACTTTATTTTTTCCCGACCATGCGAAAAAGATAATAAAAAACTTGTTATTATATGCCTATTGCTCATTCTCTGCTGTGATTGGTCAGATCATGGTCACATGACCCCCTTACAAAAGTGATATTGGGGTGCAATATCACTTTCCAACAATCTGACTCAGAGCTGTCAGGTTCATGTGTTCAATTCTTAACTTCAACTCTTGAAAAGGAAGCCAACAGAAGTAAATTGAGACAAGAACCTGAGAAGAGTTTGGGCTTCTCGTAAAATCATGATTAGGAAGGGAATTATTAAAACACATTTTCAAATTGAATAAATAAATCATTACATTTCTAAAAATAATGCATGTGACTTCTTCAGGTATTTATAGTATTTTGATTGCGATATTACTGAATTAACACAAGAATATATTACAGCTTAGAAATTTACAATAACCCAATGGTTTGTGGGAAAACCTGGAAATGGAAAAATATATTAATAATATTTACATTTTCCTAATTCTTTAAATCAGTAAATTATTCTATTTAAATGAGCACTAGGCATATAATAAAACAAATGTGGCACTTTGGTTTCGTGCAATATCAATATTTATTGCAATCTGAAAAATGATATTGCACTCGGCGCAAGCGCCTCGTGCAATATCAATTTTCAGAGTGCAATGAAAATTGATATTGCACTCACCCAAGTGCCATATTTGTATATTATTTTCACGACCGTGTTTTGGGAATAGAAAATTAAAAAATTCCTTACTTTCACGAACGTTATGGGGGTAGAGAAAATAAAAGTTTTTTACCGACCATGTGAAAGAGAAATTGAAAAAAACACTTTACGACAGTTCTTGGGGATAGAAAATTTAAAAAACACTTTAATTTCACGACCATTTTTGGGGGAGAGAAAATAAAACTATTTTTTACCGACCATATGAAAGAGAAAATAAAAACTTTTTTATTTTCACGACCGTTTTTTGGGAGAGAAAATAAAGGACTTTTAATGTTCACTACCCTTGTTTGTTGTTTTTTTTTTGGGGGGGGGGAAAGAAAATTAAAAAAAAACTTTTTAGTTTCACGACCGTCTTTTGGGGTGGGTAAATGAAACTATTGACTGCATCATGACATACCGTAGTTTATAAACTGCCTCATCTATCTATTTATCAACCTATTTATCTGTATATATGTATGTTCGTTGTGTGTGTGTGCGACTGCGATCACATAGATCGATCGATAGATAGAAATACCGACAGACAGACAGACAGATAGGTAGATACATGTTAGATGTTAGATATATTCCTTCTGTAGAGGCAGGATAAATAAAGTTTTATCTACCCTCCCTCTGGAGCGGTCGGGAAAGAAGTTTTATTTATTCTCTCCCCCAAAACGGTTGTTACTATTAGGACCAATAAAAAATATTTCTTATTTATATTTTATTTCCATATATCCGAAAATCTCAAATTGTGAACGAGGACCCTTGAAGTAACGATTGTTTTTTCTTCTTTTGGATACGGATTTAAAAAGATATTTGAATGGGGGAAAATGAGATAATGAAAAGTAATTTGCCAGTCGTCATAGTAGATCTATTAAAGCCTGCAGTGAGATTTTTTTGTATTTGCGCCGGGAGTGAGATGTCTTTTGAGATATTTGGCTTTCTAAGGGAAGATTTTTCTTAATTCTGTGTATATCCTAAGCGTTTAGGGGGGGGGGGGACAGATCCTTTGAGGAGGGGGGGGGGAGAGAGATCGAATTCTTTATCATTTTACCCCTTGAAATAACATTTGATTTCTGGTAGGAGGGGATGTCGAATTTTTGATTATTCTCCGTTTCTCCCCCCCCCCCCCCCCCCCCCCACCACACTTATAAATGGATCGGCCCTAACTACATGCCTGTATGTATGTATTTGTGTGTGAAATACAGACAGACAGGTCTTCCTTTTGTATAGGGAGGATAAATAAAACTTTATTTATCCTCCCTGAGGGAGTGGTCGGGAAAAAAGTTTTTATTTTCTCTCCCTCCAAAACGGCCGGTTGTTTTTCTCGCTTTCAGATGTACGGGAAAAATAAAGTTTTATTTACCTTTCCTTCTAGAGGGGTCGTGAAAATGAAGTTTTATTTTCTCTTTCACATGGTCAGTAAAAAAGTTTTGTTTACCCCCCCCCCCCCCCTCCCCAAGCCCCCTTAGAGTGGTCTGGAAAAAATAAAATTCTATTTTCTCTCCCCAAAAACTGTAGTGAAAATGAAGTTTCTTGTTTGCTCCTTCCCGCTTGGTCCATCTTACATTATAAATTTATAATGTTTGTCCCGTATGATACGACAGGTCCATTTCTTCAAGCCTGCCGTATCGTAACATACGGCAAAAATCGTTCATTTTCAACGACACCTCCAAAGGTGTCGTTAAAAAGCGATTTCTCCGTATTTCAATGATTTCAGCGTAATTTCTCCGCCGTAGATGACTTTTTTGAGATTTCTCCGTATTTCAATGATTTCAGCGTAATTTCTCCGCCGTAGATGACTTTTTTGAGACTAGTATTTATACTAGTCTCAAAAAAGTCATCTACGGCGGAGAAATTACGCTGAAATCATTGAAATACGGAGAAATCGCTTTTTAACGACACCTTTGGAGGTGTTGTTGAAAATGAACGATTTTTTCCGTATGTTACGATACGGCAGGCTTGAAGAAATGGACCTGTCGTATCATACGGGACAAACAGGTCCTTCAAGAAACGGAAATATCGTAAAATACGGATTTCAACAATGTCCCGTATTTTACGATCGTACGAGAAACGGCAACCTGGGGGCCGTTTCTCGTAAGATCGTAAAATACGGACATTGTTGAAATCCGTATCTTACGATATTTCCGTTTCTTGAAGGCCCTGTTTGTTCCGTATGATACGACAGGTCCGTTTCTTCAAGCCTGCCGTATCGTAACATACGGCAAAAATCGTTCATTTTCAACGACACCTCCAAAGGTGTCGTTAAAAAGCGATTTCTCCGTATTTCAATGATTTCAACGTAATTTCTCCGCAGTAGATAACTTTTTTGAGACTAGTATTTATAATGTAAGATGGACCAAGCGGGAAGGAGCAAACAAGAAACTTCATTTTCACTACAGTTTTTGGGGAGAGAAAATATAATTTTATTTTTTCCAGGCCACTCTAAGGGGGCTTTGGGAGGGGGGGGGGGGTAAACAAAACTTTTTTACCGACCATGTGAAAGAGAAGATAAAACTTTATTTTCACGACCCCTCTAGAGGGAAGGTAAATAAAACTTTATTTTTCCCGTACATCTGAAAGCGAAAAAACAACGACCGTTTTGGAGAGAGAGAAAATAAAACTTTTTTCCCGACCACTCCCTCAGGGAGGATATATAAAGTTTTTATCTTCCCTATACAAAAGGAAGACCTGTCTGACTGTCTGTCTGTATTTCACACACAAATACATACATACATACATACATACATACAGGCATGTAGTTAGGGCCGATCCATTTATAAGTGTGGTGGGGGGGGGGGGGGGGGCGGCGAGGAACGGAGAATAATCAAAAATTCGACATCCCCCCTCCTACCAGAAATCATATCTAATCTCAAGGGGTAAAAAAAATAAAGAATTCGATCTCTCTCTCTGAATTAGATGTGAACAACTAAGACTGAAAGATGGGTGAAAAGAAAAGACGTAGAAGAATAAAGAAAAAGTCGACTGAAGTACATTACAGACATTTAACCCCTGTCCTAGTCGACCAGACGCCTGCCAGTGTCGGGCTGTACAAACACCCATGGATAACATGTCAAAAGAAAATATCAACGTAGCTAGCGAATCAACTTGAAAGCTCTGTTCGGTTTTGAGGACATCCATGCCCAGGAAACTTGTTGGAAATCTGATGTGTGTCATCATCACACTGTCATGTATTTTACCCGGTCTGCCCTTGCGTTTAGTGCAGCTTGTGAATCAACTTGCACGTTGAAAGCTCTGTTCGGTTTTGAGGACATCCATGCCCAGGAAACTTGTTGGAAATTTGATGTGTGTCATGTATTTTACCCGGTCTGCCCTTGCGTTTAGTGCAGGAATTAAATGTCAGCACTGTATTCAATATATATGACAGGAAAGCTACGAAAATGAAGACATATATTCACACCTTTTTTGTTGCAATTGGCTCTCAGCAGCGACACGCGTACTGCACAACAAAGCATCCTTAATTTTATTCAATAAATACAATTGTATGCTACAGTAATTTATATAACTGAAAATGAATATATTTTATGTGCTTCAGAATACTAGTATTACAAATAAAGTTGCCACGCTCTTTCATCTCACATGTATTACACTACCCTGATTATCGAACTTTTTAAAATATTCTTTATATAAGTGGCACGAGGTACGTTGTTGTTAGTCCATTTGAATAATTAGTTTTGAAGTATGCCAAGAATATGAAAATGAAAGGAAAACGTGACAATTAACGAAATAACAACTTTCAAACAAAGGGAATATTGTTTTCTAATGTTAAACCAAAAGGTTTTTATTTTCTCTTTCATATGGTTGGTAAAAAATAAAGGGTAGTAAACATTAAAAGTCCTTTATTTTCCAAAAAAACGGTCGTGAAAATAAAAAAGTTTTTATTTTCTCTTTCATATGGTCGGTAAAAAATAGTTTATTTTCTCTCCCCCAAAAATGATCGTGAAAATAAAGTGTTATTTAAATTTTCTATCCCCAAGAAACGGTCGTGAAGTTTTTTTTTCAATTTCTCTTTCACATGGTCGGTAAAAAAGTTTTATTTTCTCTCCCCCCAAAACGTTCGTGAAAGTAAGGAAGTTTTTTATTTTCTATTCCCAAAACACGGTCGTGAAAATAATATACAAATATGGTACTTGGGTGAGTGCAATATTAATTTTCATTGCACTCTGAAAAATGATACTGCACGAGGTGCTTGTGCCGAGTGCAATATCATTTTTCAGATTGCAATAAAAATTATTATTATATGCCTACTGCTGATTCTCTGCTGTGATTGGTCAGATCATGGTCACATGACCACCTTACAAAATTGATATTGGGGAGCATAATTCTTTAGATTCTTTAAGTATTTTATTTGAATGAGCAGTAGGCATATAATAAAACAAATATGGCACTTTGGTTTCGTGTCAATATCAATTTTTATTGCACTCTGAAAAATGATATTGCACTTGGCGCAAGCGCCTCGTGCAATATCATTTTTCTGAGTGCAATAAAAATTGATATTGCACTCACCCAAGTGCCATATTTGTATAATATTGCACGAAACCAAAGTGCCATATTTGTTTTATTATATGCCTACTGCTCATTCAAATAGAATACTTTACTAATTTAAAGAATTAGGAAAATGGAAATATTATTAATGTGTTTTTCCATTTCCAGGTTTTACCACAAACCATTGGGTTATTGTAAATTTCTAAGCTGTAATATATTCTTGTGTTAATTCAGTAATATCGCAATCAAAATACTATAAATACCCGAAGAAGTCACATGCATTACTTTTAGAAATGTAATAATTTATTTATTCAATTTGAAAATGTGTTTTAATAATTCACTTCCTAATCATGATTTTACAAGAAGCCCAAACTCTTCTGAGGTTCTTGTCTCAATTCACTTCTGTTGGCTTCCTTTTCAAGAGTTGAAGTCAGATTGTTGGAAAGTGATATTGCACCCCGATATCACTTTTGTAAGGTGGTCATGTGACCATGATCTGACCAATCACAGCAGAGAATGAGCAGTATGCATACAATAACAAGTTTTTTTTATTATCTTTTTCGCATGGTCAGGAAAAAATAAAGTTTTATTCTCTTTCTCCCCAAAACGGTCGTGAAAATAAAGTTATTTATTTGCTATTTCACACTTGGTCCACCGTAATATAAATATATGTATATATACTTAATATATATATATATATATATATATATATATATATATATATATATATATATATATATATATATATATATATATATATGTGTGTGTATGTTTACACACACATACATACGTATGTACATAAATACATACATACATACAAACATACACACATACAAACATACATACATACACACATACATGCATACATACATACTATTCCTCTACAATGTCAGATGTAATTTTGCGGGTAAAAGTGCCGTTAAAACACTTGATATCTTCTCCGCATGATACGGAGAATGTCTCAAGACGGAAAATATACGGAACTTTGGAGAAACGCATTTTCCGAGTTCCGTTTATCGTCCGTTATTGGCTTTTTTCCGTATGATACGGAGTCGTATTTTGCGATCTTACGAGAAACGGCCCCCTGTATCGGATGTCGAGATAGTTGCACATACTACTGTCACCTCTGTGCCGGCGCAGAAAGATCGGGGTCCTTTTGTTCATCAAAACAAGTATGACATCTTACGGGATGTGGATACTAGGCAAAGGGAGGAGGCTGCGAGGAGGGCGACTGACGACGGTGATATGTATATCTCGCAGCCTAGATCCGGAGAGAAACGCGAGAGTGACGACAACGCGGATGGGTCTTGCGATAAAGAGAGCTGTCTAGAGGTAGCTGGCAAGTACAGATGGGAGACTGAGAACAAAAGGAGGAAGAGAGGAAATTCTGGCGATCATGTTCTCCCGATTTATGGTGTGAAAACCACCCCTCAGAGGGATATCTTTGTGAGGGATCTTGCATACTCAATGTACAGCTTGCCAGAAGATCTAGAAGTACGAGTAAAAAAACACTGTAGGCTGCGAGGTGTTGTGCTCAGCTTTATTAAGAGGAGTGAGGACATACGAACGGAGCGACATCTACTGACTAAGCATTGTGTCATTGTAGCCGTTTTTCACGTGCGTATTGGCGGCACATTTTAAATACTGGCGCGAGCGTTTCTTTGATGTACCAGTTTTCCCGGGAAATGTTTAGCGCCAAAATCCCAACTGCCATCAAATGAAACAGTGAATATACACTCAAAATGATCAATAACTCGTCGGAGAGTGGTAGAACTGTTTGATTTGGTGGCAAGAAGGATATTGGAAATGGAAGTCTAGACTAGAAAAGAGACCAGAAGAGGAGGAAAGTTTGAATATGCAGAAGCAAAACAGAAGGGTGATTATTTGAATATTAATAAGTGGTAATAGTACATGTCAAGTGGTAATAGTACATGTAGTAGTAGTACTAGTAATCTATTACTATTATCATTATTATTATTATTTTTATTATTATTATTGATGCAGGCAGCAACTTTAGGCAGATAGTGGCAGACTTAAATTACTGTTTAATTCCCTGGATAACAATTGCTACTATTACTACTTATAACGATAACAATAATAATGATAATAATAATAATAGTAATATCAATGATAATAATGATAATAATTGAAATAATAGTAAATATAAAATAATGATAATTTACATAACAACAGTGATACTGATAATGAACGTTTATAATTATAATAACAACAATAGTGTAACGATCCTGTGTCAAATCAACCAACCAAACAGGGGTGTGTGGGGGGGGGGGGGGGGGGGTAGCAGGGGGGGAAACAGGAAGGGTTTCCGAAGCCTGTTTTCATGGTGAAAGTTGTAACGTGTTTGTCAGCAAGTGGTATGTTGGCGTACAAGGGGTGTGGGTATTCAATTTAAAACTCTCACTGTCTAGATTGAACCTCTGACAATTGGGGGGGGGGGGGGGGGGTATGTGTTATATTGGTCTAAACCCATAAGTGTAAAAGCAAAGCAGAACATTTCACAGAAAGCATTTCCAACAGCTGAAGATACATACATAACTAAAAGTATAAATCCTCACTTTAGTGTTCTATATGAACTGTCAGTAATGTGGCGCCCCCTAGTTTAAAAACAAGGTGGTTGACCCCTATTTCTTTATTTGTGTTATGAAAAAATATACAACAATTCAAACAATTATAAGAAAAATCTGAATGCGCCTATAACTTCACCAACTTCCTGCAAGATTTAAGTGTTCTGTATGAAATGTCGCTAATGTGGCGCCCCCTAGCATGAAAACAAAACAGTTGACCTCCAGTTTTTAATTTGTTTTATGGAAATATATGGTCCTCAGAATGATTTTAACAAGTTTAAGAAAAATCTGAATGTGGAGATTTTTTCTAAAGCTTCGCAAACTTCCTGCAATATTTAAGTGTTCTGTATGAAATGTCGCTAATGTGGCGCCCCCTAGCTTGAAAACGGTACGGTTGACCCCCAGTTTTTAGATTGTTTTATGAATATATATCGTCCTAAGAATAATTTCAACAAGTTTAAGAAAAATCTGAATGTGGAGATTTTTTCTAAAGCTTCGCCAACTTCCTGCAATATTTAAGTGTTCTGTATGAAATGTCGCTAATGTGACGCCCCCTAGCTTGAAAACGAAACGGTTGACCGCCAGTTTTAAGATTGTTTTATGGAAATATATGGTCCTAAGAATAATTTTAACAAGTTAAAGAAAAATCTGAATGTGGAGATTTTTTCTAAAGCTTCGCAAACTTCCTGCAATATTTAAGTGTTCTGTATGAAATGTCGCTAATGTGGCACCCCCTAGCTTGAAAACAAAACGGCTGATCCCCAGTTTTTAGATTGTTTTATGGAAATATATGATCCTAAGAATGATTTTAACAAGTTTAAGAAAAATCTGAATGTGGAGATTTTTTCTATAGCTTCACCAACTTCCCACAATACGGAGGTATCATAGGTGAACATGCTAGAGTAGCGCCCCCAAGAATGACATATTTTAGAACCACATTTTTAGAATTGAGAATCAAAATATATACATACTAAAGAATAGTTTTCATTGTTATCATTTCTTTCTTTCGTTTTACTTCTCTGTTATTACTACATGAAAATATGTGATTTCTGAACACTTGTCTACATTGCCCAGAAGGGGGCGCCCTGTTTAGGAGAATGAAACACCTCATCCCTTAAATTTACATGATTTTGAAGAGAGGGTGGTCCAAGGAATCCCTGTACCAAGTTTCGTGGAAATACGTCATTTGAGTGAATTGTCCTGTATGTCCTTAAAGCTTTTCCTATTAAATCCAACTGCGCAAAAGCAAACTGCAAGATCACAGTGAACATGGAGGATGTTAATAATGTCTTCTCAGAGAGCTTTTGGCCTCAATACGTGTCGGCGAGACTTTGGCGTCTAAACCCCCCAAATAATGCGGGGAATGACGACAACGATAATAGAGGTCTTGAGTGAACTGGTCGATACATATAATCGAGATGCTTAGTACAACCACAGAGACTGAGACTATTACTAACCATATTATTATCAACGTTGTTCTACTAACACTGCTGCTTTCCGTGGTCTCAGAAGAATCAATGAGATCTAAGCCATATAAAACTGTGAGCGTGGTAAGGTTTGTGTGCTGGTTTGGTTTGTACTGGTACCAGTTTTTGGTAGTACACAACAACCCTGTCTGTGGGTATGATAATCCTATCTTGCATGTTGATGATCTGACCTATAGGTGTGCGTCCAATTATACAGTCAAATATAGCCGATGGCCCTATAAGCTAACATGGTTAGATGTTTGCCTGCTCCCTGGATATGTGTCCAATTATTTAACTAAATACGGTCGAGGGTTTGATAACATAGCACCGTACGCTTGTAGTTTATTTCACAGATATGCGGCCAAATGTTTAGTCAAATACAACCGAATGCACGATAATCTATCTCAGTATGCTGGTAGCACGCCAGTTAGGGATGCGCCCAATTATTTGGTTAAAAAGGGCTATACTCATGCGGTAACATTTTGGTATGTAAATACTATAGTGGTCGTGGTCGCGGGAGTATATACCTACCTCTCTGCTCTTGTTTATATGTTCTGCTGCCCTTATAAATGGATACTACCGATACAGGTTGTTTTTGAATTTATATTCAGGAGTGATATTACACTTATTAGATATGCGCTCAATTTTTTAGTCAAATTCGGCCGAGGAGGATGTGGTAACATAACTGTGTACAATGATAGGTGCATTCATATATATGTGCTCAATTATTTAGTCAAATACGACCGAGTGTATGATAAACTAATTGTGTATACTAGACGTGCGCCCAATCACTTGGCCAATTATGGCTTTATCCCCGTGGTATATTCCCGGCTTGGTGACATCAGAAATGTTCATTCTAAAGGGATTTGAAAGGCTTAAGCTACTGCCTCATTAAAAATATATATATAAAATAGTTCTAAACTAAACTTTCTCATTAAAAAACTTCTAATGACATCCCTAAGATGTCTTCTTATCACATGGTAAGTTTGAAATTTGTAGATTGAATAGTTTGGAAGAAATCTTCCATAACTTATAAACATATTACTTGAGAAAAGATGTGACATCTCCTAAATACGGGAAGTTCCCACTTGCAGTGCATTCTGGGAATTTTCATAACACCTCATAACACAACAGTATTAATAGCTGATGCATCATTACCTACATGGTACCAATTTGGATTATACCAAGCCACTTTTTATGGATTTATGATTATTTGGATGGAACCTGGCCATAGCTTAGGTAAGTGCTGTACACAAACTTGTATGATAAACTTATTGTGTACCATTTTGAGACCATTAACCATCTCTACCTTTGTAAAATGCATAACTTACTGCTTTATATTTTACCAGGAAGAAGTTAAGAATATCATAACAGCTCTTCTTTAATTTCTCCCATATTTTTTGCTCTAAAAGCTTCAAAGTTTGGTTGCCATTAGATACGATATATATTAAGGTATCCTGAAATTTTCATAGTTAAATGCAGCCTGGAAGTATTTTTTTCATGTCTTAAAAATCCTATTCAGGCCAGCGTTTTTTCAGAGGTGGCCATTTTGTCTCCAAACTCCATTGTACCCATGCAGCCTTTTAATCTGCATCTAAAACCACATTGCTTATGCACTTTATTGTTTAGAATTTTTTTTTTCTGGAAGAACATATTACAAACTTAATTTTAAGCCATGTTTCAGCGGGAGGCATATCCTGTCTTTTTTAACTTTCAACAGCTTATGCATTTTGGTTCATTTATAACATCACAAGCTGAAAGAGAGCTTTTAGGTGAGCCTCTAGTTGTTTTCCAACTTCTCCCATGCCCTTTGATAGAAAAACCTGAAACTTAAAAATGTATTAGCAGAGATATATGTTCAGGGGAACCTGGTATTTTTAAGGTGAAATGTAGTTCAGAAGTATTTGTTTTCATGTCTTGAATATCAGGGCCAGTGCAGTGTTTCTTTCTATGGCGGCCATGTTGTTCCTTTTAATATCAGTTTCTAGTTCTAATGTATTGTTTAACTGTCTATTTTGTCACTATCTATGCTTGTTTATTTGTAAGAAAACAATTATATCTTAATTTTAAGCCATCTTTCAGTTTTTTAAAAAGGTTATTTTTCATACAACAGATAAGTGTTATTGTCCCAAACCAGGGAAAGTGGTTAAGTATGTTTGTCCATACCTAAACTTCACAAGTGCAATTCAATACTCAGGGTATCTTATTGTTTGGCCTGCCCATCTTTTGAATTGGTATATATTCTGAATTGATTTCCCCCGTTATTCTGAAGCCACAGAGCAATGCTGTGCACTTTTAATGGTAAAGCAATCTACCCTAAATTCATTCAGTGTTGATACCCATATACCTGCTGCTAGTTGCTGCGGCACGCTCGTACTGTAGCTGTGGCAGCACTATGTATTCTCCACACACAGTGGATTTGAGGAGAGTATCAATTCCCTGTATAAAAATTCCCTGGTGACATCAGTGTGTCGTCTGTAATGGGTATATATACTTATCTGTCCGCTATTATGGATATCATCTATCCCCCTCACAGATGGATACTTTTGGTACAGGTTGTATCTAGACCTTTAATCAGGAGTGAGACTGCACTCTTCTGTTCGATCTATAACACTCATCTTATGTGGAGAGAGACACGTTTATGTACCTATGCAGATATGTGTAGCACCAAGGGGCTTGCATGTAACACCTGGTGGATGTCGGTAGTCCTAATATTAATTAACTGTGTTTTAGTACATGAAAGTGTCCCACTCTGGGTGTGCAGTGCCGTGGGATGGTGCAGGTACTGCAGGCGCTTCTTTGATTATACTGAACTGTTTCAATACCTATTCAATACTAATAGAACTATAAGGAGACTAAGAAGGTTTTCTCAAATAAACTTTAAAAACTTACTAGGAAATACGAGAATGATAAAATAATTCAAATCGCGAAATCAGCCGAGATTAACAGAAACTCCTTCTGGAATCGGGTTCGATCTTTCAGAAGGGGGCCTCTCTCCAAGTCCCTAGCCATCAAGCGCGACGATGGCATCGTAGTGCATCAGATCAGTGACGTCTTGGAGGTGTGGAGAAAACATTTCTCTAAATTAGGAACTCCAAGGATGGATGATAGTTTTGATGAGACACACTTTCACACGGTCTCGGAATTTATTGAGGATTATAACAACGGTAGTGACTGCAGCGACACATTTCTTCAGAACGCATTTTCAATTGCTGAAGTCAAGGACGCAATTAAAACTTTAAATAAGGGAAAAGCCCCTGGTTACGATAGAATTGTAGCCGAACACTTTAAATACGCAGGTGAGTATACTGTTGATCTCATGTGTTCTGTGCAACAAGATAAGAGATACAGAGTATGTCCCTCTATGCTTTAGATTAGGAGTTCAGATTCCTTTGTTCAAAGGAAAGGATCTCTCTAATCTAGCAACAGATAGTTATAGGGGGATCACACTTTTATCGACTTTTAATAAATTGTTTGAGATCTTACTGTGGAACAGACTGAAGAGTTGGTGGGTAAGAGAGAACATTGTGTCGGAACTGCAGGAAGCCTGCAAGGCGGGACACTCTTGCCTGCACACTGCCTTTCTTTTGCCACGTCATTAGAAGACAACAATAAGTGCATTGTTGCATTCTATGACGTGGCTAAAGCTTTTGACTCGGTCTGGATCGGGGGACTGTTTAAACAGATTCATGATTGTGGCATCACAGGAAAAACCTGGCGCCTTCTCTTTCGCTGCTACATCGATTTTAAATGTTGCGTCAAAATTCTGAATTCGTACTCGCAATGGTATACCCTCTCCTGTGGAATTCATCAGGGAGGGTATATGTCATTGTTAAAATATATGGTCTTTATAAACTCCTTGCTAGTTGATCTGAGAGAATCTAAGGTTTGTTGTATGATTTATAAGACGCCAAGTACTCCCGTGGGATACGCGGATGATCTTGCCGCTGCCTGTATCAGCAAACCAAAAATGGATCGGGCCAAGGAGATCGTGTACGCCCACGGACGTACTTGGCGATATGATTTTAATGCCCGGAAGAGTGGAGTCCTCTGTTTTGGGGAAACAAACAAAGAACACATTGAAAACTCTAAAAACAGGACGTTCCATTTAGGACCCGAGAAGGTCAAGGAAAAAACAAACTACGACCATGTCGGGGTAAATGTATCAATTTTTTCAGGAGATGAGTGTGGGATTAGTGAGAGATTATCCAAAGCCAGAAGGACTCTCAATGCACTAACGGGTCTTGGTATCAGGAGATGTGGCCTCACAGTGGCTACCTGCAGTATCCTTTTTTGGTCAGTTGTGATGCCTGTAGCCTTATACGGATGTGAGTTATGGTCAATGACAGGAGAGCATTACCGGCTATTGGAGTCCTTCCAAAACTATGCATGCAAGAAGATTCAGATATTTCACCCTCGAGTCCCGAATGCTTGTAGCCTGCATAGCCTTGGATTGATTAGCCTGAGTAGACTAGTGCAAGTGAGAAAACTACTCTTTGTTAGATCCATACTAGTGATGGAACACGACAATGTTATAAGGGTTGTCTTTATTGAAAGGTATAAGGCTATAAGGAGGCACAAGAACCCTGGTGAATTGTATGCGGAAAGTATTGTCTCTGATCTAATTGACACAGTTAATATTCTCAGCTTGGGTGGAGAAGTTGATAACATGGTTGAGAGAAATCAGATGTATCCAAAGAGTATTTGGAAAAATATGGTTTGGGATAAAGCGTGGGCTATAGAAAACATGTCATGGAGAATCGAGTATAGGCTTCGAAAATCCCTAGAGTTGGTTAGTGCCATAAATCCTAGCCCTGAGTACATCAGCATGTGTGAAGCTATGTCCCGTTTAGTTTGCCATGCAAGCCTATTAAAAATAGATGATGTTATATTGAAGAAATTAACAATGTTCTCAAGATGCTGCCCACTATGCGAGCTATCAGCCCCTGACGATGTGAAACACCTTGTCCTGCAGTGTCCATCCTCGGAAAAGAGACGAAGAGACATGTTTTCTGATTTCATGCAACGTGCAATTAGCCTAGAGGCTAGGATAAACGAAAACTCGGAAGAGATCCTTCCAATATTACTAGGAAAATGCATGATAGATTACACGTTTGAACAAATGGAAGAATTGTGGATCGTAGCAGGTACCTATATCCATGG
Organism: Maea johnstoni; assembly: GCA_963942565.1. Taxonomy (NCBI): domain Eukaryota; kingdom Metazoa; phylum Annelida; class Polychaeta; order Spionida; family Magelonidae; genus Maea; species Maea johnstoni. The sequence goes on from OZ012686.1 coordinate 29,924,604, forward strand.
AATGTATAGAGAAAACCTAGTACTTAAGCGCGGGATAGGCTAATCCTTTAAAAGACTAATAGCTGCGACCACACGGGCGATTAAGACTAGAATAAGTTTGCAGGACATGATTTAGAATATGACTTAGAACCCAAATATTCTTTATCTTTATTTTTCCTTTCTTATGGTTTCCATTAAGTTCTCTTTGTATAATTTCTTATAAACTTGTGTTACACCGTTTTTTTCTTATGTTTATATATGTACTTTTGTAGTGAAACTACAAGCCAATAAACTATATATATACTTACACTATATATGTTAGTACAAACTTACAGAAAAAACAAAAAATAAAAATAAATAGATTCAAATCCCGGAACTATGGCGTCCGAAATTTATCCAAGCCGGATTTGCGTTCGCTCTTGGCCTTGTATCAGAGCTACCGAAAGACTACGGTTCAGATTAAGTAAACGTAACGAGAAGCTTAGACTCTTTCACTACAAATTGCTAAGCAAAGCAACTTGGCGCTAACAAGACAGTCAATTGGACTCAATATATATACCTACATACACTCATATGCACATACTTACATATATATTATTATTATTATTACTATTATTCTTAGTTTTTCATTTTTTTTTATTTATTTTTTTTGTTAAATAATCGAATACATCCAAATCACATTTACGTGTATCTTCAAAAAATTTTTTTAATAAATTTGAGAAAGAATTCTCAGAGAGGAAAGATCCAATATATATAAATCGATGAAGGCCAATAGCGATTTTCAAATTATTTCATGTTCCATTTTTGATTATTTGGAAGGATAGAAACATATGCGCGACCTTGATATCCCATGAATATACATAGTACATATAGTACATAATCCCTGATCAGATCATGAGAGGTGTGGGTTCATTTGACCCAGGAAAATCCGGCTAGCGTTGGTGCTGCCATCTGGGGTACATTAATGTGACTAAATGTCTATCTCTGGTACAGTCGCTGCTGCCATCTATCTAGTAGACGAAGTACGAATTAGTTTACACTTAGAAATTCGAAATGGAGAAGGGATTCCAGTAGTCAGCGACTGGTTGGGATCGCCCACATAAGAAACAATCTGAATTATATAATATACTGATAATGTCACAGTAAATGTATCTTTTAAAAACAGGGATGGCCTATCGTTTAACCAATTTACATCTGACGATTTCCCTTTGCAATACATAGAGAACTATCTTATGAATGTCAAAGCAATACATTGGCAAATATTTTACTAAAGTATTTTTGTTCCAGACAAAATTGACAATACTTTTTCAAATAAGTTTTCAGATTTCACTTTATTTGATGAGTTTTATACACAGTTGTCAGATCATACATGCACTCCAGACGCAATGGGTTAGCACTTACCCAGTGGGCACAAATATTACCTGAATGTTCAATTTTGGCCGGAATATTCTGGACCAATTATGAACTAAACTGCAGGGAAATAAAAAAAGAAGTGGGTGTCTTGTGCTGAGATTGCATGAGACAGGCTGGTAGTTACCCTATGCAGCATACCCAGATAGGGCCCCGTTGAAAGAGGTACTGGGAGGACAGTACAATTACAGAGAAGGGGGGAGGCAAATGTTGCGGCAGGGCGCTTAAGGCTGCAGAAGGAGTAGAAGTTGTCGATGAGGTAAGGATCCGTGCGCCCAAAAGGTGAGTGGTGGGCGCACGGATCCAAGCCCAAAGTGCAGGTGGAAGGTACATGGATAGGGCTCTGATCAGCATGTACGGATGTGTGAAAGGGCAGATAGAAGGTGAAAGGGTGGGAGTTGCATAAAGTAATAGTCATGTGCAGCAAGTGTGCATGAAAGTGACAATACCAACGTCATAGGGAACTTAATGGAACATTTCCTTCATCAACAGATATAAATTAATACTTACACCCATTAAACTTCACAGAGCTCAATTTTTATATGAAGGCTAGGCATTACTTACATTCATTAAATTAAAGATTTTCTCGAAGAAATTCCCAACTTCACAACTGTGGAAATGTTTATTATAACCAGGGAATTCTATACACTAATCAAATCGGCCCTTATAGCGAACGCCAATTCAGGCAGACCTTCTCTCTGGGATCAGTGGATTTGACCAACAATTCATTTTAGTAAAGTAAAATAAAAATAAGAAAAATAAAGACATCGTTATCTAGAGTAGGAAATGTTTCAAAGTTTCACACGAAGGACTGGGCAGGTGGAAAAGATGATGCTGGTTGCGGGCAGATGGAATCAAACCCGCAACGTCATTTCCTGCAGGCAAGCGCTCTAGCCACTAGGCTACGGCGCCTTCTATATGGTGTAATTGTTTGAAAAGAGAACTATATTGATGAAATCCCGTAACTCTATTTGGGATCGTTCCTTGCATTCCGAGTTTAGTCCTGTCATTTACGTGACTGACAACCGGAGTAAATCTTTGAAAAAGACCACCAGGCCACTTTTATCAATGACCCCACATATTTACATACGGCCCTTAACTGATTATGACCTACCTACCTCATGCGAGCCAGTAAATATCCAAATCAAATATGGCGCCTGTTATCTAACTTCTCCAAACCGGCTCGGGATAGCCGGAATGACGTTAGAACCCAATAAGGAGCGCCAAAATAGCTGAAAATTTGTTTTTGATCTTTTAATCTAATGCCTTTTCAAATAAATGAACAATGATAATTATATCAATACGCCTTTATATGGCGTTAACTTTGTGGCATCGCAAGCTTCGCAATCCAATTTTGCCTATGCTATGAACTTGCTATTCTGAGGTTCAATTAGTTACATCTGCTGCCGTTTCACTATTGCGGCGCTGCACGCCGGGTATGAACATTAGCGTCCAGAGAAAGTCCGATACAAAGTCATAAGAGTGGAGAAGAAAGGAGTGGAAAGTAGTATGAAGCTAGTGGCGCTGGGCGCAACACAGCGCAAAGGTTAGGCAGGTATGGTAGAGGAATGGATCCGTGCGCCAAAATATGGAGGCCGGCGCATAGATCCATGTCTCAAGTGGAATGGATAGAGATGTAATAGTTATGAAATATGAGGAATATGGGTAGTGAGTAAAAGCAATTCAGTGATCGTGTAGATATGTAAAGCTAAGTTTACCTGGGAAAAGAAAAAAAGGTCTGATTTGGAAAATATTTATTACTGAAATAGCATGAAGCTGAGAATATGTGGAATTCAAAAACATTAATCAGAATTTACCAGATTAGCTACTGATTTGCCAACTTTCAAAAATCATCCACCATTCCTCAAGAATCAATTTATTTTCAAGCCAAGAGCCAAGAATTTCATAATAACGAGCGAAGCTTGGAAGCTGCAAAGCAGCTACCGAGCGTAGCGCGTAAAATTGTAATGCGCGAGATACCTCATTGTTGTCAGGAGGACGGTGGCCTTCATTTTTTTCATAAACCAAATTATCGCACGAAAGGAAAAAAAGGAAGAGTCGCGTGAACTGGGTAAACACTGAGCTTTGTTATGCTCATTCCCAAGCCCAGTTCTCTATCCTACAAAATATATACTATGAATATGTTTTAACCACCCACGGTTGCGGACAAAAAAAGAGAAATATACCCGTTTTACCGTAAAGCCTATGCTCTAATTCAAAAATGGTAATATGCGTGTGTTGTGACGTGCAGCGTTTATTTTCCTTAGAAACTGGCGCAAAAATCGCGTAAGTGATACACGCGCGCCATTGTCTTTTTCAGCATTAACTACATAGCTTGCAATACATGCTGGCACTACGGATAGTAGATTGCAGATATGTTAACCCTTAGTCTGCTGGTTGCTAATATCGCCAATCCAAAATCATTCAAAATCCCTGAACACTTAATGGCAACCCTTGCATATGGGTTCTCATCTACTATCCAATAAATACCAACATGACAGGGTTTAGATGGTATTCAAAAATCTTTGCATCCTTATTTTTGGGGCGAAAGTAGCTTTAGCATTGGAAGGGTTACTAGTAAGAGCTTCGCTTGTCGTCGAAGCCATGCTTCATCATTGGCGGGGCCCTCAGGCCACGCCTATCTGGGAAGCTAATTTGACATGTTCATAGTCCGGACGGCCATGTTGGAAATGCTGAGGCCGGACTGAATATAATTCTCTATTCTGATTGGTTATAATATAAATGTTGGCCCGGTACATTACCTTTGCCGCGGAAAATCGTGCCTTCCTTATTTTAATTTAGCATGAAGTTTTCAAAAATATAAAATATTTTAAGCGGATATAAAGTATATTTTTCAGTATAGGGAGGAAACCTACTTAAGAAAAAATTACTATGTGTATAGAATGAAATCAGGAGACTTCGTAACCAAACTGGTTCGTAACCAAACTGATGCGTACCCAAGTAGCTTCGCACCCAAGAGATTTCGAAGTCTCCAGCTTGCGCTGAATTCCGATATTTGTTTCATTTCTACAAAAATGATACATATCTAGTCATTATCAATTATTTTCCTCTATAATGTTAATGTTCTTTATACATCCAGTTCCCTCACAAGTTCATAAATAACTTGGCCCCGCCTTTTGACTATTGATGCTTTGCATCTACAACCGTACTTGTTTGTATTATATTGTTTTCTATAAGAAACTTGGTGAATGTTTTTTTTATGAAGCTTCTCAAAAAAATATGAAGGGGGGGGGGTCCTTTAACAATTCAAAAACCTTATTTGTTGGAAACCTTTTGAAAAAATTATGGTAGGCTGAGTAAAAAACAAAAACAAAGTGTATAATTTGCTGTTCCATATTTCAAAATAAAAAAAAACATCGGTGCCTGATTCAGTGGATGTCCTTAGAAAAATCTAAATCACTGTGAGATCTTTGAAAAAAAATAATCATTGGTATGTGGTGGGGTCTGAAAATCGGGGCGCCACCAATCGGTCGCTCTGGCAAAACAACTCAGCGCTTTATATGATTTGCGTCACGTCATGACCCGCCATCTAGTGGCCATAGGTACCACATTTTTCGTACAATTTAGTTCATGATTCTTAAAATAGAGGGGGCGACGAAATCGTAGGATGATCTTCGGTTTTCCTATTAATTTGTTGAGTTTGCTAACAGCAATCAACCATTTGGAAAAAGGAACAAAGTGAAAATAATCAGGATTGTGTACACGTTTTAACGTCGGTGAGCCTTCCTTATCCATTTTTTTTCAAGGAACGAAAACCTTGTTGGCATCATTATCGTGACGTCACTTGCTCAATTCGTTTTATATGAGTCAAAAAATGGTACGGTTTAACGGGAGACCCCGATAACAAGTGTGTGTGCGTTCAGTTAGTTACGACTCCCGGGCGGACCTTTTGTGACTAAAAAAAAAAAAAAAAAACAGAAAAAAATGGTGTGGATGCTTCAAGAAATTAAAATCATTGTAGGTGGGTCTTTTTGAAAAATAACAATCATTGGTGGGTTGGTGGGTCTGAGAATCGATACTATCCGCGAACTTTGACAGCCCTTTCTCTGTACCATAAACGCACTGGCAACAAGCAATGGTACAGATGTCCATGTGCCATAAAACCACAATCAAGCCCGGAGTGTTATGTTACCTGTTATATATAAAACCAGAGAGCTAGATATGGATATTTCGTATATTTAAAGATAAAACCACCAGGTAGTAAACATCTGTTATACCAGTCTCCTGACTTACCATGTTAAAGAGGGCTGATCCACTTTCGGAAACAAAACCCTATGCAGAGAATGAGAGAAAATCGTCTTGCTGTACTAGTAAGCACCTTCAACACCAAAAATGCTTACCTATCAAACCCATTATCTCAAGTACAAGCAGAAAGTAGTGAATATTGCATTCTGTAATTCATTTGCATTCATAAAGCTAAAATATTTCAGACGTAAATATTCTTCAAATAATATTTCATAAAGTAAGAAGAGAAATGTCCAAACGCATCATTATGTACATTATTTTTTTCTTTATAAATAATCCAAGTGGTCAGCGTTGAACCCTTTCATGCATGGATATCTGCTTGACAACTGTTTTCTGTACCTGTCATACTTTTCAAGATAACTTTTGATTAATCATACATCCCTAAAATATTTAAAGGAAAGTTGTTGATTGAAATCTGGTCAACTTTTCCTCTTCAAATAGTTTCTGAAAATTGCATTTATAAGTGCGAAATGAACAAAAAAAGGCAGGCCATTTTGGGCGCTACATGTAATTGCAAACTATTTTTAAAAGAGTTGTAGATAATATTCTAATGAGCAACTCTCCTTCAAATATTTTCCAAATATTGTTTTCATTAAAGTGATATCACCAAAAATAGCCATGCGGTTGTGGCTGCCACAGATATGAAAGGCTGACACCAGCATTTATCTTTCGATACCGTCTTACTCGGAATCTTTAAATGAACGGAGCTAAAATTACACATGTGGGATCAAGTAGTAGACCTTCGGGGTTCCACCACTGAAATGTTGTCTAAATCATGGATGGTGGCCGCTGGCAGTGCCGCTGTTGCTTTCATAGGTTATTGTATATATTTTGATCACAAAAGAAGATCAGATCCCAACTTCAAACAGAAGCTAAGACAGAGTAAGTAGCCCGACTTGCCGGTCAGTCCTCCATTCCTTGCCCCTTTCTAAATCATGGCCAGGGCAGTGGCCTTGGCTTTGCTATATCTCCATTTGAATTTGTCTAAATTTATTATAGCTTTGTAAAATAGAATATGTGTTTTGATTATCACTCTTGGTTTAAAATAGTAAAAGGTGGGGATTGCATGTTTCAGTCCAAATTCCTGTCATTGCGTTTTGCACATAAACGAATGAGTATTTAAATCAAGTTTGACCTTTAATTGTAGTATCTGAACAACTGCCTTTCACCACTTTATGTTACAGGACAGACACTATTGAAAAGGTTGAAATATAAGGAAATGTACATTCCAATTCTTGAAGAATCATGATACTCTTGAAAAGCAGATACAGTGCTCAACAAATCAACTGTACCAATTAAATGTTTTCCTTATGTAGCTGATAGTTTCTGAAGTAACATGATGAAATCTTACCTGCCATGTAGGGCAATAAGGGTAGGCTCACTCTGATTTTTACCTGCCCTTCAACCATAATGTCAAATCCTGAGGTGTAATCATCGTAAGTCCCACATGTTGCTAAATGCTACCAGTATCTGTACTTGGCCAATGTCTGTTATCTACCTATCTATAGTTCAAATTTACTTAAAGGAGAGAACCACCTTTTTGTATGATCTGACATGAGTCCATTTTGTTTTCCAGAGAGGAAGAAAGCAAAGGAAACACAAAGTTCACAGGGTTCTTCACAGGTAGGTTTTGTCATACTTCAAAAAATATCTAGGAAATCTCCAGCAATCTATCAAGTATCAAATGAATACCACGTTTTAATAGGGCTGCCTCTGTGACAAAATTACTAGTAGATATGGTTGGTCTTGATGTACGTGTCAATAACCACAAGTTTAATTCTAGTGGTGAAACAAGGTTTGTCAAGTTTTCGCCAGTCCTATAAAAGCCAGTTTCCACTTGCTCTAGATAGGCATTGCAAGCTGTATTAGAAAGAGTTTGTAAAATAAATTACAGGACTTCCCAATTTTACCAAAAATGGCATAAAAGACAATTTATAAAGAAGTCCTAACATATCTTTTCATGATCCAAAAAGAGTTAACTCCATCTTTTTAATTTCATAAATTGAAAAGCCTTAACTTTTTTGACAATAATGGTTCTGATTTTTTTGTGTCATTATAGCTGTTAATTGTGTTTTCCTGTTTTCAGATTCCAGATTTACGGGATACAGAGGCAATGCAAAGATTCTTTCTTCAAGAAGTACAGCTGGGAGAAGAGTTATTAGCTCAGGGTAAGAGAGGTGTTGTTATTATCTCTCTCTCTCTCTATCTCTCTCTCTCTCTCTCTCTCTCTCTCTCTCTCTCTATATATATATATATATATATATATATATATATATATATATATATATATATATATATGTGTGTGTGTGTGTGACACCAAAACAAAGAAAATAGACACAAAAGTACAACCAATTGTTGTATCAAGCATTTCTTAAAATGTCAGCTTTAAGCATATAAATAAATTTAAAATATTTCAGTTTAATGTAAATTTGCTTGTCCATTACATATAAATACTAAACACATGTCATTAAATAAATGCATATTTATTTTTGATTTGTTATCTGAACATATTTTGATCTTCTTTGAAAAAAGAGCACCCAAAATCTCTGGTAGACCACCTCTGACACTCATTTTTTAAGATCTTGTCCAAGCTAATCTGATCATCTAATCATATTATATTTTGTATTCAGCCTAAGTGTTTGGTTGGAGTTTGAGCAGGGCTAGTGTATTACTTGGTCTACCACTCACATTTTTCACTAATAGTCCCCCCTGCCAAGGAATGTCACCTGAACAGGGTCTGACACTTAGATTTCAGGCTAGGGGCCCGAAAAAGTCTTTTGATTAGAAAATAGGGGTCAGAAACAGGATTTCTGGTCAATATGCATACTATTTTGGGCCCATAGTCTGAAAAATCTAGGGGCCCATAGGAAAATCTAGGGGCATATGCCCCTGGGAAAGTCGAACCCTGCTGAATCTGAACGATGTATTTTGTGTGTTTGTAGGTGATATAGACTCAGGCGTTGGACATTTGGCTCAGGCGGTGGCTGTGTGTGGACAGCCTCAGCAGTTGCTCCAGGTTCTACAACAGACTCTCCCACCTCAGGTGTTCCAGCTCCTACTACAGAGACTACCAGCAGTAACACAGGTACCTCAAACTCTCAAAATATTAGACCACCCGAAGAATTTAGGGCCACTGTAATTATTTTGAAATTTAATAATCATTGGGAAATATGAACCGCCTGTGATCTATCACTGGTAGCTATTTCACAAAGTATGGACAACTATTACTCTGCTTTGTCAGTTTTTTTTCACTGATCGTATAATGTTTGGAGCCGATTGGCTTGCAACTAATGCACAATAATCGCAAGTCAAAAATGTATGTCTTGCGATAACTGTGAGATATTCATATGAAAATTTCTGCAATATTCCAAAGAATTTGATACAATTGCAATCGTGAATATTGTTATTTACACTTGCAACTGTCTCACAAATATTGTATAATATTCACGAGATAATTGGGAGGCTAAATATTGGACACACTTTAAATATTTACATCAGACATTTGTACAAATAGTGTACAAAAATGTTGTACAATACTCGGGAGTCGAGAAAACTTGTCTAAGGTGAAGCTATTCATTAAAAGAATATACTGTCACTTAGGGCTGTGCTCATCAGCTATTTTTTTGCGATCCGATTAATTGCCTAATTTTTTTCGGTGTCGATTTTCTCGATTCGATTCTGTCGCGCCCCGTAGTGCTTGGAAAAGTGTGGTGGGGGCCGGACCAGCACCATGTAAAATACATAGCGTGGCCCTCACCACACTTTTCCAAGCGTTATTGCGCGCAATAGTGTCTATCGCAGTGCACTTTTAATGGCAGCCGCCTTATCGCCGCTGTCTTTTTCAAGAAATAAAAAGCACAAGGTAGGCTCTTGTGTATTTTTGGGGGGGGGGGAGGGGGGGGATTAAGAGGTAGGGTTAGTGGGGTGTATCGAGTTCGTCGCTCGATGTCAGAAGATGGTGAGTATCGATCATGAGACTTTCTCAAGTGCTCAATGTCCTGGCAATCGAGCCCAGCCCTACTGTCGCTGGCATATAACTCCAAAAATATGCTCAGGAACTGGTGTATAACTCATTTTGATTTATCTGTGACCTGCATGGCTAGTGGCAGAGGTTACTCAACAAATCTAAGTGGTATAAACATGTTTTATAATTGACCTTATAAAATTAAAGTTTTCTTTTGATACTGCATGTATCGCCTATAGAAAAACTCAGTGATTTCCCCCGGCCTTAAAAGTAAAAGAGGTAGCTTCGCTGCAGCATTGTTGAATATATCAGTAACTCGTATTCATTTTGTAATTGTGTAACTCATGAAGAACTAGTCAGAAGAATCATTTCATTAGTCTCATTTTTTGTAACAATTCCATAATTGTTTTCATTACTTTCTAAAAGAAAAGATTATATATAATTTTTCTTTTTTCAGAAAATAACCAGCAGTGCCGCATCTGGTGCTGGTTCAAGAATGGCTGAAGAGGATGTGGAGTAGTTCCCTTATTCATCACCAGAGGGCCAGGTGGAGCAGCGGGTCACCACATAGCACGACTAACACCAGTAAACCAAGTAGAAAAGTTGATCACCCACCATCTCGTCACCTTAACCATGGACAAAATACTACTCCATAGGTTAAACCATAATGGAGAGGTATATTTGCATAGAATTCAACCCATTCATGTATGTAGCGTCCAAAAAGAGCCTGACAATGTTGGTGATGGCTTATACAAATGAACATTTTGGAAAATACTGAAAGAGTGACTGTTCATAAGGGCTCAACTTTCGACTGTCCTTCGAAATATCTCTGTCGTGGAAGATGGTGGGTGCTGAGGTAACACACAGGGAACTGATGTTGTTGGGATATGTCACCTTTGAGATATCATCATCTTAGTCATCCCATCACATTTCTGCCTATTGATAATTATTAAATTATTATCAGGAGAATGACTGAACAAGGCCGTTGGAAAGCGTTGCCTGATTTTCGTTTATATCAACTATGAGAGATGATTTTCTGAAAGATAGTCGCGTCCTTTTTCATACCAAATTTTTATCACTTTGATTTTCTTTTGTGTTAGCTAGCTATGTTCATATTTTCAATCCCAGCTGTTATTTTCTTTTCAGTACTTGAAAAAGAAACTATTGAATAATGCAAAAAGGAAAGCCTAAGCAATACAATTGAAAAATATAGCTAATTTTCCTAATAAGATAATTGTTAGATTCAGGATGGCGCTAGACTGGTGATTAAATTCAATATAAGGCAGACACATTCCTTCTAGCTTTCGCTATTGTTTATAGAGTGACCAAACACTGCTATTTTGTGTGATGACTTTCTCACTAAGTCAATTTCAGAATATATTAGAAGGAAAAACGTTGATCAGCACTCGTCGTAGATATTTTTTTCAGATAATTTAAAAATTATAAAAATCGCTCATAGCCAAGTTATTTTCAAGAATAGCATTTACCCAGAGACCACTTTTTGAGTGGAACTCTAGGCATGAATGGCTTACAAGTCAACTTTCCTCATAGAGGGTGTGCTGTAGAAGTTAAAGTGTGCAGTGGTAGGATGTGTTCCTTTGTGTACAAAACAGTAAAAGATGTGATTTCTAGTTCTTTTTTATTGAGAGATATGTTGTTAGTGTGTGCTGATGTTCAGGATAAATACTGGTACTCAATACGATACCAAACATCGATATCAAATGAGAATAAGTATCATATCATTTAAAATCTGTAATACTGGTATTGCTTAACGATATAATGTTGACTTGACTGCTACCTGAACTACTCCACACAAAGACAGTTAGCTATTTGTTCACAAGAGTGTTGAATATAATAGTATAAATTCACTTGGAGGCAGGCAGCCAGCCTTGTTAAAAATACTATAAAAATATTGCATTGTTGAGGAAATATTATTATTATATCGTGTAGTGAAGAGGTGCCAGTCCATACTTGGCAAAGATCAACGATCACAGGCAGTCATTACAGGGCAGGAGGGGGATTGCACCAAGGGAAATTAACTTCCTATAGAGAGTTACGTGTATTTATAGTCGTAAGCCATTCTTACTCATCCTGCTAGGTAGGTATTTACTACAGGATTAGGATATAGACCCATTGTGTGTTAGGATCCCAGTGTCGATAAGATGTTCATTATTTAGCGAGAGTTCTGCTCTTAAACACAGTTTAAGGTGAGGTCACGGTGTAGATTACATCAGAAGGAGAAACACACTCTTGAGAGAAGAAAGAAACTGAAATTTCTCTGATAACCATGATAACAAAATACACTAAATGAATAAAAATTATTATTGAAATACACACATTGTCTTTTTCTAGTCCATTTTTATCTGCAGTGCACACCTCGTCTGACAACTTTGAAAAATAGACATAGTATGGAAAGATATCAAAAATATTTGAAGAGAGATAGTTCAATCCTTTGATACCATTAGTATACTGTCAAAAGTATTATAGGTCCAAACTACAAATTTAATGCATTGATCCCAAAATCAATTGATCAATTTCAAAATTGGCCATCACTTGACTGAGAAAACCTTCAATCATATATTGCATAATTCTTAGTGCTGGTTTGCACTATGGGCCCAGCCACAGAGAACTGCTGATATTCGACTTTCTTCACAGCATGAATTACACACTTATTTCACAGCATATATGGGTTAATAAAAAATTAAGTGTTTTCGCTGATGATGTCAACATACATATTAAAGGTGTATTACCCAAACAGGGCATGTCACCCACAAAAAGATACATTTGAACTTTTTGCTAAATACCCCAACCATTTTCTCCATTCCTGAAAAAATCTCAAAGAAAAATGGTAATAATACTTGAACAGAACAGAGTTTAGTAAAAAATGAGAAAACCTAACTCTGTATCGAGCTTTCCTCAAGATTTCCAAATCAGGTCCATAACTTTGGCAGGAAGTTTAAAACATGTATTCCCCACCATACATTTCAGGCAGTGTATCCTCGGTATATAATGAATAATCAAATAAAAGCATGGTAGAGTCAAAAATAACACCTTAAAGGACAGACCAGTATGTGTGTGTCATTTGTTTCATACCAATTTCATAGAAAACTTCAATTGGGGAATGATTGCGTTCTAAAATGACCTTTTGGATTTAATCTTGGATTAAGAAAAGAAGATTTAAAGAGAGATTCGTTTTTTTCATTCACATAATCATAAATAGCAATGCCTCTGACATATGTTTGATAGCTGTCAGGCAGCAGAAATATATTTTATAAGGCCAAATTCTTGCTAACAATCATTAATATTCGGTTCAATTATCTTCTGATATTTGTATCTACATGTACTACATCAGATATAGCACATGGCCTTGAAGTTGAACTGGTTGTGCAGACATGGTTGTCATTTCGACTGCTAGGTGGCGCTCCCAAGTGGGAAGAATAATAACTAAATCAATACCATTCGTACAAAAAAACACAGGATGTGATAATAAAGTTGACTAATGCCATTTAACTATGGATTTCAACATCTATAAGTACGTGTTTGAGGGAGTGGACATTTAAAACTACCAATAAGAAATGTATTGGTGTGTATGAATGTGTGTGTGTGTGTTTCCTCGTTTTGCAAAGACTTCAAGTTGTTTTCATTTGAGTATTTTTATGCTTTCGAATATTTGATTCGGGTTCCACGTGACGGGGCAGATTTTATTTTGTAATCTACACTAAAAAAGAAAAACACGTTTAGCTGTGTACGGTTAAATGACGAAACGGGTAAAAAAAAAAGATGTTGATGATCACACTTAATTATCACTTCTGCCAGGTGAGGCGAGATCCGGACTAACCAGCGACACATGATGGACTGGAGGCATCAGGAGTACCATGGAAGCACAGCCTTGCTTCATCCTATCTCAAAGTAGCCACAGAATCTGTAGAATATACGATACCTTGATTGAATGGTAGCAGCCCCCGCGACTTACGGTCAACCCGGTTAGAGAACACAGTTTGTATCTAGATTTTAACATTCCTAGTACGCCTCGGAACCTGAACCGGTACCATTTTACACCTGGCCCAAGCATGTTCACTAAGGTTCAGACCACGGCATATGTCCCGGTCAACCGGCCATCTGAAATAGTGGCTACAAAGGCTATGACACACATATTGCATAAACTTGACCAATTAAAGATAACATTTGGGAGGGTTGCAGTATCTCAACCTTACGATCACAACCCGTAACTTCTGTTCTTTCGTGTGTTTGCGTCCCATCTCGGCGTCCCATACATACTAAAGTTCTTGGTTTTCGTGTATTTCAATCATTTAAGGTAGCTCGTGTATTTGAAATAATTTAATTTTGACTCGGGTTTCCCTCACCCTGTGTTTATACGACAACATTACATACATAGTTTATATTCCCTGAAAGGTAATGTATGTAAAGTGTACCCTCCCAGCAGGAGACAATTCTTTGGCTTAAAAACTGAAAAAGCAACATGCATATTGTGTTCTTACGGACCACTAAGTTTCATACATGTGATGAAAAGATCAATAGGAAAATTAGGGTATCATATTTTTTCAAATTCTATGGCCGCAGATGGCAAAACTTCTGATAAAAAATCACAATTGAAAATGATGTTACTCTTATACCTCCGTCGTCCTTTTAGTAAGTATCTTTAATGACCCTTTGATAACAAACCATACCCTTATAGCCACCTTAAAGAATCTGTCACGTGTAATTACTTTATCATTTTAGGCTATTACGCGGCCATGCCACTTCTGAAAAGTGGTATTTCGAAGTATAAAAAGATGTGATGGCTGATGTTACCATAAGAAGACAGCATAATCTGAATCCTATTAAAGTCTCGTACCTGTCTAGGCAAACATTACATCAAACGGCTATTGATAACCTCATGTCGCCAATAAACCTGTATGAGAAACCATGAGTGTGGCAGAGATGTATAGAGAACTCAGGATTAATATTCACTTTGATATATAGTTAATATTGAACCTTACTACATGCAACGATATCATGTTGTGGATGTTCTGTGTTGCACATGCCTACCGTCCATATGATAGCAGGAATGGGAAAATAGGTAGGGTTTATGTCTGAACTTAAATATAGTTTGATCATGTATACCATCTGCGTTTGTGCTAGACCATCTGAGATGGCATTGACTGTACGACAAATAGAGATTCTTTTTCGCGAAGCGATATTGGCATTTGACTCTACGTATGTATGTTTACTGACTGACATCTACAGATGTATACAATCATACATAGGTAACATATAAAATACAAAACTAATATACGAAAGAACAGATCAGTATGCAAAGGAAACTAATACAATTCAATTAACAACAGGGGAAAGAACAGGAAAGGAAAACATGTACAGCCAATGAGTTTGAAATAATTGTATCTCAGACAGCATTTTTTCGGGAAACGGGAAACTAATTCAGCGTTTGCAAACACTTAACTCAGTTGAACGTTATAAAGGCTTTTCTATTCTTGTCCTTAAAAAGGCACACATTTTAAAAGTCGTTTGACGTGTGCGTTTCGTTATATACGGCCAATACTGATGCAAAAAGAGCTTGCGCTTTGTTTTGTGTAGTATCCTTTGTTTTTCAGTAGATCAATTCACAAGTGCTTTATATATTTTGGATATGCTTAAGGCGTTTTAAAGGGTAACACATTGCACAAATGCAATTCTATTTCAATGCATCATTCCGATGGTTAAAGATTCATCAATAACCTCTATACTCTATGTTTATAGTTTTCTTGAGTTAACAAACATTCAATATATATCACCTGGAAAAGTTGACCACTATTCTATCCTTTGTTATCATCGGTAATTTTTAAAAATTATATCCGAAGTTTTTCATCATTTAAAAAAAAGAAAAACGTTTTCGTTGAACCCACAATTCTTTTTGCCAAACTCTCATTTTCTAACCCCCCCCCCCCCCCCCCCCTAACCCATGCCGACGGATGAGATCAGGTTACCCTCTATATTAAAAACACATTTTGAGGAGAAGTCATTGGTTCCCTGCTGACTCTTCTCCAGCCATTTTAGTTTTGGCCTCGAAATGAGATGAAGAACCAGCTCTTAACATTTCACAACAAGAGTATGACATAAGAACAGTTATCAAATAGAGAGATAGATAAAAATCGTGTACGACTACCTAACTTCAAATGTGTGTTTATATCGTGGCACACGCAAAGTAAACCATTTTTGAAAATGTGTCCCAATCACGGACGACGAATGACAAATGCGGAACTGTGGTCATTGAGTATTCATGAGCGGCTATAAAACAAGATGGGAAGACGCCCACAGAGGTGTAAAGAGTAATGAATTCCGCAATGTGACAAAATAAAGAGTATTTCTTTCAATATAAATATTCTAAACTATTTACGATTTTGATAATATTGTAGTTGAACAGTTATATACAATCAAATAACTTGCAAAAATAAAAAAATGGGCAACTACTCTGAGCAGATCACCGTATTCAAAACCACTAATAAATAGCATCATTAGCAATGGCGAAGCAAGTACAGACTGTGCCTATTGCGCTTCCCTCACCTCCTTCCAGAAGTTGGAGGAGAATGCTAATGGATAGTGAGAATACGTCGGTGGTTCGCTCCGGCACCCTCTACAAACCCCTGGCCGCTTCCTATGAAGTCTTCCCTGATGATGGCCCTATGGTCAAAGGCGTTGCCACTGACTGCTAACTGTCCCTCACCACTGTCTGGGTTGGAACCCTGACTGGGGCACGCGACAATGGTGCCAGTGACGTTGGGTTAAGCAGTGGATTTCTCCGATTCCTCCACCAGTTACAGCTGCCTAGACACACCCTAGCCGCAATTTAGAAGAAAAACTGACAAAAGATGAAAATTTCAAATTCTGCTCTCAATGTGTTCCTGAGTGGCAGCGCAGGCAGGGTCTACGAACTCCAACATCGCAGTGTGTGTACAATACTGCGGTCGCAGGGGTATCTGTGTGCTCGGATATATATTTTTTTCATTGAAAGATTTGCCAAACGAAAAATAAGGCTTGAGAATATAGAACCAGGATTAATCTTGAGAGATTTCGAATCGGATATCTAGGTGCTCTGATTTTATTTTGCCAATATGAAGAATTTCATGGTTACTGTCCGCAGGGCGGGCACTTTCTAGTTAAGTATACATTCATAAATTAATTGTTGTTGTTTTGTTTTTATTATTTCATTTCCACCATTTTAAATTAGCCCAAAGTATGCCTTTACTAGACAGATATTACATGTACCTGGATGGCAGGGCCTTTTCGTGGCTATTTTGAAAGCTTTAACATGTCCACAGCAGAACAACGTAACCTCTGCGGAAGGGAATGTGTTCATATATCATCGATGATATTCAACCCACATTAACCAATGATTAAAGATAATTGGTTTCGTATCGTATATCTAGTGTTGTCCTGGCACTGAAGAATCAGTGATATTAATATTTCATATTTTCCATTCAATATAACTATATGAATGAAATTTAACTGCCATCAGACTCCCCGCAGGACTTGTTCATTGAAAATAAGCTCCTGTATAACAAACGAGCACGGGGACCACCTATGTTTATCGTTTGGTAAGCATAGCACTAGAAATCACTTGAATTTGAGAAATTTGGTACCGTTCGGATTTTTTCCTATAACACTCTTAGTTACGAAAATGAAAAAAAAAAGTTTTACACATTGAGAAATCATTTTCTTCCCTTTTTTATTTCATCACTTCCCTTTTTTGACTTTTTGGTTTGTCTACCTATCAGGCATACATTATCCACTGGTAGCTAAACATACAACATACCTTAACATTTTCCCAAGTACCCTATAGATGGCGCCACATTACCCGAAAAAACAAACAAGAGAACTCCACTGACCCCCCACCCCAATTTCCATTTTAAAAATGAATTTAGAAAAACGCATGATCAAATGTTTGCCAGAAACCACGCAGCTAGTCTACAGAACAATATTGCATTAATTTGTTATTGATTTATGTTTTTGTATTTTTTTCTAAGTTCCTGATTCATTTTATTTATATTCATAGGCATCTTCCCAATATTCATGATCCGCTATTCCATTATACATACTGCAATAGCACTCATCATTATTCACTCATATCATTTACATCCATAGTCATTTTTCTTTTATAAATTGTTATTTGCTAGGATTGGCCATGGATCACAAATGTCAAATATGTTTGATCAATATATATGCATGTAGGGTGATATACTATATCTCTAGTATCATGAGAAAAAAAATCAACAAAATAATACATATGATCCATTTCATTTAGAATTTTTCCCTTTTCTTTAGAGCATTTTGTAACACTTCTCTATAAAGTTCATGATTTGCAATACATCAACAAGATGACAATGGTATGGCAACATTGTCGTCCTCCTACCAACGCCGGCCTACACAGGCGCTGTCCTTTTCTGGGGACGGGCTCATTAAAAATTGGTATTTACAAATAATGGCTGCTCCCTTCCAAGATGAAATCTCGTTCTGGCAAGTGCCCGGATTGTAGGTAACCGCGAGACGTAGAAGGTCGAGCTATTTTAGCAACAGGAACCCGGTATCTATGTGAAAATTTCATTATTTTGGCTTCAGCGAGCGAAATTGTGTCAAAAACATTAATTAGAAGTGTAAATAAGGACTTCAAGGAATGACTTGATACCAAATGTAGACGTTCTGGAGTATACTAAGCGCTTATCTGCCGCAGAAAACATCACCGTGACTGTTTCCACGGATTTATATGGCAGTCAACACTTGCAAGGGATGTTTTGATACTGGTTGAAGAAGTAACAGAAAACACACTTCGTAGGCCGCCGTTTGTTGGGATTTGTACCGCTTTAACACAAAATGTCATCAAGAGTGGCTGATAGAATCGATCCATTCACAAACAAGGCGGCTGTCAAGTCGAAAAAACAGAAAAAGTCTCAGGGGTCCTCTCATTATAGGACTAAAAATTCGGCTGAACTCCAAGCTCTGCCTCAGCTCAAAGGTGAGATATGAATATTTTATAGACATATACTTATTATTTATTGAATTTTGGAAGGGACGATGTATTTAAGCATATTATTTACTTATTGATGGTTAGCAATGCCCTTTAGAACACTTCGTTGAAGAAGCACTCCTGGCTGTTTGGAATGACCCCAACCATAAATGTCAGATTAACCCTTTTCATTTTCCTCCCCCACTGAACAAATAATGAGGAAGAAGTTTATCTCTCTTTCATGGGAACTGAAATTGGTGATCAAGATTATATACCTGGACATGGATCATATTTTTTTGTTCCACATTTCAAACTTGTTTTTTTTACATTATCATCCACGTTAATTAGTGGGTTGTCAAGCAATGGCTGCACACTGATGCAAATGCCATCATTAGACTTGTAGTTTGAACAGTTCATCACCAAAGTTTTTCCATTTATTTTCAACATTTCTTTTCAGCAGCTCTGTTTGCATTTCAGGCAATTTTATATTCTTCTTTTCAGTATTTGTTTTTAAGTTGTGTGGTCAGTTTTGTTAGATCTAGTAAATAACAATGCCCTTCTTTTCAGTTTTGGATGTTATCCTTTGGTTTGGAATACTTTAGACTAGTTATGTAATTGAACTTGTGGTTAGTCTATCAATTGCTCAAGTTATGAGGTTTTATGCCTCCTGCAATTACTCCTAGTCTCGTAGATAGCTAAACATAGATTTAATAAAGGTTCCAGGTCTCTGTCTTTTAAAATTTCCTCCTTTTTCTAGATATGTTTTTTTTGTGAAGTCACATTAGTTTATTGCACATGGGAGTTAATCAGTATAATAACTAATCATATTGCAACTGCAAGTACACTATATCTAGCCAAGGCAAAGGATATATATATATTTTTCTCTGCATATTGGCCAGGACATCAATACTATTTTATTCTCATAACTGATAGAGCCAGACATCAGACTAATCCCCTTCTCACCAAGGGATAAGAGGAGGTCAGCTTCTTAGGAAATGGATGACTTATTGGCTCCAAAAGGACATGGATTGGGTTTATCGAGGACAACCAATGAACCAGTGCAGTTTGTACATAAATAGCGAATTCAAATTGGTCCCCAGTCTTGCTGACACCTTCGCTAGCTTTGCCTTATCTCTTGTCTGCTGTGGACACAGGTCCAATGGAAATCTCTAAAGGCAAAATCACACAGGTCACACAGACCCGTCTCAGGCCCTCTGTATGGTAAATCCATTTTTGTGTATTTCATCTCTTAAATAGATAATCTATCTAACAAACTTATATATGAAGTTATGGTGATAAATCAATTTAAGTACTGTTCAAATTATTTATAGAAAAAAAAATTGTAATTTATTAATTATTGATATGAACCACCTACAAATATAATGCACTGGGCGTAACTTCTAGCAACATATTCCCTAGAAAGGCATGTCTAAACGCAAAGATTACTACCCCAAATTGGTTGTGTATGCCTTATCTGAAATGTTTGATTTATAGGAAAGCATATTTGCCAATATCTCAAACCTGTTGGGATACCAAGCAGAGACTATAATATGCTGGTTTATTGTACCATTTATGTGGTCTGGCCTCAACTGCTATTTAACCTTTGTGAAAGTATCACCATAGGGTTCCGATACAGATTACTGCAAAAGGAATATTTCCTCAAAAGAAAATTAATAGCGTCATCAGCATGAATTTCAAATCTTGAGGAAGGAGGCTATAGAGAGCCTTATTGTCTATTCAAGGTTGAAGTGGCTGTGTTGTGGAAGAATTTTAAAGCACCTTTCTGAAAAATAGCCTATGATTTCTTAATTAATGCCTCAAGTATATAAACAAACTGACTTTATATTGAACTCTATTACAAGTGTTAATTATAATCAAACAAAAACTAACAGCTTTCTCTTCCTTTAAGTTCATGCATATAGATTCAGTTATTTTGAAAGACTCATATGACACTTTCTAAGGAAAAATCTAGGAGTGCATGGGTTAATTAATTGGCTGAATGGTTCAAACTAAAGAATAAAGTGACATTGGTAATTTGGTATGGTAAAATGTTGAAATTGAATTAACTTCATACAGTTGCTGAAAATTAAATGTTATGTGTGATGTAGAGTTTGTAGAAAGACTTCAATTTAGACTCAAATCACAATAGAAATTCAGGTAAAAATCCTGAAGAAACATTTGTAAATGGTTCACATAAGAATGCAATAATTTAAGTCCCCCCTTTCATGCTTCCAAGATTTTTAGAAATAAAAATAAATGTTCGGGGTTCTCTGATATTCCAATGATGATTTGTAAATGGTTTAAACACATTGAAATCCTGTCATGATTTTTTTAAAAGCAATTCAAGTGTCTGGTATCATTTCAATCATTAGCAACCGGTCACTCTTGTCCAAATATTTTTGGTTACGCTAAAGTTCAATATGATACTTACTTACTTAACCCATTCTTGCTCAGAGGTCCCCTTAATAAGTGTCATCTGGTAATATTTTAAGTAGTCAATATTGAAGCTGAAACATGTAAAATATTTTGCAGAGTTGCACACCTCAATCATTTATATCATAGTCCTTACAAGTGTCTTGAGGGCAGGGTCTTAGCCAGGATTTTGAAAGTACTGCCTATCCAAAAAGCATGAAATTTTGCTTAATTTCTGCCTATGCAGATTTAGCTAATCAGCAAATTCAAATCCTTATATCAACTTCATTTATTAGTATATTATGTTAAAAAGGACAATTTATACCTCAACCATATCTTAGAAGATGGTTTGTCAGGAAACGATAATGGTTATTAGTCAAAAAAACTAAAAGTGAAAATTCTTCATAGAAATTTTCGCCTGCCCAAAAAGTAGTTTTTCAGCAAAGTGTCTTTCTAAAAGACAGGCTGGCTGGGTCCTGGCTCAGGTCCTGGTTGGGGATGAGATAGTTTGTATTGAAGAGCTCAAAGGTTTGGGAAGGTTAACAGAACTCATACCTCCAGCTATTTCTATGATATCTTAGCATTTTCTGAGTTTGAGGAGTGACTATGTACACACTCCTAAATAGTATAATGGGAATTCACAACTACAGTTCACAGTCAGTGAATATTGTATCATTTCCTGGTTGGCAATTTGGGATAAGTACCGGTACTTGATACAATACCAAATACTGATCAATATTGAATGGGAAAAAGTATTGTATTGAAAGTTAAAAAATGTATAATCATATCTTTTAATATTTGTAACTTTATATAGAATAAGAGTATAAGACTCACTAAATTGCTACTTGGATGTCTATGTACAATGGCATTGAACAGTGAAATTTCCTAAGTTGACAGTGCTTAATTTAACAAAATTAGGACCATTGGAGGCAGGCAGTATCCTAAAGAATAGTGTTAAGGTATCATATCATCAAGGAAATATCAATATATTGTATTGCAAAAAAATTAAAAGTGTCAATCCCTATTGGTAATATTCAACATTAATCACAAAAGCAAATTATTTGTATCATTCCATTTCCCACTACCCAGGTCCCAACTGAATGTAGTGATCATAAATATCTCATTCTCGTACATATCATATTGAATATTCAAAGATCAATAGTATTGTAATTAAGTTTGGGGTTTCTGGTATCTTTCATAAGTTCATATTTTGATGCTTTCTTAACTGATCTGTATCATATAATCTTCTATCTCTGACCTCCGAGTCACTAGATTTGTTGGATTATAAACAATGCTTAAAAGATAATTTGATCTTGCCTTCCATTTGGTTTGAAAGAATCATATATGAGCTTTTGTTCGAAACATAACATATAGAGTTGTGCAAATCATTTTGTGTACTAGGCCTACTTTCATGAAATGTATTCTTGTTCCAAGAACATGCATATATGCCCTTAATTAAGGTGATAATTACTTATCCTCGACAGGGATCAATTAGCTTTTAACTTCTTAAGAGATTTCCTCGACTATGAGCTGTGTTGGAAAGTAGGGTTTATAGCTATAAAATCTGTCGGAGTATAAGCAACGAATTGCCATGGCGATCTCTGATCATTCACTGTTGCTATGGTAACCACTGAGATAGCTTCCTCCTCCCAGGATCCAGGTAGTGCTGTTTTTCCTGATCTACTTTAACTAATGGCTGTGCCCGTGTAGAAGTCAATAGCTTATTGGTTTTACAATGTGACTTGAAGTCTTAAACTATTTTATTTGCAAAAAATTGATTTTGAGAATGATCTAAATATAAGTTAAACACACCTGACTGAGAATGAAGTGAAAACATTTCATTCTTTCTTCTATCATCCAAGGCCTTAGCCAGGATGTAGAAACTAGGTGCCGGAAATTGGCAATTGTAAAATTTTGGGGCATCCTATTCTTCAAGGGAGGCCACAATATTCTACAATCACAACCATGAATATGTATTTACTTATTGAAACAAGTATCCTTGTACAGTGTCTGAGTGTCATAGGAATTGTACTGAGGAGGACAAATTCAATTATTTGCTTGGAATTGACATTGTAATCTTGAACTTAAATGACTGATAAATCTGGGGTGATTTTTGAGGGTTTGGGTGCTGGGTTACTGTTGAAATTGGCAGCTCAATAAAGTTGGCTTATGAATAGTGGACTGCATCTGTTCAAGGACTTCCATGCAGGGACATAGCCAGGACCCGTCCTGTCTGCCTTTTGGACAGGCAGATCTCTGACAGGCAAAGATTTCTGTGAAGAATTTTCAATTTTGGCTTTTGGGGGGTAATAAGTTAATAACCAAATATTCTCCTGACAAAACATCTTCTAGGACATGGCTGATGAGTAAATTGACTTTTTTGACACAATAGGCTATTAAATGTACATCTAAGTTGGTATAAGGATTTGGAGTAGATTAGTAGCTAAACCTGGATGGTCAGAAATTTTGAAATTGCTCTTTTGGACAGGCACTTTTTAAATCCTGGCTAAGACCCTGCTTCCAGGTCAGAGACTTAACCAGAACCCGTCCAATCTGTCTTTTGGACAGGCAGTTTATACTGAAAAATCCTTTTTACACAGGCAAAAAATGCTATGAAGATATTTGAATTTTTACTTTTTTGGTAATAAGTGTATATTTTTTTCTAACAAACCATCTATGATATCGCTGAATTGTAAATTGCCTGTTTTGACACAATTGGCTGGTTAATGTAGCTGTTATAAGGAGTTGATGATGCTGAATAGCTGTATCTGGATGGGCAGACATTTTGTAAATTGTGTTTTGGACAATAATTTTAAAATCCGGGTTAAGAGTCTTAACCCGGATTTTAACTTAAGACACTTGTCCTGGTAGCATTTAAGTCAATTATATACTGATAAGCAGTACTGGTCAGTATGACAGACTCAGATCTTAGATGATCCACCATACTATTTCAAAATCAATATTGGTATTTGGTATTGTAGAGAGTAAAGTAGTTGCCACTACAGGGTGTTAGCCAGGATTTAGAAACTTGGTGCCCAAATTTGGCAGAACTTTGTAAAATGTATCCATGGGCATCAAAATCTATAAGGGGGGAATTCATTATACTCAGTTTTCAACCATAAACATATATAAATTCATCAAGATAAGTCATTATATTCTTTTACAATGTAATAGGAATTATATAGCGGTAAAAAAAATCCAATGATATGCTCGAGACTGACATTTAAAAAAAAATCTTCACAAAATGTTGATTGTCCTGAGGGGGGCTTTTGAAGGATTTGGTTGTCCCAAAAGACATCCAGACACCCTGCTGGCTAAGACTATAGGGCCACTAGTTAAGCGGTGTGAGATAAGACCAGGCCTGCTGTGTGGTGACTGGAAAGGGTTAAACAAGAGCCCTGCCAAGTGTTTGTGAACTTGGATGACATTTACAGCTGGGAGTGTGATAGCCGCGGCTGCTGCTGCTGCACCCAAGCCTCCTCTTCCTCTCACTGCTAGAAATTAACCCTCTAGCCCCCGCCCGCCCGCCTGATGCCCGGAGCAGCATCCTCACGGTCTTGCTGAGAACTCGCAGACCAAGGAGATTGTGAAAAATATTTCACGTAGAAATATTCATCCCAATCATCCTACAACTGCCCAACTGATTGTTTGTGAATCCGTGCAACATTCCTTAGTTACATTGAAACCTCAGAGATGTGAATATCTTGGGACCATGGCAAAAGCGGTCACATTAGTGGGTGTTCACATTTCAGAGGACTTTTCAAAATATAAAAGATACAAAGGGGACAGGGAAATAGTGTACACATTAGGTGGTCACATCTACAGGGTGTTCGCAAAGAGAGGTTTCACTGTGCTTTCAAAAGTAGCATGGACATACTAAGAATCGCAAAGACAAAACTTTCAGAAGACACGCAAGCATGTATGGGTTAAGCTGTAGGGTGGAAATTGCAAGGATTTAGAGGCGGAATCCTGGCTGCTCCAACTCTCTTCAACTTGTAATGAATCTGCAGTCTTAAATGTCAGTAAAGAGATTCTCACAAGATGTTTTCACTTGAAGAGTGGGACTGAATTGGATAGGGAGCATTAGTAGGCTAAATGAATGCATGGGACGGCGACAACACATAAGTCAGGATTTAGCTCTATTGCTATCTTGATTGTTGTGGAAATCTAGGGGAAATCTTGTTGAAGCTGGCTTAACTCTTGATTGTACTGCATTGAGGGAGGTTGACCTTTTCATCCTCCAAATACCTCCTCCTAATATAGTATATTGACGTAGATGTTCTCAGTACATGTACTTGAATATTTTCTTCAAATATCATTCAAACCAAATATTTATTGCATTGTTTCTATACTTCTATGATTAATGGATATTCACACATTTTTTTCAAGCTTTGGCTGACTTGGTTCACTTCTGGCCAAAATAAAAGGATGATGACATTTTGTTATTAGAACCTTAAGTTGGGTGATTTGAAAGGGGGAATGAATTAAACTTTGGGTTGTATTGCATTCTGTAAGAAAGCGATCAATCTAGCTTTTGATAGTCCCAGGACTCCGGACAGTCTCATTTTAGGTTCAATCTGGATTTTGATATACGCTCATCACTCATTAGCTTTTTAGGACAGTTCTATCTGCCCATTTAACTTGTTTGCACCAGTTTCCCTGTACACAATTAAGTGCAGTGCACAGTGGCAATGGGCTTTTTAGAGGATGGTGGAATTCAACCAGAATCCTTCAAAACTATCCTCAGTTATTACCTTATATGCAACTTTAAAAATGAGAGACTTCCTTTCACAGGAACCGAGCCTCAACTCTAATTGCTAATGCTGTATTTGTTCCCTGCTGTGGCTGATAAATTGTTCTAGCAGATGGCTAGTTGGCTGGCAATCATCGCAGCTAGATATTCATGACATTTGATAGTTTGAGCTCCTAATAATCATGCTGGGCAGATTTTAACCAATAGAGGTCTAGGTAACTGACCTATTCATTTAGGATTCAGTGCATGGCTGTGTGTTAACCCCTCCAATCTAAAACCGCTGTGCATATCTAGCACCTGCATACATTATAGTTGTAGGTTTCATTTCATCATCAAATTTAAACCTATTCATGTTTAGTAACCAAGAAAAGGTAGGTTTGGGGTATAGTATATTTAGTATGATATTAAACCAGTCATAATTTTATTGAGATATTAAAAATCACACTGTGGGCCATCTGGTGCGCAATTTAAGAACTAACCTATCAGGGCAGACACTGTTTAGAGTAGGTTAAGTTTTCATGTTAAATATATAGAGTATATATATAAGAGATAACATAATTCTTGGCCTGCCCTTGGAGTGCCTTGGACTAGGTTACAGGTAGGTCTGTAAGGTTGTGTAGAGCCCTGAGCTGTCCTAGAGGTAAGTTTGTGTACTACCACCTGGCACCTGGGTAGTACTCTGAGCATGAATGGGATAAACAGTTAGTCCTGGCTGCTGGAACAATAGAGGAACCCCCCTTTCAAGATGACACCTCATAGTCATAGCTAATCCCATAGGGAGAGAGAACACACATGACCTGGAGGCCTGAGTATCAAGTTTAGCATTGTGCACTCACAGCGGTTCAGGATAGAAATTCTCCCCTTGTATTCCTAGCAAATTAATTGCAAGCCCGACACAAAGTTCTTTACCTCCAATGTGCTTTGAGCATTCATTGTGTGGTTGAGTAAGGACTTGCATTTGGGCTAACTTGTACAGGAGTTTTCTCTTAATAGAAGTAAAACAAAGTGCTACAAGGTAAGTCCCTACTAGATTAGATCAGGATTGCACTCTTGCAAATGTTCTCCTAAAAGTTGGATTCCTAGATGCATTTTGAAACTAGTTATTTGAAACATGCAATCATAAAATTACCTTCACAAGCTGCTCTCAGGACTTCACTTTTGCTTCTTGAAAGTCTCCTTAAAAGGTTGTTTTATATTGTGTTTCCACTTGATTTTGAAACTGGTTTTCCAAAATTGGCAATCATCAAATGTTGATTGTGTTTTTCTCACCATCATTGACATGAATTTACTCCTGAAAATGAGTGCTTGGTATTTAAGATGCTCTCTCATTCTTGTTGAGGTGTAACATTCAACCATTTGCTTTGAATTGCAATCAAATTCAAAACATTTGGGTGTCCTGATTTGTATATGTTTAAGGATATAGATGATTAGATGAATTGATCCGGGAGCTATCTATCCTGAATGGTACAATACTTGAAATCCATAAGAAACCCAGCAAGAGGGATTTGAGGGAAATATTTAGCTACTTAGGGCCCTTGGTACTCAAATATTTGTCTGGACTATAAATTTGACGTCCATTGCTTGCCTATGTGTAAGATAGTGAGTGATATGATAAAACAAGTCCCTTTTGAACCTGCAGTACTTTTGTGTACCTGACCAAAAAAGCTTTAAAAATACTTTACGGTCGGGCAGTCAAAACAGGGTTGGTAGGGTAACCACAAACATAACACTTTTTTTTTGGGGGGGGGGGGGGGGCTTAAGGTGATTTAAGTTTTAGAAGCATCTCCTCGGCTGGTTTCTGATATGTGGGCTAATCCCCTCTTGTCAATCTAACCCAAAAATGTGATGTACCATCACAAGAGGTTCACATACCAGCATGCATATTTTGGGAGTCAAGGGTTTTGAAATTCCACATGTGATTTCTGATAGGAAAGCAGTTAGTCTGCCCTTATCATGGGAACTATATTGACTATTGAGGTAGAAAAACTTATATACTTGAAAATTGAAATTGACATTTTAAGAAATTACTCCTCAAAATCTTTGAGTATCCTGACCTGAAGGGTGATTTTTGAGGGTTTGGCTGTCCAAAAGACACCTAGACACCCTGCTGGCTAAGACTAGGGTCTGGCCTTATCAAATGCACTGATGCTGATGTTGGTGTGTGCTTGGACCTGCTGGAAAACCCTCCGCGCTTTATCAACACAGCATTGTGAAGTAATCAGCTACTTATTTACAAAGAAGCCAGCGTGACCCCAAAAATAGCACACACACCCTATAAGAAAAGCTTAGAAGCCATGCACTCCACTCCTATCCTACTAAGCTCTCTCTCCCTCTACCAATATCACAGGGTAGGGTGGATATCGTATGGGCTCCTTGGCAGTAGGGCTGCGGCTCTGCTGGCCGCCTTGCATCCTCGTCTCTTCACTGTATACGCTACGCTTCCTCCTAGCAGGCATGCCTTCGCAGCATCCGCTATCCTCCACGGCTCAACATGGCTATCCACAATGATTGCCGAGGGAGCGAGCGGCCCGGCGATGATTGCCGGCCGGCCGGCTGGCCCCGGCTTGTGGGGGAGGAGTAATAAAACCGGGTTGTAGATCGCTGAGTCGCTGCTCCTCTTGCTCCTCCTCCTCGGAAATGGAGGTGACCTAATTTGCCTAAGCCGTGTTGTTTATGCTTGATGTGATAGAAATAATTGTGAGTCGTGTAAGCAGGTCCCACTTACATAAGCATCCCAGCATTAAATTGGCCCCTGCTTCTTCCTTCTATCTCCAAGAAATCCAGGGATTGAAATATCTAAGAGGCTTAGGATAAATGTTAGAGATGTCTCTATCAGCCAACTCTTGCCTCATAATTGGCCCATATAGTAGGACCCATTCATGCCTGTGGTGACCAACAAAGGCAGACGATGAAAGGTGGTATCTCTTAGACGAAAGCATACTTTGGAAAAGTGTTTAAAGGAGAACTGTTTAAATATCAGAACGAAACTTACCTTTGAGTATTTTATCAATTTATCAATATGTATATCTTTTACAAGGGCAGTGAAGGCAAAGTTATCCCCCAAAACATTCACAATGATAGATACCTAACATTGTGTGCCTATTTCTTTTATTGGGGGTTATGTCACAAAAAGTGGTCAACTCAAAGCAACAAACAATATGTCAAAGTCATCTTGTCTGTGCTTTAATATGAATGCGCGCGTCACACATAACCTGCTCACGTTGGTCGTTGAAATTTTTGAACATCCTATCTGAAATATTTCAATGATTCTCATCACTAATCCTGTCACTGATAAGCATGCAATAGATATTCTTACATGTGAGAGATGAAAGCACTATTGTAGAATTAAGGCTTGCCTTGCAAATATTATGCCATGCTGATTGACTAATTCACTTAGGTCTGGGGCTTATCAACAACTTGGTCAACCTTGTTATATACACCCACATTTTGAACCCTAAGTCAAACTCATACCTAGATGGTTTCATAGGTATTGGTTTTTACATTGCTGTCAACAGCTTAGGTCATATTAACCCTTATGCTGCTGGTGGCTAATTTATCCAATACAAAGTGATGCAAAAACCTAAAAAATGACCGAAACCATGGCAAATGGGTACTCATCTGACATTACTCAGCGAGAGCTTTCCAATGAGTACTAACATGACAGAGTTTAGATGGTTTTCAAAAATCTTTGCATCCTTGTGTTCAGGACGGGAGTAGCCTCAGCATTGGAAGGGGTAATAACGAAGAGGGAGAAACCCGAAACCGTAGAGAAACTCCCTTCTCTTAAATTATAAATAGTTCCAAAGGGGTATTTCAGTCAAATTCAGTGTCAGAAGCACCACAGACAGTACTCAATAGTGCCACACATTTATATACAGGGACCAGGCCAACCCATAGTAGGGATCCAGCAGAGACATTTCTCCTTCAGGTATTTCACAAGATATACTTTTGCCCGGAGAGACTATAGGGTCATTCCGCACTAATTGCGACATGGATGTGAAAAATTAAATCATAATGTACACATTCAATACACATGTATCCTAAAACAAGACATTCTGAAGTTTGGTATTTTTGACTTGGATGTAAAAAAAACATGTGCTAAGTGAACTTTATTGATGGTTTAATTGAGAAAAATGGGAAAGTGTATGTTGGATGTGTGTCGGATACGACATTGGTTTTTCTTCAATAAAAACATTCTAAAACATGATAAATGTTACATTTTGGGTTAGACACATGAAATTAAGTTAGTTTGAATAAATGGTAATGAATTTTGAAGAAAAAAATATTTTGGGTAAAAATAAGCTTTTGTCCAAATACTGGCTGTCGTATCCGACACAAAAAAACTTGAAAAAGTTTATTTTTCTCCAAAACTACTGCATCAAAAAAAATGCCATTTCATGAAAGTCTCAATTATCCCTAGCCCTATTAGAACCCAGAACATAATGTGTAAGGTCAGCTTAAAATTTGGGCAAAAAAGGTGTTTTTCATTTGTGTCGGATAAGACAAACGTGTCGGATACGACACCTTATCTTGAGTATACCCAACCTATTAACATTCAAGATGAACCTTTTTTCAAGGGGAAGTCCAAATCTGTTTTGAAAAGTACATGGTCAATACCATGGGGATGAAACAGGCTCAATTTCTCAATTCCAATTTACATTGTTTGACTATCAATTCCCATTTGAACTGGTTACCCTTTGTCTAATTATCTGGTGCATGCCAAGTGCAATTAATCCTAAATAATCCCAGCAATTAGGACAGTAGAAGGGGATTCACTCTACCACAGCCATGAGGATTTGATTCTAATCTGAGTTGATCCACCTCTCTGTTCTAATGAAAAGTTTTAATTGATACAGAGAAATGTAGAAAAAAGCAATAAGTCAAAATGTTTAAGTGAATTAGCTGAACAGCTCATTTACACCAGGAACGTTTATTAAACGTTCCTGTTTACACCCATTTGAGAAAACGTTTGTTGAGGAACACAACTATATATCGAGATTTATACATGTATGATAAAGTCCATCAGATCCACTTGTTACAAACTAATGCAGTCACAAGGAAGGTTTCTATTTCCTTTCTTGGATCTTGCTATCCTTCAAGTTCAAGACATAGTGAATACCCACCACGGTGACACTAGGGTATCTACTGGTCCCTGGTGGACACTGTCACCAAGCATGTGTATTCTAGTCAACATCCTCATCCTGTTTTAACTTGAGCCCCACAGGTACTGGCTTGATTATGGGAGGAAGCTGATGTTATATGCTCAGAATGCTAGGAAAAGTATAAGTTACTCTTAACTAGTGAGGAGTTAAAAACTGAAAATATTACTGTTGCCAAATTCTGAACTCCTGTCGCAAAATTTGGAAATAGCTTGGTCAGCCCTGCTATCTAGATGGAAGCCAAACCTGTTTCTTTTCGGCTTTAACATTTGTTATAATTGATATATATAGTTATTGATATAATGGAATGGCTTTTAAGTTATTCAGGGTATTTACCTTTAGGTAATAAACCTGATTCTTTCAATCTTAATGTCAGGGTAGCATAAATTCATGTAGGTACAGACAGCAAACTGAATCAGCATGAGGTATGTCTCTCAGAATGACAAATAATTATAGAGCATAAAAATTTGCACATCAACTGAAATGTAATGGTAATTATTTAAAGATATGGTACTGACAATTACATGTTTACTTTGTCATGAAAAACATTGCAGGAATCTGATTGGAGAGGGTAGGCTGAATAACATCACATGCTCAGTCATTGAGTAAGTGAGAAATTAGTAACAAGTATACCCTCTCACTTCTTATTCAAATGTTATATTTTTCAATATTTCAATGCAATTTT
The DNA here is from genome assembly GCA_963942565.1 of Maea johnstoni. Classification (NCBI taxonomy): domain Eukaryota; kingdom Metazoa; phylum Annelida; class Polychaeta; order Spionida; family Magelonidae; genus Maea; species Maea johnstoni. The sequence goes on from OZ012686.1 coordinate 29,956,230, forward strand.
TCCAGTATGCAAGATGTCTGTATGGCCAGGAATATAAAGTATCTAATTACTATGAGTTTTAATAAATTGTTTATTTGGAGCAATTGTACATTGTTAAAAATCAGAAAAAATGATATATTTTGGGTAGTGTCATGTGTAACATGTTCCAAAATGACCTAAAAATGCTCCCTACTAGACTCATACAAGTATTTCATGCAAGTCAAACTTTTCAACATAGTACATCCTTGGTTTGTTTCAGTTCTGATATTGATCTGATGACAAATATAATTGTTTTTATATTGATTTAAGGTAGTGGACAAAAGTGTCGTATCCGACACAGCCTAGCTTGTCTTATCCGACACAACAACCTTTTTTTAGAATCCTCTCACAAAACTGCCAAACAAAATCTTTTTTAAGAAAATTGTTCAAGACTCATGTTCAAAACCCTTTTGAGATGATACCTAGACATGTCTTGTAGTGGAACTCCCATGAACAGAACAGAGATTTTGGTATTTGTCCAAAGTTGAGAAAACCAGCGTCGCAAGCACGTCGTATCCGACACAATTTTATTTTCCTCAGAAATTACATTTTTTGTGAGAAAAAAATTATGAAACAATAGCACATGTTTGATAAGTCCTTTATAGACATTATTATAAAGTTAAGTCATCAATATACCTGTTTTCCTCTGGAAAATATAAATTTTAAGTGTGTAATTGTCGTATCCGACACAATGGACGCTACCACGGAATGACCCTATATCAAAACTGTCACTCTCTCTTCGCCGCTGTGAGTATTGATGGGTTTAAGATGTAAAACCCTGCTAATACTAGTATCCATGGCTGATTCAGATACAAATATCAGATCTATGCGCCGCCGGGGCGCAGTACAATAGAACAGCCGTGTTTACTGTATGTGAGCAGTGGCAGCAATGATGGTACTTTTCATTATAAATACCTTGCATGCGTTATTGCAGGCAAAGCCTCTGCTCTTTCACCTCCTGGTATTTTACAACTTCAGGTTCAAACAAGTTCTCTCTCCTTCAAAGCAGCCAATAGAAAACTGTAAAAAAATATTTTTTTTTGAGAAGTGAGTTAAGAAGAAGTGCATTTTGGACTTCAAAATAAAAAAGAAACTGGAAGAAATTGAAAATCTGTGTGTTAGCCTAGGTAATAGGCTAGCTTTGAAAAGAGAGTTGTGGCCTACATTCAGTTGCCTAGTAAGTGTTTCAGAGGTTTCCACATGAGAAGTGAAAATATGTATGTTAGCCTAGCCTCTAGGCTGACTTTGCTTTACATGATGTTGAGAAGAATGTTGTGGCATACATTCAGTTGCCTGGTAAGTGTTTCTGAGCTTTCCACATGCAAAGTGAAAATCTGTATGTTAGCCTAGATTCTAGGCTGACTTTGCTATACATGATGTTGAGAAGAGAGTTGTGGCCTACATTCAGTGGCCTAGTATGTGTTTCAGAGCTTTTCACATGAGGAGTGAAAATCTGTATGTAAGCCTAGCTTCTAGGCTGACTTTGCTCTACATGATGTTGAGAAGAGAGTTGTGGCCTACATGCTGTGACATAGTATAAAGTGTTTCAGAGGTTTCCACATGAGAAGTGAAAATCTGTATGTAAGCCTAGCTTCTAGGCTGACTTTGCTCTACATGATGTTGAGAAGAGAGTTGTGGCCTACATGCTGTGGCCTAGTATGTGTTTCAGAGATTTCCGCACAAGAAGGGAAAATCTGTATCCAAGCCTAGCTTCTAGGCTGACTAATTGCTCTAGATACATGATGTTGAGAAGAGAGTTATGGCCTACAATGATGCTACACATGCATGTGGCCTAGTATGTGTTTCAGAGGTTTCCACTTGAGTTCAGTGTGGCGGAGACTCAGTATTTAGTTATGGTAACTGGGTTAATGCCTATCAATTCCTGCACCACTGATGTTGGGTGAAACTAGTGAATAGCTTAGAATAAAGAGCGTGAAACTGTGCTAGCAGGTTAGCAGAGTTACATTTTGTTGCCCACTGCCTAGACACTTGAAAAGCACTTTCATGTCTTATTTACCTCCTTACCAACCCTGCAAAAAAGGGTCTGAGAAAGATTTAGGAAAACTACCATTTAAAAATGAGTCGGCTAGCAATCCTTTGAATTCTTGCCCACCAGGTATGTGATGATTTCAATTTAAGTTTCTACCACAGACAGGGACTTAGCCAGGACCCGTCCTACCTGTCTTTTGGACAGGTAGTTTCCTAAAAAACCTCCTGTTTGGACAGGCAAAATTTTCTATAGTGATTTTTCAATTTTGACTTTTGGGGTGTAATAACCAAATATGTCCCTAACAAACCACCTTCTAGGACATAGCTGAAGTGTAAATTGCCCTTTTTGACACACTAGGCTATTATTTGTAGCTGGTATAAGGATTCGAAGGAGATAAGTAGCTAAATCTGGACGGGCAGATATTTTGAAATAGCTGTTTTGGACAGGCATTTTTGAAATCCTGGCTAAGACCCTGACCACAGACATTTTAGTTTTGATCAACTGGGGAAGACTTTATTACGATGGTGCAAGTGTGAACAGCAGAAAAAAAATATTTAAATTTATTTTCTCCACCGTTTTTTTACCAAAACAGCAGAAAAAATAAATTTAAATTTATTTTCTCCAACGTTTTTCCAAAAACAGCAGAAAAAATATATTTAAATATATTTTCTCCAACGTTTTTCCAAAAACAGCAGAAAAAATATATTTAAATATATTTTCTCCAACGTTTTTCCAAAAACAGCAGAAAAAATATATTTAAATATATTTTCTCCAACGTTTTTCCAAAAACAGCAGAAAAAATATATTTAAATATATTTTCTCTGCTGTTTCACATAGTTTGCCCTTCTCCCGCTAGATGTCCCCCTTCACCACTTCCAAGGGAGCACTCATTATTTGAATTTGATAGTATGTGGTGACCAAAATGGCATGTAAAAGTGGACATAAAAGACCTTTTGGAACATTCATAATTGATATTGAATATTGATAAATGAATGAGGAATTTCATAGTTCATTTATGAATTGCAAATATTCACTTTTCATTATGCAGTCGTGACCAGACTCGGCTCTACGACGGTCAGCGTATATAGGCGTGTCATGAGAGTGGCATGGGGAAAGATCGACTCTGTATTAAAGGAGCATAAGCACGGCCACTTTGCACCTTATCAGTTACTCAGGAAATCACAAGTTTACCTGAGGGTGGGGGGGGGGGTCTAGTATTTAACAAATGATAAACATGATTCGAGAACGCCCCGACCAACTTCCAGTTTGGTACGACATTTGTACTTAGTGTTATAAATTCGCCGCCCATCCAAGGATTGGCTTCGTAGCCTAGAGGTTAATTGTCCGGCTCTCACGCGGACGATACGGGTTCAATTCGCCGACTCGGATGACCTTTTTTCATAAGTTTTTTTCTTTTCTTTTTTGAAGATAGAAAATGAAACAACTTTTTCTGTCTATATCTGACCCCAAATATATATATATATATATATATATATATATATATATATATATATATATATATATATATATATATATATATATATATATACAAATATATCCAGTTTCTTCTGCCCCCACACGACCCCCTCCCCCCAGAGAAAAGTGAATAAGTATGTATGTATGTATGTATGTATGTATGTATGTATGTATGTATGCATGCATGCATGCATGCATGCATATATATATATCTATATATATCTATATATATATATCTATATATATATCTATATATATCTATATATATATATATATATATATATATATATATATATATATATATATATATATATATATATATATATATATATATATATATATATATATATATATACACAAATATATCCAGTTTCTTCTGCCCGCACACGACCCCCTTCCCCCAGAGAAAAGTGAATAAGTATATATATATATATATATATATATATATATATATATATATATATATATATATATATATATATATATATATATATATATATATATATATATATATATGCATGCATGCATGCATACATACATACATACATACATACATACATACTTACATACATACATACATACATACTTATTCACTTTTCTCTGGGGGGAGGGGGTCGTGTGGGGGCAGAAGAAACTTGATATATTTGTATACATATATATATATATATATATATATATATATATATATATATATATATATATATATATATATATATATATATATATATATATATATATATATATATTTGGGGTCAGATATAGACAGAAAAAGTTGTTTCATTTTTTATGTTCAAAAAAGAAAAGAAAAAAGGTCAATCGAGTCGGCGAATTGAACCTGTATCGTCCGCGTGAGAGCCGGACAATTAACCTCTAGGCTACGAAGCCAATCCTTGGATGGGCGGCGAATTTATAACACTAAGCACAAATGTCGTACCAAACTGGAAGTTGGTCGGGGCGTAATAATGAGTGCTCCCTTGGAAGTGGTGAAGGGGGACATCTAGCGGGAGAAGGGCAAACTATGTGAAACAGCAGAGAAAATATATTTAAATATATTTTTTCTGCTGTTTTTGGAAAAACGTTGGAGAAAATATATTTAAATATATTTTTTCTGCTGTTTTTGGAAAAACGTTGGAGAAAATATATTTAAATATATTTTTTCTGCTGTTTTTGGAAAAACGTTGGAGAAAATATATTTAAATTTATTTTTTCTGCTGTTTTGGTAAAAAAACGGTGGAGAAAATAAATTTAAATATTTTTTTTCTGCTGTTCACACTTGCACCATCGTACTTTATGATTGAGGTCTACAGAAATGATTTTGAATGTAGTGTAATTAATCTCATTTGCCCTTCTTAACTTTTTATACCCTCCCCAGTGACCCCATCCCACTGTCACCCCAGTCTTTTGAAAGTTTTCCATTTTGCTTAAGCACCTGTTTACAACAGAATAAGCAAGTGGTCTTTATTTCTATCAGTTTCCAGCAGAATGTTTTTTCCATCTCAAGTCAAACCCTATTTTATGATTTCAGTTTCCATTGAGTTTTTTCACGAAGCAGAGAAACCTGTCAGATATTGAAGCCATGATTGTTGGGTAGAGTACAATCCTCCATTCAGGCTTAAAGCTCAAGTTCAAAGGAGCGAGAAGGTGAACTTCTTTTGTTGTCAAAAAAGAGCCGAAATCTGAATCGTTCTGTTGACATTCTAGATTTGGGTTGACTATGTCGCTATTGTTGCCAGTGCAAATAAGGTGAGAATCCTTTTCTGGCTTTATTTCTTATCTTTTATCAGGGCATTCTGCTTGAGGGCCAGTGTGATGAGATCAGTGGCTTAATATCTTGCTAGAATATTTTTAGATTAAAATTCACTAGATTAAGATACCCCACTAGACTCCTGCCTTAGATGTTAACTCATATATGCCTGTTGCAACCCCAAAAGCCCAACCATTTTGGTGATATCCTTCTGAAAATAGTTGTTGATTTTCCAGAAAATATGTTTAACAGAAATACTAACCTGAGACCAAACGACAACTTTCCTGTAATTAAAATAGTTTAAATAATTTATGAATTGACATGATATGTACCTATAGATGTAAAATTGTAAATTGTCAAAGCTCTTGTCAGAACTGGTCAAGGAAAGCTAGCTGTATATGTATTAACCCATTGATGACTGGAGATCAAGTGTTGTCTGGTTCTATCATAACTTCAAAAAATCTTTTACTCAATGTCTGTTATTTAGTTTCTTTGGCTGATCCTAGATGACTCCAAAGCTAGAACAAGGAAGTGGAAAGAACTCCCATCTTGTTCGAGCAAGTGTAGAACTAAATAAGGGTGGGCTCAGTTATGAGTTAGTGAAGGAGTGAGAGAATTGCTTGGCCTAGGGCTAGGCTAGGTAGGTCATGGGGATGGGTATAGCCAGTCAATAGTAGCAGGTGCTGGCTCTATTTCCTGACAGCCTTGACTGAACGTAGCAGGTTATCATCTCATTAGCACCTATGTGTCCTTGTAGCCGCTGTACTTAGTCAGAAGCTCATGTATATATTGTATATACCAGCCCACCTGAATATAACCTAGCTACTAGGCTTCACCCTATTAGGTTTATTAATGATATAGGGTCACTTTTACACTTATATTCAAGCCTTATCACTGATAAAGACCTGGATCTGAAAAAAACATAATATGATGGAGTTTACATGTATTGTATGTTTTAAAGATTGGCTATTGGTTGGAATATAGTATATTTAAGTGTCCTAGATGTGTACAAGTATAGTTAACGTTGCACACATTATTTATGGAGGATAGAAATTACCAATACACACTGGTTTCCATTGATTTAAATGTATGTAGGTTCCACTAAGTGGGTGAAGGTGCTATTGAGAAATGAAAGAAAGTATAGTAGTGTTCAATTGGACTGGTTTCACTATATTACAACTTTCAAGAATTGTTGATTGAATGTTATGGTCACTGTTTTAATTCAAGAATCCGATAAAATTTTCATGAATTTTACTTTTAAAACAAATTATTCACAGGATTTTGTAAGACTGCCCCAGTTTACAATATATATATACACACTTGCATGACGGGTAAAAAATGGTAATTTCTGTTGTTCTGATATATTTCAAAGATTCTTCTTCATTATCTTTAGACACAAGTAGTAGGCCAAGGTGAATTGCCATGAATGATTAAAGACAGCAGCTATAATAGGAAATCAGTCACTATAAAAGGGAATGAATAGAAGCTGACATAGTGATAAGGCCTAAAAAAAAGTTGTTTGTTTCCTGTAACCCTACCCTAACAAGTTTTTATTCAAAAAAATCCCTACCCTAAAGTTTTTATCACCCTCCCAACTCCCAACCAACGTAAAATATGCATAAAACACATTTTTGACCAAAAAAATAATGCAAAAAAAAATCTTTTTACCGACCTACCTACCCTATTTTTTTTCGAGCCGTTACAGAAAACAAGCAATTTTTTTTTAGGCCTGAAGCACATGTCATATAATAGCAGTTAAACCTAAAAGGCCTGAATCATGTAGTACTTATGGTGCAATATATGGAAATGACTTCAGTTTAAAATTAACTTAGTGATAAAACACACATCTTAATTATGACAGTCACCTAATTGGTCTGAATCATATAGTGAATTATTTTGTATCCGTTGCGCTCTTCCATTAGCCTATTTTTTACCATATGAATCATGTAGTGGGTGTTTCTCTGTACCACCAAAGTTCAGCATGTACTCCATGCCACCAGGCAACACATGAGGTAGATCAAGCTCCTACTCCTAACAAGTTGACATTCTCTTATGTGATGACCAGGGTTTGACACTTACATTTCAGGCTAGGGGCCCGAAAAGGTCTTTTTATGAAAATTAGTAGTCAAAAACAGGATTTCTGGTTATTTTACATACTTTTTCGGGACCCTAGTCTAAATATCAAGGGCACACAGCAAAATGTAGGGGAATATGCCCCTGGGCCCCTGGGAAAGTCTAACCCTGTTGACCAATCAGTGTGGTGTAGTACCTGATATGGTAGATAGATGGCACCATCTGATCCTCCTGTAGAAAATACATATGACAGCCTAGAAATCTAGGCTACATATGAGGCTCATGCCCCTCTCCAGCCAGACACAGATCAGTCAAAGACCATTCTGACCAGCCAAAAGTCAGGGATTGTTCTAAAATTGGTTTTACATCAATCGGTCGGATTATGGTCTTGATTAATTGGGTTTCTTCTCTGTGTAGATTTTGATTTTGGCTTTTAAGGTAATAGATCTGGTGTAGACAGTCAGTAATGAAGCTTAAGTCCATGCACATGACTTCCATGACCACAGATACAGGGACCGACGTTAACTTTTGAAGGCACTTGCCCATTCGGGCAGAGCAACCCCAAGATTTACTTGCCCGAAAAAAAATTCAACTTGCCCCCAAAAATGTTATTTTGCACTTAGTTCATTATTAACACAGTGACATCCTGTTTTGTATGCCTCTTTAGCATTTTTATGAGAATAAACTATAGAGGCATACAATTTAGAATGACAATCTCACTGTAAAGGGCAGTGTTTTGCAGAAATAACAACGATAATCTCGGTCTAACTTTTGTATGGGGTATTAAAGTGGGAATATTGACTTGCCTGTTCGGGCTTTTAGATTAGGCCATGAACTTGCCCGAAACTCTGTTTTTTACTGTTGAACTTGCCCCGGGCAATAGGGCAAGCCTTAGCGTCGTACCCTGAGATATAGCATTTCAGTCTTTACTTGGTTTTAACTTGTAATATGTTGCAGAAAGTCCTGAATCTGGCTTGAGTGGTGATGGCTTGATTTTTGAGCCTGTTTGATATGGCAACAGGCACATTTGACTCAAGGTCTTACAAGACCAAATCAAGACAGTTAAAATAACAATATACAACCTTTGCTTGGGCTGTCAGGAAGATCTTCGATTAGACATTGTTTTGCTGGAGCTTTGCTTAAGGAGCCCAGGTCATATTGTATTGACCAGTAGAGTTTGTGAGCATTGGTCACCTTAGATTGACCAGTAGTAGAAGTCCTTCAGGGTGTGAAATTTGCAGAGTGATCTCTTAGCTGAAGGAAACAAGATACTTTCATTGATAACTAGAGTTATGTCTTAAACCCTTATGATGCTGGTGGCTAATTTGGCCAACATGAAGTGATGCAAAAAAACTGAGTTGACTGAAACCCTGGCTTAAGGGTACTTATCTGTGACTGTGAGTACTTAGCAAGAGCGATCCAATGAATACCAACATGACAGGGTTAAGATGGTTTTCAAAAATCTTTGCATCCTTGTGCTTTGGATGAAAGTAGCCTCAACTTTGAAGGATTAATAGGGGATGAGAGCCAAGGAAAGAAAAAAAAAAAAAAAAATTCTCCAATTATAATTCTTGTTTAATAAGGTAGAAATGGCCTGTCTCTGTAGCAGAGACTGTTGGTAGATGTGTCTGTGAGCTTTCAGCAGCTGAGTAGCTGTGTTGGCGGCGGCAGGGAGGCCGGCCGGCCGGGCCGGCAAGCCAGCAGCTAACTAGCTAGCTAGCTGAAGGAGAGAGAGCATGAGGTGGCAGCAGTAGAGTTGTATAAATAGCCACATGAATTCATCAGCTGTTGACTATGGTTCCACATCATGGCAGCTCGCTGTAGATACCATCGTCTGCAGGGTGCACCCAGGCAGCGTGTGATGTAAGATGCGTTGTTAAGCCAGGAACGGCTCTGTGAAGTTTCCGGTATAGGGTAGACACAGGGACTTAACCTTTCCAATGCTGAGGCTGCTTTCGCCCAAAAGCTCACAAGGACGAAAAGATAATTGAAAACCAGCTAAAGCCTGTCATATTGGTATTCATTGGATAATTCTCGCTGAGTACTCTCATGTGAGTACCCATGTGCAAGGGTTTCGGTCATTTTTTAATGTTTTTTATATCATGTCGTATTGGCCAAATTAGCCACCATCAGCATAAGGGTCAAAGGCAGAATCCACCCTGCCTGTCTTTTGTACAGGCACTTCCCTGAAAACCTTTTTGGTTAGGCAAAATATTTGCATGAAGTGTTTTCAATTTTTACTTTTTTGGGGTATAAACCAAGTCATTTTCCTAACAAACCATCTTTTAGGACATGGCTGAATTGTAAATTGCCATTTTTTGACACAATAGGCTATTAAATGAAGTTGGTATAAGGATTTGAAGGAGCTGAGTAGCTAAATTTGGATGAGCAGAAATTTTGGAACTGCTGTTTTGGACAGGCAGTGTTAAAAATCCTGGCTAAGACCCTGGGTAGACCCCTAAGTTATTTGCAGATAAATAATGACATCATTGCTAGGACCGGGTGGGACATCAGTGGGACAGTGGCAGTGTCTTAGAACGAATTGCTGATACCATGTGTTTGTCTCTAGCCCTTTCATGTAGGAATGACCAAGACTACTTTGTATTTGTATTTGGAAGTTTGGCCTTTAATTAAATGTATTTGTACTTGATAATACCTGGGCCTGCTTTTACATTGCAGAAGACGTACACATAAACAGCTTGTGCCATTTATCAATTGAAAAGACCAGATTTGAATTATCTCAGAACCAGATGTCTGGTTGGGTCTTCATCCAGACTTCCACTTGGGCCGGCCTAACATGGCTCATTGTGATTTCTGGGCAATGCTACTGGGCATAACCTGCCTCTTTAAAATGGCCTAAACTGGGTAGCCAACTAACTCAAAACTTGTAAGAATGCCCCCAAATGTTTATTGGCCCTGTAGGACCAGTTGAAGTCTTTTTTTACTGGCCGGAAGTGGTTTTTGGAAATCTTTTCTGGCCTCACAAGGGCCATAGGACCACTGTTAGTGTTAGTATCGAGCCCTGCCTATTCTTTGAAACTATGTGTTTGTGATGCAGTGATGGCCTGGCAAGGCTCTTTTGAAACCTCCTCCCACTGGGTTAGTGTAGATTTTTTTGTTGTTATTTGAGACTTGCACAGGAAAGGATTCTTTACATTTAATACCTGGAACTGGGAGACTTCTCTATAATGATGTTGAACTGGGAGACATTCTGCGAATTTTGAGGTTTCTCTGAAACCTCAATCGTGGAGGATGATGAAATGCCAGTCTGCATCCCTAACATAGACAGGGTCTGACACTTAGATTTTTGGCTAGGCTTTTTAATAATAAAAAAAATAGTGGTCAAAAACAGGATTTCTGGTCAATATCCATGCTATTTTGGGCCCCTAGTCTGAGAAATCTAGGGGCCCGCAGCAAAATCTAGGGGCATATGCCCTTGGGCCCCTGGGAAAGTCCAACCCTGATCGTTCATGGGTAATATATGATTTGAGAAAATATGAAGATGGAATATTCACCATTACTTAGTCCTACTTCCATGCCAGCCATGTACTTGCATGAAAAATGCCTCTCCCCTTAAATGCCTTAATGGCACTGGTAGACTAGCTCCTTGTCCATGGTTTCATTAAATTATGCTTTTCTCTGTTCTTGTCTAGAGCTATCATTTATTTGGGTAAGTTTTCATATAAAGTACATAGAGATAAAAAAAAATCTTGGCCTAGGACTAAGCTATGGTACTAGGTGCAGGGCCTTAGTCTGTAGGGTGGATGTGTTGGCGTTACCTTGAGACACACCGTGACATCTATAAGATTTCATCAGAGCTTATGGATAATGCCAATATCATGTCACTAGATAAGAGATTCTACTTGAATGTTTAGATGTTGCATAAAGACTATGATTCTATAATGACATACTAATGCATAATTTTTTTTCTACATGAATCACCATTAGTCCTAAAATTATCTTATTGCCCAATCAAGGCACCCTGTTAGGACTTTGGCAGATTGATTGCACTAGAACAGGTTCAGTACAGTTTCCAGAAAAAAAACATTTCAGACATGCAACATTTCTATAAAGAATTTTCAATCATGCCCTTTTTGGGATTAATAAGTAAGTCTTTCCCTAACAAACCTTCTTGTATGACAGGCATCTTCAAGATCCTGGCTAAGAGTCTGTTTTGGGAGAGTATTGTTTGCTCTGTAGTCTAAGAGCCTGTAGGAGTGATTGAGTTCCCATTAGGCCGTCTTTACCTGACAGCTATTGACACATAGATCAGTCAGCTGGCTTCTAGGAGACACTGAAAAGCACCGATAAAAGATAGATGATATTGCCCCATTGCATTGGAAGTCTTTCTACTTACCAGTCGCACACTCAATAAGGTATAAACTGATAGTAGGGATTAGTGCTGGGAATCGTGGAAATTTTGCCGCTCGATTGCTCGGCAAGATTGCCGAACGATTAATCGATTATAATCGATTATTTGGTAGTTCACCTGATATGCAATAACGGCAAAACTATGCATTCATAAAAACTAAAACATTCTTGCTCTACGCATCAATTTCATCCTGAAATAAAGTATCAATGTAGTGCATACAATAAAACGGAATCATATAAACAATGTTACTTACCAATTCCGCTGGTTCTGTGAGATTATACACTGTAATCCACTCCAGAAGTGAGTTACAGTGTATCCTGCCGATCGAACGTATCATTCAAGATGGCGGCCGTCTGGTCGTGTTTATTTTCATTATCGCTCGGCAAAGATCGAGCGATGGAAGGCAAGTTCGATTGATCGGAACTCGGCCCAAAGCGAGCCGAGCAATCGAGTTTGCGATCAATCGTCCCACCACTAGTAGGGATCCATATATATTTTGGTGTGATTTGAGTTTAGTAGACTGTCTGAGTGCAAAAGGTTTTAAATGTGTTTTCTTCACCTGGTGAGACAAATGTTGACTAATTTGACCACTGTGACTGGCCACTTTCGCCACGTTTTACCTTTGTAACTGAAAAACTTGAAGATGCAAAAAAATATTACGGCATAGAAATATAGGCATCATCATCATCATCATCATCATCATCATCATCATCATCAACATCATCATCATCATCATCATCATCAGTTCCTGAGCCCTTTATTAGTACTGTTCCCTTGGTAGCTGCAGTGTGCATTGGTGTGGATTACGTCCAATAGCATCATGTGGTCACACCAGGTTAATGGGTTACTAAGGCACCTACCTAAGAACTAATATCATCAAAGGCGGATTAATTCCGCATTGCATAAAAACCTGTATGTCAAGATCACAACATGAGTGCCATGAATACATGTGATGCATAACAGATATGCTCTAACCGAAAAGCCACAGTCCATTGCATCGCTTTTATAGATAGCCAGGTAACTTGGCAGGCTGGCTGCTGGATTAGGCTACTAGTGCCTAAAATGTTGACATTCCCTTCTGTGTTGACCAAGCAGTGTGGTGTAGTACCAGGTATAGTAGATAGATGGCACCACTTGGTCCTCCTCCTTTCTCTAGCAGTTCATACTCAAGAAATAACCTAGAAATCTAGGCTAGCTGGCTGCTCGCTTGTAAGCATCAGAAAATCACATGCTAAGTTGCTAACTTTTGAGGACATGGACCACTTAACCCTTTATATTTGCTCAACTGTTTAATAGCATTCCTAGGCAGCATCATGTAGGGTCAGGACTTTACAAACAACTGGTTGCTTCCTGTGACTGTGCCTACCTTTCAGTTTCTACTGGCCCAAGAAAGGTTGTTTCGTTGGGTAGCTGTAACCTGGAACACTAATATAACTAATAATATAAAGTATTAGTTATAGCTTATATATTTCATCATATTTTGGCTAAGATTACAGAAATCCCCCTATTTAGATGTAGTTGAACTTTCGAGATGGCCACATCTTGCAGAGCCAATCAATGGGAAGGCAATCTTTACATAGTTTACAATGATGAAACTGGTAATGACTGGGTTATTCCATGTTTTTTCAGGGGTACTTCTAGTTTTGTCCCCAATTAAGTACAGGCTAGTCACAAATCAGTTAAGGATGGCCATGAGGGATGATTTAAGGCACAATAATGAATTCTAATCAAATGGCAGTTTGGCTTGAAAAATGTCAATTTCGACCCCTTATGATAGATTGTATTAATTTTGAAGGAAGGAATTCCCTAGTGCCTTACACTGAAGGTATATGTGGGAGCGTACCCATGACTGTGAATGAAGTGCCCTAGACATGGTCTTAGCCAGCAGGGCGTCTGGGTGTCTTTTTGGATACCCAAACCCTTAAAAAGCACCACTCAGGACACCCAAATCTTTTTGAGAGGAATTTCTTCAAATGTTAAACTCAAGCATATACTGTAATTGATTATTTTTAATTGACATGTAATCCCCATGACATTGTATATACGGATATCATACCTTATTTTGATGAATTTACACAGGTTTATGGTTGAAATCTGAGTATATTTTGGTCCCACTTAAAAATCTGGATGCCCCAAAATTTTACAATTGCCTATTTTGGGCACCCAATTTCTAAATCCTGGCTAAGACCCCGGCCCTAGACATCACAATGGCACTGATGAGATGGTGTAGGAGGCCCTGACCCCTCACCCTGTGTTTGTTTGCTAACACACAGTTTTAAGGTAAGTGGTCATTCATGGGGCTTCAAGGCCAGGGGGCAGATCAGGCTTTATGGGGTGTTGGCCTGCTCAAAAGTCCTCACACTTAATCATCCAAGTAAGGCCCAAATATTGAATATATACACACATGCACTGGAACCTCTTCAGCAGGGTCTTCGCCGGGGTCTGGAAACTGGGTGTCTTAAATTGGCAATTGTAAAATTTATGGGCATGGGACTACAACCATAAATATGTTTACATTTAATTATTGAAATAAGGCTAAATATCCTTATACCATGTCGTGGGAATTATATTGAGGTGGGAAAACTTTGATTATATGCTGGAAATTGACATTTTAAGAAATGAAATTTATGGGTGTCCTGGGGGTTGATTTCTGAGAGTTTGGGTGTTCAAAAGACACCCAGACACCCTGCTGTCTAAGACTATGATTGGGGGTCAAAATGGCTCCTGACTCCTAGCTGGTAAGTCATTGGTAGTCATGTAGTGTGGACTATGTATGAATATCTGAAGTGTTGAGCACTGCATTTTCCACGTAGGGACGTGGTGATGTAATAATTTATAATGTTTGAATATCTGCAGTGTTGAGCATTGCATTTTCCAGGTAGGGACGTTGTGATGTAATAATTCATAATGTTTGAATATTTGAAGTGTTGAGCTACTTTCGCCCAAAGCACAAGGAAGCAAAGAGTTTTGAAAACCATCTCAACTCTGTCATGTTGGATTGGGATAGCTCTAGCTGAGCACTCTCAGATGAGTACCCACGTGCCAGGATTGCAGTCATTTTCAGCTCTTTTTGCATCATTCTATATTGTTAAAGTTAGCCACCAGCAGCATAATGGTTAAATGTGAAGATGTCGCTTGATTCCCATACCAAAAATAAATGGAATACTGATATTATTGGCTGCTCCTCAATACAGATCTTAGCACCCAGTTTCAGATAAGACCTATGGCTTCTCCTCTCATCCTAAAAAACAATAGACCTATTCTTTAAATGACAGAATAATGCATCTATGGTTTTCTATCGTTTATTGGCCATTCATCTATCACTTGATTACTTACCACCACTCAAGTGAATGATCTCCTAGACTTGCTGACTTACTGGATGGGATGTTAAGCTTTTGAAAGGAGACTGATTGATGTCTTTGAGTTTCTATGGATTTTGGCTCTGAGTTTCCAAGTTGCTGCCAATATGTTTTAGAGTTGCTGAAATGACAGCTCTGCTGTCATGTTTGTTAAGATGGGCATTTTTCTGTCTAGGCGGACTGCACTGAGTATCGATCCCTCCTATCTCTCCCATCGCTCACCGACGCACTCACAGACTGACAGACACACAGACACAAACATGCCGCCAGCAGCGGTCACCCTGAGATTGCATAGATGATGATCTGGGACTGATTTGAGGTGGGCTTGATCATCCTCCCTCTGGCTGGCTGGGTGACTGGGTGGCTGGCTGGCTGCTGCCCAAGCTAGCACAGGTCTGTCTTATATACCTGACTTCATCATCTACCGTCAGTGAACTCCAGCCCCTGTTATAACTTCTCTTTTCCCTCAAGGCAGTGGTATGAACCTCATATATATAGTGGATTAGCACATGAATTAGAATACCACTACTCAGGTGGTGCTTCTGGATGTGATTCACACGCAAATATTACGATCCGCTATTATGGAAAAACGGATTGATTTGCTAAATATAGATTCGCTAATATTTCGAACTTTATATATATATATATATATATATATATATATATATATATATATATATATATATATATATATATATATACATATACATATACATATACATATATACATATATATATATACATATATATATATATATATATATATATATATATATATATATATATATATATATATATATATATACACATAAATATATTATTGTATACCGTAATTTCGCGTGTATAAGACGCACCCGTATATAAGACGCACCCCGTGTCCAGGCCTTTAAAATGATGTATAGACCTTAGCTTTGTGTATAGTGCGCACCCCCTTTTTGGAATTATTGTAAAAAATGAACTCCTCATGAATAACGCTAGAAAGCCAGTAAAACGCATATTGAGATGAGTGAAATGTGACATCACCGTGACATCAATGCGTATCACCCTGTGTCGGTACTCACTACCCATTGTCCTAGGCATGTCACATGTGATAGATAGACCCCAAGGAAGCTGTGGTGTATGGGATATACCCAAGGTGTTACGAGGCGAAGCCGAGTAACCCCAAGGGTATCCCATACACCACAGATTCCGAGGAGTCTATGTGGCTTGTACCACAGTTGACTGCCTTCCACCAATCACAGGCCGAGAAAAGTATACCCTTGGGTAACACCTTTGGGTTTAGGCAGCTTAGAGAACAAAGGTTTGAAAAGTGTGGGTTATGTCCTATAACCCTACACTTTTCGAGGCCTCTGATTGGTGGAAGGCAAGCAACTGTGGTACAAGGATTGTAATCAGTAAATTCTAGCGGAGGGTGGTTCGGTAATTACAATTCATCAATGACGAGGCAAACATCGATGGGCATTGACTTGGCCGCCGCATTATAATTGTAATTGGCAATCTGATCTCCGAGTGGCCTGGTAACTCGATGTAAAACACCCTAGATTTCTAGCTTTGTGTATAAGACGCGCCCCCGATTTGAGTGTAAAAATTAGTGTAAAAAAGTGCGTCTTATACACGCGAAATTACGGTATATTGAATGAATTTCGAAGTCGCACACAGTTATATTCTGCAATACCCACTGTACTGCCATCTTTAGCGTAGAGATGGAATTATTTGTCATAGTGAAACCTGTCTAACGTCAGCCTAAGGTTCTAACCAGGCTAGCTGGTGCCACTCACTTTCTGCTTAGAAGAAGGATGTAGTCAAGAGCTGGACCAAAATAGCTGTACATGGTAGAGGAGTAGGAAGATGAGGAGGAGGAGGAGGAGGAGTAGGCTTCAGGGCTTCCTCTGTGCTTTTTGCACTGTTTATGCCCGAATGCTTGCATGGCAATAGTAGCACATTCATAACTAGAATTGTTGGTTCAAAAAACACTGCCTCCTCCATCTTATTTGATTCAGCGATTCCACATGTTTCTTCAACAGTGCTACATTTTTTTGAGCATTACATCGAAATTGCTAAATGTTCCTCCATCTTATTTGATTCAGCGATTCCACATGTTTCTTCAACAGTGCTACATTTTTTGAAACATTACATCGAAATCGCTAAATGTTTCATGTGGACTTATCTTAAAAGCTGTTTTATGTTTGTATGTTTAGAAGACTGCCAAGGCGTTGGTTTTTATCTAGGGTCATGCTTAAACACCTGGTTAGATAAATTTAAGCTATTTTTGAACGTTAATTTAAATGGTAACTGCGATTTTTCCTACCCAAGGATGAATACAAACATTTCCAAAACCAACCTAAGACCAATTGTGAATCATAATTCAATCTTCCTATATTTTTCAAATGGTTTGTGAATCAATACGCTAACTAATGTTTAAAAGTATCCTAGATCCAAATGTATTTCTAAAACTTACACCCTACATTAAGGAACACAGATTATTGCCATTTTCACAAAATATTTATTTGCATAAAGATTAAAGAACCACATTAATTATTCAATGGATGAGGATAGCCTGGCTACTAGTTTCCTCCCTACGTTGTGATATGAGAACTCAATTGAGTCTCTTTGAAGTCAGAACCTTGAGCCTCTTGAAGATGCCAGGACACTGTGTTACCCAGTACTTGTGTGTCAACCAGTCCATTTTTAATTCAATCTTCTACGTTTCTAGCTTTCCTTGGCAAGTGTTGCCTAGATCTGTTACCTTTGAACATTACTTATGAATAAAGCATGGATTCACAAAATACTGTAAATCTTAAATTAAGTGTGTGTGTGTGTGTGTGTGTAAATAGTGTGTTTTTTTGTCTCACACACGACACACATTTATTTCCAGTCGCCAAAAATCCTTATCTTGTTTCAGGTATGTGACGTGTGGCGATAAACGCAAAAAAGTAGTGAAAATCATATAATGAGAAAAACACATTTAAGACACACTCATTTTCAGATTTACAGTATTTGAAGGGTGGTTGTTTGTCGGTTTCGGAATTACATTTCTCCTTCAATTATTTATCAATAAATGCTTTTACCAGAAAACTTGAATCAAAATAACCCGGCCTTTTTAGCGTGCTACTGTTAAGAGGATAGACGTCAAGAGCAACCCCTCTTACACCTGGACCGCAAGCTTCTTTCTGATT
This sequence comes from Maea johnstoni, assembly GCA_963942565.1. NCBI lineage: Eukaryota > Metazoa > Annelida > Polychaeta > Spionida > Magelonidae > Maea > Maea johnstoni. Next base: position 29,974,438 of record OZ012686.1, read on the forward strand.
AATATTCCACCATTGCCTGACCACGAACAATGCACTCGCTTGAAATTCCAGTGATAGCTGTTACCATGTGACTAAAGTGGTCTGATTGCTGGCGGTGTCTTGATATTGGATTGGGTCTCATGCTGAGGAGGGGGAATGCCATTGATTGCATTATGTAGATGTGGAGGAGGTGGAGAAATAGAACAATTGAGGCGGCGCAAAGGGTTGCGATGCAGGGATGGTTCAGGCCGATTCAAACCCCATTACGATTGTATAGGAATTGACCCACTCATGCCTAGATTTCCCTTTTTTGTGAATCGTTATCTGTATCCTTGAAAAACAAGGAATTTGCAAAATATATGAAGGAGAGCTGTTCGATAAGCGCTTATTGATAATTTTAATTACAGGTATGTTTGGAAAAATTATTTGTTTGAGATAATTTTATTATCAAAATAGTCCTTTCTGGGGCCCCCTCAGGGATGAATATGTTACGCATTGTTTATATCCTTGCTGAGACGTAGATGCTTGATTATGTAAAAGGGGAAAATCTCTTAAGTCAAAGTCATGAATTCCAATGAGATATCCATTGGCATGCAAATCTGATGATAGGGGAAAGGCCACTCCAAACCAATGAGATCATAGCAACTAAGAGCTGGACAAAAATGCCAAATGGAATATGATTTTAGAAAGTCCCACTGTTGTGGAATTTGATCACAAACTCAACTCACAAACACTATTTCATAGAAGTCATAAGCAGGAACTTTAGAATAGACTAAGCTTCCTGTCATAAGTTAATATTCTGTATGATTTCAATATATTTTGTGTAAATTCTGTATGATTCTGATCTCTCATAATACAGGCAATTATCGTACAATAATATATTAGAATAAGGGAAACATGAATGGGAACATTTTTGGGTTGAATTGAGCTTAGAAAGCTCTCTGTTATGGGGTACAGTAAAACCTGCTGATAAAGACCACTGATGGCTTACATGTGGTCTTCATTGACAGGTAAATTTTGCTGTGGCGGCAGTCTCCTCTTAGTCCTCTATAGGCAGTCTGTTACTTATATCAGGTGATCTTTGATCTTTCAAGCAATTTGCCTAATTTGCCTATAAGATGGAAGGGGAAATGGATGTACCGTTAATTCTCAGATATTTAGACCACCGTTGGAATATGGGCCTCTATAATTATTTTGCAAAATAATTATATGGACAACCCTTGATCTATCACTGTTAGTTGTTTCACAAGGTATGGACAACTACTACTCTGCTTTGTCAGTATTTTCATAAAACATGTGCCACCTTCAACCCATAAAAATTGCAATTACTAAAAGTGTCCCAATTTACTGAATGATATCACCACCAGCTTTATAATCTAGTTATTCTTGAGATCCTCAGGAAATTTTTTACCTGGACCTTAAAATACTTTTGACAATACCCTAGATAATGAAAAGGATTTTGCAAAGTATTTGAAGGAGGCTATTACTTTCATCGACATCATTTCATAATATTTATTACCAAAATTGCCCAGTCATTTTGGGCGCTATTTGCTATAGGCATGAATGGGTTAAGGTGTCTTTTACGAGGTTTTCTAAGAGTGACAGGTTTTCTAATGGTGACAGCAAGTTTTCTTGGCCCTTCCAATGCTAAGGCTACTTTTGTCTAAAGCACAATTACGCAAAGATTTTTGAAAACCATCCAAACCCTGTTGTGTTGGCATTCATTGGAAAGTACTCTCAGATGCGTACCCATATGCCAGGGTTTCAGTCAGTTTTCAGGTGTTTTGCATCATTTTGTATTGGCCAAATTAGCAACCAGCAGCATAAGGGTTAATAGATATGGCCACAAGTTTCAGAATCCTTCTTGAGCACTCAATGTGTCATCATTGCGTTAAATGCCATGTTTACCCAGTGTTGATATAGGTCATTCACTCATTGATACATCCTGTTAGGCAGACAAATTGACAATAGTGATGGGAAGTTGTGTAGTGCTCGTTAGGGAAATTAGACAGTCTATGTGTTGCTTTGTAAGCCATGCACACTTTAAATGGAAAGCTATTGTTATTTCCATAGTCTTCCTTGCCTGACTAGCAAGATTTATCTGAAATTGAACCGCCCCCTCTTGAGTCAACCAACCAGTTTAGTACTCCCAATGGCACATAGATGGCACCACATGGTGTCGAAATTGAACCGTCCCCTCTTGAGTCAACCAGTCTGTTTAGTACTCCCAATGGCACATAGATGGCACCACATGGTGTCCTCTCTAGAGTGGATCACAATAAGACAAAGCTACTGCTAAATATATAAAAGAAAAAAAATGTGAACACACCTGAGGTGCCTACTGCATGGTCAAGGTAATACTAAATTCATACAGAATAGATTTACATGTAGACTGTAGGCTTTTCACACTAGCCTGTTCTTACACAGGCAATTTGTGTATTGCTTGATAGGGTTAAATCGTCTGTGTCTCTCATTATATGCCATAAACACTTTGATGTCAAACTTCTAGATAATCCAAACTCACAGATTTAGCCCCATATCACATATGTTATATAATAGGACATGGTCAGACACTTGGAAGGTTTGATGGGTTACACTCATGTCAATCATGTATATAGCAGTAAATCAATATGGTTCCATGTGATGCAGTTTCTACGTGATTAATGTAAGCATTAAGATATCTACTTGAAAGGGAACCATGAATGTGTGCATGCTGTAATGTTCTCTCTCTCACTCTGTCTTTCTGTCTGTCTGTCAGTCTCTCTGTCTCTCTCTGTCTCTGTCTCTGTGTTCCTCTGTCTCTGTCTGTCTCTCTCTCTCTCTCTCTCTCTCTCTCTCTCTCTCTCTCTCTCTCTCTCTCTCTCTCTCTCTCTCTCTCTCTCTCTCTCTCTCTCTCTCTCTCTCTCTCTCTCTCTCTCTCTCTCTCTCCCTCTTTCTCTCCCTCTCTCTTCCTCTCCCTCTCTCTCTCTCTTAATACGCACACACTCACACATACACACACAATGTTCTAACTTCTCCCCTGTGTTGTCATAGTATGAACTAAATATTTCGGTGGGAGCTTTGACTAAATGAAGCCATGGCATAGTTGCTAGGCTTCTGTGCCCTCCACTAGTGGTCATGGCGACCCAACTCTGATTAGGCATTGATATACACAAGCATGATTAGATAGTCTTTATTGTGGAATCGTAGGGCAGTCAAACCATGCTCGCATTGCTTAATCTATGCCAAGTAAGAAATTCCACAGTTTTACTTTTCATTTCTGATAAAAACAGAAAATAGCTTCTTTTTCTTTTCCCCAGACAAGATTTCAGTTCCTGAACACTGTCCAGACATGTCCTGATGCAATGTGCTAATTGCCTTAAACTCTGGTTCACAATCCCAGAAGTTCCTCTTGAGCCCTGCAGATATTTTTTTTTCAAAAATGCTGGATATGCCCTGATGCATTGGGATTATTACCTCAAACTCTGGTTCACGTTCTGAACCCAGAAGTTCCTTTTGAGCCCTGGAGGCTGGAGATGATTTCATTTCCTGAACACTGGCCTTGATGCTATGTGCTTATTCCCTCAAACTCCCATGCCCTTAATATTTGTCCATAGCCTTAAAGCCTGCATGATATACTGTCTGAACCCTCAGGTTTCTTTTGAGCCCTAGACATGTGATGATTTCATTTCCTGAACGTTGTACATGTCTTGATGCATTGTGCTTATGACATCATCAAACTCTGAAGATCTGTCTGAACCCACAGGTTCCCTTTGAGCCCTAGACATGATTGCATTTCCTAAACGCTGATTATGCCCTGATGCATTGCGCTTATTCCCAATCAAACTGAAACATAATTAGTGTACAGACTATTGGTCTGATCATACATTCATAGCACATTTTACCACTTAAAAATTGTAGTGCCCCAGACAAGGTTCCTCGGCCCTAAGGGGTCAAGTCTCCTAGTGCCACTCCACCGGAACAATGCACTGGATCAAGACTGATCTTGATGAATCTTAACTTCTATTTAATATTATTAAGCCAATGCACTTTATCTGATCCCCCCGCACCCCTGGTTGCACCAGGAACGTGTATATAATATATATAGTCCCAGGTTGCACATAGATTAATTGGGCCTTGCGGCATGATACATTCACACTAATTGATAATGATATTGGCCACATAATTTCATAACATCAAGGCTAGATTTGAGACTGCTGGGATCAAGTTGATGGCAGAAACAATCATGATATCCTGCAGAAAATGGAGTCATTTTACTCATATTGATTTCAATCATGATACTGTTTTTATATATATATATATATATATATATATATATATATATATATATATATATATATATATATATATATATATACATATATATATATATATATATTTATATATATATATATTTATATATATATATATATATATATATATATATATATATATATATATATATATATATATATATATATATATATATATATATATATATCATGTATGCTTTCTTGATTTATGTGCCCCCGAAAAGTCCCTCTTTTTCTGTGATATCTTTCTATTCAAAGCATATTTCTAAAAATACTAGAATGAGAAATTAGAAAAGCACCATTTTCGAAGTTTCCATTTAGATTAACACTTTACTCTTTAGGAAACAGTTCACTAAGTATGATTATTTCATTTACATCTGAAGTAGTATAAATACTATCTTGATAACTGGGCTATTTTGAGGAATATTTTACCAAAACATATTTTTTCAATCGGGTTTAATTAGTATTTTCTTTTCTATTTAAGTCACATATTATTTTAAACGGAGGAGTTATTTTCACTAATCGCATTACTTATGTCCATATACAAATGGGTTAAAAAACAACTCCCCTGCAGTCAAATATCTTTCTGTGTCTGTTCCTAACTGCATAGCTTTTCCAATGGCATTATTCTGAAATCACACCTTGCACCTCGTTCAATGTAGGTGCCATGTGCTATGCTGGCTCCCACACACATTAACCCTTCCATTATTGAGGCTACTTTCATACCAAGTACAAGGATGCAAAGATTTTTATAAACCATCTAAACCCTGTCATGTTGGTATTCATTGGAAAGCTCTTGCTGAGTACTCTCAGATGAGTACCCATTTGCAACGGTTTTAGTCATTTTTCAGTTTTTTTTGCATCATTTTGTATTGAACAAAATTAGTCTCCAGCAGCATAAGGGTTACACAAATGGATGATTTTCCCTGCTCTCATGTGCATTACAGGTGACAGTAGATCTTCAGCCCTGTCTGAGTGTGTTAGCTGTAATGTACATGTTCTGATTTTATGACCTCCCTGGAGACACCATTGAAGAGGGCTCTGGCCACCCTCATCACACAGAGATTGACTGCTGGGGATAATGCACTCGGAATGGACTACCTGGCATATTTATGGCGTTAAAGTGTATTTTCTTGAAATGTAGAGGATCTTAAAGTGAAATTGGGTAGTCCTCACTGGTTCTGCCAATATTGAGTATCATCTGTGTTGAGCTAGTTTTTATTGTGTCTGGAATTCAGAACAGCAAAAGAGATAGAGGTTCCATCACGAGTGGATGGAAAGAGGAGGAATCTTGCACGAGTGAGTGATTTTGTGTCTTGGGACGAGGCTTGCCGAGTCCCAAGACACAAAATCACTCACGAGTGCAAGATTCCTCCTCTTTCCATCCAAGAGTGATAAAACCTGTTTCTCCCACGATAAAAAGGAGAAATTTACACGTTTTACCGTGAAGTTAGCTAGCTAAACTAGGTCAGCCAAAGGTCACCCACGCACTAGTTCAACAATGGTAATACGCGTTTGTTGTGACGTGCACCGTTTGTTTCCCCAGAAACTGGCGCCAGATCACGTACGTGACGCTTGTTCAAATCCACGCGCGCTATTGTTGGGTCTACCTTTGACCCAGCAGCAGTGACCCATTGATTGAAATTGAGGGATCTGATTGGACAATTACACCAGTTTGACCTTTAACCCCATTGAAGAACACCCATTGAGGACGACTAATCCTTATTAAACTGTAAAACACACCTCAGAGTGGGAGAAAAAGTGATTCACCCCAATTCTCTTGCGACTCTCCCACATGCTGCAGGTGGCTAATTTGGCCAATACAAAATGATGCGAAAAACCTGCAAATTACTGAAACCCTGTCACCCGGGCACTCGTCTGACAGTACTGAGTGAGAGCTATCCCATGAATACCAACACAACAGGGTTTAGATGATTTTCAAAAATCTTTCCATTCTTGTGCTTTGGACGAAAGTAGCCTCAGCATTGGAAGGGTTAAGTAGGAGATACCCAGACCCTGTGTGGAGATGAGACATGGTGAAAAGACTAGTGAACCATGATCATTATGAATACTTCAGTGGGGACACCAACTGCTAAGATAGAAAACTGTAGTCTGAAGTGGGTGAATATTGAAATCTCCTGCTTGCCAGGTATCCAAATTTGTAAAAAAAATGCAGCACTCTCAGCTAGAGGAATGTCACTGATGAATAGTGAAATTGCCTTGGTGCGGAGACGTCTAGGTTGCTGTTAGATCAATTTTATACATATTTTATACCAGAATTAGATGATCCGATACCTAAATTTTAGGATAGTAATTTTTCATCATTCAATATTGATATTTCCTATCAAGTACTGGTACATAACCCTATCCTTGGCCCCAATCTGCCCTTGGTGATAACACCTGGTTCTCCAGGTGAGTTGTGTGAACATGTTGCATGCTACCACCACCACCACAATCACCTACAGGGATAGACTTGCTACAAGTCTGTGTTACCTGGCTTTCTCCTTATATTAGTCTCACTGATCTAACCTGAGATTATTTCACGCCAGGTTTAGTTCTGAATAAATCCTCAAGGGGGACACACTTGAGCTGTCTTTTGTAGTTCCGAACTGCAACTCATGAAAACTGTGCTGCCATCTGTACTATGAGAGAGACATCAAACCTACTTGACACCCAGTATATATATAGTGGTAGGGGCATAATACCTCACTAAGCCGGCCCGAGAACCAGGCTACTATGTAGAATGAGTGCTCTCCTCCCATGCACAGTGTTATACCCAGGCTGCTTCCTCCTATGATCAATAGCTGACCTATATAACCACCCACGGTTCTACCCGTTGTCAACATCATGACCACAGCCACCTCTACCTCCCTCCCTCCGCTGCCTCTATTTACCCAGCCAGTCGACCACACTTATTACATATATACCAACTTTCAGGAACCTCTCATCACCAAGCCAATATTTGATCCTTCATCTATGATCTGTGGTCATGGAGTTTGTTGTTCTAGTAATGACTGGTTGTGGATTACAATGAATGTAGGTTAACACTGGCCTGTGAGAGACCAAAATGCTCCTGACTTATTCAGTTATATCTATCAAATGAGTGTATTTTTTGCAAAACATTTACAGAGGTGTTGTTTAGATTATAACACACAACTCATATTCAAATAATTTTGGAATTTGTTCTTGCTTCTGAAGTTAATGATATAGGTATGACACTTTCAAGACAAGAAGATCGCCAGGGATAAATGGGACATGGGGACCTACTTTGTCATAAAGGTTGCGTGCAGGGTGAGCTGTTTGTACACATAACAGAATCATACCCTAAATAAACAGGCACTTCCATTGCTTTCTTGAAAAGACACCCACCAATACAGGGGTTCAGGGTTTAGCCAGATTGACTCAATAAAAAAGATATTCTACATTGTGCTAACAGGTTTAAGTAGTAGTTTTTTTGGTCAGCTCAGACTAAAATGTCAATTTTTCAGGGACTAGGAGCCTAGGCTACCTCCCCAGTCATTGGTATTTGACTGACATTGAAGATGTTCTTTATCCCTTACAAATGCTATTGGTAGCTTATTTGGCCAATACATAATGATGCTAAAAAACCTGAAAAATGACTAGAACCCTGGCACACGGGTACTCATTTAAGAGTGCTCAGTGAGAGCTTTCTAATGAATACCCACATGACAGAGTTTAGAAGATTTTCAAAAGAGTTTGCGTCCTTGTGCTTTGGATGAAAGTAGCCTCAACATTGTACGGGTTAAGTAGAACTTTATGGCTCCCAGGTGTAAAAGAGTTGAGTCAGGTCGAGAGGAGAGCTTTTGGTGGCCCCAGTATAGCACACCTAAGGTGGCTAGGTGCCTGTTCGCCTGCCTGAATTCACCTTCCCAATCGAGGTGGTAGCATGTTAGAGGAATTAGCCCCTGTTCCAAGCTAGACTCTAGTGCCATAAGCGCTGCCAGGTACAATCTATTCTCATGATGTATAGTGGCCGTAGCTCATTCACTGGAAACATCTCCCTCTCTCCTCTCCACCTCCTAGCTCATGCATGTTTAATCAGGCGCTGGCAAGGGTGGCTAGATCTCAGCTAGCTCACCTGGTCATTATTTAAGGGGTCTGTTGTTGGTCTAGTTGTTGTTATAAATCAATTGTTCTGGGCAGACGGTATGACCAGCATATGACACTAGCAGTACCACTGCGTGAGGAAAATAAAGGAGAAGGATTCGAGATATTCTTGCTTGCTTGTGGAAACTCAAGTTGAGCTCTGTATGTCCTAATTGTTTCAGACTAACTTAATAATAAAGAAAAATGTTAAAGGAATAAATAAATAAAATAATAATAAAAAGCATAATGAGCTTTTAAAATTTGGGCGCATGGCCTCACTGGCTTATTAATAATAATAATGATAATAGTGATAATGATAATAATGATAATAATACTAATGATAATAATGATGATAATAATAATAATAATTATAATGATAATAATAATGATAATAATAGTGACTATGCTGGGTATTGTTGAAGCCTGCCTGCCTGAATATTCCTCATGTTTTTCCCAGGGAGGAATTCAAAACTAGGGAAAAATGGGGCAGCACTGAATTCCCCTATGTACACCTGGTTGTATGACCCCCCCCCCCCCCCCCACCACATGATTAATTTACTGATAAGATGTCATTCTTATTGAATATCATAGTTATCTAGGCCATTGGCGAAGAAAATGTATGTTTTCTTTTTGGTCTCTGAAGAATCCATCAATAGAAAACTGCAGAATTCTTCATTACAGAATAAAACCAATCTGTAACATTTCGCATTACTATCACTGAGATGTATATTTCATCAATTATCATGGTTATAAAGACCAGTATTCTAGAGAATGAATATTTGTAGTACCAGTACTGAGGGAACCATTGTCTAGCCCTAGTCACATGACTTTTACGGTGCTCCCATTCAGGCAGTTTGAAGGGCTCGAAACTAGGGGGTGCTCCCTTAAGTTCTCCTGCGGCTCCCTCAAATTTCTGCAGGGAGCCTAAAGATGTACGTATACTGGTTTCTATACACAACACCTTTGGGTAGCTTTTGAAGTTGCAATTGGGCTCCCTGAAAAAAACAACTTAATTTCGAGCCCTGACAGTGTTTGAATTTTCTAGCTCCTAATTATATGTATGTTGTCCTCTTTTATCAACGTTTAGAGGGAAGTCTACTTCATGCTTGTTGAAGGTTAGTGTTGATCCCTGATTGTGGTTTGGTGTATGCGCCCCTACTGATGATCCACAATGAAATGTGGTTAATCAGTGATATAGTTTGTCAAAACCAATTACCGTTATCTCTTATTATTACTGTGGTGCCGATACTAAGTATCATTGGTCTGCGTGACCTTGACCTGTGCTGCCCTCTGCCAGGAATTCTCCCCAAACATCTGCGGGCGTGATGTCATAGTTATCACAACTCCCACGACTTACTGCAGCTGCTCGCCTGAAGGTAGTAGTGTAGTATAGGCAACACTATGGAAGCAGCCAACTCCCTATTCAAATTGGAAGAAAGAAATATTCCTCGTGTTACTACCATCTCCAAGCGGTTAGGGATAGAAGTTTGAAAAAATAGTTTATAAGCAACACTATGGAGGGAGGCAGCCAACTCGCTATTCAAATTTGAAGAAAGAAATATTTCTCATGTTACTACCATCTCCCAAGCTGTTAGGGATAGAAGTTTGAAAAAATAATGGTGGGAAGAAATGATGTAACTGGATAGTGAAAGAGGAGGAGGAGATGAGTTTTTTTTAGTGTACATACTAGTACAGAATGATGGCCATTTCTCCACTAGTTCCAAGCGGGCACCGGTCGGGCGGCTGCCGGCTGCGGTGTGGGTGCTAGTGGCCTACCAGTGTAGGATGAAGAGATGATGAGCTCTGCCTCCTATATAGGTCAAGATCTGCCTCGGCTGCTGCTTCCAGTGGAGTAGTAGGTAGGAGTAGGAGCCGGGTGGTGACTAGTAGAGGGAGAGAGAGAGAGGAGTCTCCTGAACAGGCGTTAGTTCATCCGCAGCACATGCCGGCTGGCCGCCCGCCCGCCGGCTCTGCTCTCAGGCAAACTGCTCTTCCTCCTCCTTGTAGTGCATGCTGGAAACTACCAGCACTTGCCAGGCTGCTGCTGGAGTACCAGGGAGGAGAGAGAGAGAGAAAGAGAGAGAGAGAGAGAGAGAGAGAGAGAGAGAGAGAGAGAGAGAGAGAGAGAGAGAGAGAGAGAGAGAGAGAGAGAGAGAGAGAGAGAGAGAGGGAGGGAGGGAGGGAGGGGAGGGAGGGAGGGAGGGAGGGAGGGAGGGAGGGAGGGAGGGGGAGAGAGAGAGAGAGAGAGAGAGGGAGAGAGAGAATAACACAGCAATCCTCAGTGGAACACAAGAGTGCTCCTCCCATGCAAATGAATAAGAATATAACCAGGTTCTTAGCTATGATTTCCAAAATGCCTGTCCAAAAAAGCAATCCCAATATTTCTGCCCGTCCAGATTTAGCTACTTTTCTATTCAAATCTTTATATCAACTACATTTAATATCACATCATGTCAAAAACGGCAATTTGCAATTCAGCTATGTCCCAAAAGTTGATTTGCTAGGAAAAAATTTGGTTGATACCCCCCAAAAAGTCAAAATTGAAAATTCTTTAGAGAAATGTTTGCCTGTCCAAAAATGAGGCTTTCAGGAAACTGCTTGTCCAAAAAGCAGGCAGGGTCCTGTCTGAGTATTCTTTGCAGTTGTACCAACAGTTAGAAAGGACAAGGAAGACCAAAGGGAGTTATTGTAGAGGAATTTGGATTTTGTATCAGTCACCTTTTCTGCCATACCTAGGCTAAATTGCTACTAGCCAGTTGTAAGTGGTGTTTGAAAACTTGTAGCTGATGGCCACCACTTACCCCAAGTCACTGGCAACATTCTCACATGCCCCAGCCAGGATTATAACCCAGGCAGTGGTGAGAGACAGTGAGCAGTCAGCAGCAACGCCTTAGACCACTCAGCCACTGTGGTAGTATATATAAAATTAATAACCCCACCGTTCTGTCCTTACTAGTTGCAGAGGTGCTCTAAAATACATTCCAAGGAAGCCTGAGGAGAAGG
>OZ012686.1:29986018-30011018 GCA_963942565.1 Maea johnstoni
AATGTAGAGGTTTGCCCTGGAGTTGATAATTGTAACAAAATAGTGCTCCAATCTGAGAAAAATGATGGATTAAGTTGACCTGATAAAAGCAAATGAGTGGGAATACTAAAAGGGGAGTAGAGGCTCACTATTTAAAGTAATCTTTAGTGCAACAGAAAAGACTGCTCCACCCTACAGGTTGACAAATAATCCCATTTCACTGCCCTTGGCAGTCGCAGTAGACAGAGAAAAGCATTCTATTGTAATAAACTCATTCTCACGATGATCAGATCAGTCTTCAATGCAGCATGCCCCCCCCTTCCATCACCTCACTGAAAAACACCCTCTTCCCAAGGGTTGGAATAGTTTGATCTCAATCAAACAATCCTAGAGGCTCTTTCATTAACCCTTATGGTGCTGGTGGCTAAATTGTCCCATACAAAATGATGCAAAAACCTGAAAAATGACTGAAACCCTGGCACATGGGTACTCATTTGAGAGTACTCAGTGAGAGCTTTCCAATAAATACCTACATAACAGGGTTTAGATGGTTTTCATAAATATTTGCATCCTTGTGCTTTGGACCAAAGTAGCCTCAGCATTGGAAGGATTAAACATGTTGTAGATGATTTTTTTTCAAATGTATCTACATAACAAGAAGATTTTGGGCGGTATGCACCAACCTCACTCTCACTTTCACAAGATCTACCTTTCAAGAGTGTACTGCAACGAGAGTTACCTCATGGCCAAGGCAGGTAACAATGCAGTGTCCCTCTTTGGGTCTGAGCAGGAGCAGCTGCCATCTTTAGACTAGTTAGCTCTCGATGAAGTACACTTTCGAAAGGTAAAATCTCTTAAAAGTGAGAGTAAAGTGAGAGTGAGGTTGGTGCATACCGCCCGTTTCAAGCACAGTACTAGCATTCCTGATTAATTTTAACGTATGCATCATTTGTTGGTAATAGATTAAAAAAAAAGATAAATAAGTAACCATGTCATTTGGATTCAGAGTGGTATTTCTTCAAGAGTAAGGTTGTCATTTGGGGTGTCCAAATGACACCATACCTTTCTGGCTAAGACCCTGAAAGACGGTTCAGAGCTCAACCCCTACCTGCAAAGGAACCTAGTAGCATTTCCACTATAAAAAAGAGTTGTATACTCTTGGAATTCTTAGTGATCGACTTTTGTAATATGCTGTCTTTGCAGACTGAAAGTACTGGAAAAGGAATTCTCTTATTGGGATGATTTTCTCCCTCTAGATAGTCCTTGATTCATTTTATTCATGTTTGCTGCCATGCTAGTGATAACTCATGAATATTGATGATTGATCACATCCATGTGTTTGCAGGTATGAGCAGTAATGAGCTCTTGGCAGATTTGCATGAGTTATCAAAGTAAGCTAGGATGAGTCTCGCTTAACCCTTATGCTGCTGGTGGCTAATTTGGGCATTATAAAATGATGCGAAAAAGCTGAAATATGACTGAAACCCTGGCATATGGGTACTCATCGGAGAGTACTCAGCGGGAGCTTGTCAATGAATACCAATATGGCAGGGTTTAGATGGTTTTCAAAAATCTTTACATCCTTGTGCTTTGGATGAAAGTAGCCTCAGCATTGGAAAGGTTAATATGGCAAAAATGGCATAAAACAGGCTGATTTATCATGATATTGATCTGCTTTTGATCTATATGCATCCATTTGTGTTTTGGTCAGTGGAGAGTTAATGCGTGAATGCATAGCTAAGTTGGCCATTGATTGTGGGATAGAGGCTGGCGAAGAAAACCAATAAATATTCCAGCAGCCAGATCCCCGCCTTAGTAGGAGGAGGAAGAATAATTACGTCAGCAGTGTCCCTGCCACGGAACTCTCCTTCTCCATTATAATGGTTCTCATTGATTCCAGATTTATCAGTGTGACCCCTTGGCCCAGTGAATATTCCTGGCCAGCAGGCAGGGAAGTGGCTGACATTTCTTTCTGTGTGCATTCTCCATTCTCAGAACTGATCAGCAATACCCTTCGATCTGCCACACAAAGTACACTAGGTTATTAAGGAAAAAGACTTGGTACCATTATGAAATTATTTTATTTTTTTCTTGAGTATTGTGGATGTAGCTTCAAATATTTCATGAATTATTGTTTCATTGTATTATTGTAACATTATTGTAACATTATTTGATGATTATCGTGGATTTAGCTTCAAATATTTTATGAATTTGTGTTTTGCATCTGAATGATGTAAAAGACCTGAAAATAATTGTTTGAAATCCTGATACATGAGCACTCTGCAAGAGCTATTATCCAATGAATAACAATATGACAGAGTTTAAATGTTTTTCCAAATTTTTTTGCATCCTTGTGCGCTGGAAGAAAGTAGCCCTAGCATTGGAAGGGTTAAGGAAGGGAAGCAATGGCAGCATGTAGGGAGGTACAGGGATCGATCTTAAAAAATTTGCAAGTTGCTCTTTAGGCGACTAGCAAAGAAGAATCTAGGCGCCCACAAGAAATATCAGGAGCATGAGTCTTACAATCAGCTCTCTTGAAATCAGCTGTCCTGACTGACATCCTCCTCGAAACCATGCATGTGATAACTCAGACTTAATTTCTTAATCTAGCTATGGTCGGAAGAGTAGGAAGTCTAGGTGCAATTTGTGCGCCTAGGCTCACATATTTTAGGTGCAGATTTAAAAATCTAGGCGTTTTTGATCCTATTGCACTGTTAATGGTGAACCCTGAGGTATCAGCTTTTGTCTTATCCCCATCAAGGAATCAATGGTCACGTATGGGAAAGACTCAACCCGACCTCTTCTTGTCACTACGACACTGCACTCTCCTAGGATCATCAGAATGTAGGTGGAAGGTCTGTGTCTCAGTCAGCAGCTGTCACTGTCAGGAGAGCAAGCAGGTCATTTTGAATACTAATTGTTGGGGCCACATAATTCGAAGCGCAACATGCAAATGTAACTACAAGTAAAGGTATTGGACTCTCGATTTATTTTGTATACATGCCTCAGACGGTTTAGCTGTCTGAACAGCATTTTGGGAGGAAACCTATCTTTCTTCAAATGTTAATTTAATGACCCATTTGTGTTTAATAATTCCCACAAAATTGTCCATATAAAGGCATGTCTATTTATTTATTAATTTTTGGGTGGGATGTCTTACAAATAAGATATGTACTATTTGGTAAATATTTGTAAGAGAAATGTTGACCATAATTCAAAAAGCTTTCTTATATTCTTGAAATCATTAAAAAAAAATGATTGAAACCATGGCATATGAGTACTCAGCAAGAGCTTCCCAATAAATACCAGCATGACAGGGTTTAGATGGTTTTTGAAAATCTTTGCTCTCTAGTGCTTTTGGACGAAAGAAGCCCCAGCATTGGAAGGGTTAAGCATTAATGGGTTAAAATGAAGTCATGTTAAGCTACTTGATCAAAGATGACCTGGCTGTCACCTGATCAGAAACGAATACAATATTTTAGAGACATATCTGTTGAATTTTCTTAGATTTTCCTGTATTAATATTCATGTGAGGAAGAGCCTTAAAGCGTGGTATTAAGGATATGAATGTCAGAGGGGGCCTTAAAGAGAGTTTAATGGTAGTGAGTGAAGGTTATTCACTCGTGATGTGCCATTTTCTGCAGGCACTTGGAGGAGTAGCGAGTATCAGCGGATGATGTATGTTGTGTATTGAAGCCGGCCTATTTGCCCTTGGTTCATAGGCTAACGCATAGACTGTGTGGGTAGTAGTGTGGGTAGGCACTACCCTCAGAGTATGTCATTCACAGCACTCACTGTGCATGAATGCCACCAACACCACACTAATAAAATATAATGATAACCACCATTTTGCAAGGAATAAAATTAAAAGACTGCAGTTTGGTAAGTTTTATTCATCAGTTATGCAGAGGGGCAGGAAATTTTGCTGGCAACTAGAAAGCAAGGGCAGAACTTCGACTGTTCCCTTATCAGTTTTATATATAGTTACAAGAAATTGAATACTTCCATCTGGAGGCCAGAGGGATACTGCTGTGTCTAGCAACACAGCAAATGTGGGTCAAGGGAGCAGTCGTTATTTATGGGCTGGCAACTGACATGGCACCGGATCTAAGCTCACATGCTTGTAGTGTGCAGTATGGGTCATTGGAGGAGCGTGGGGCAGTATAGTACTAGAGAATGACTGCACTAACATCAACCAACCTATTGCCTTACCTACTACTACTTCCTACTCATGGCTCACTGTAATAAAGTCCTTCACTGAAAATAATCAATATGCTGTCCTCAGGCCGCATAGTTACGGATCCAGGGCATCTCAATCACATGACATCAAACCAGATTTTTGCTAGCCAAGGTGAAAGCAGCACACTGTTCCCTCAAGTACTAAAAATAAATACTGCCTCTAAGATATGCTTGAGTATAACTTGGAAATGATAAAGCATTAATTCACAAAATATTTAAATGAGCTATACTATTTCTTCAAATATTAAGGCCTTATAAGGGGTGCATGTATGATTGAATGGGTTAAAGAAATATCCTCAAAATTTTCGGGATCATTTTCTAAGAAATAGCATCATGATTTCCTAGATGTTGAGCTGAGCATTTAATAATAACAACCAGAGCTGTATGATGTACAGGTCAGTTCAGGGTCTTAGCCAGGATTTAAACACACAAAAAAATGCCTGTCCAAAACGGAGATTTCAAAATTTCTGCCGTCCAGATTTAGCTACTCAGCTACTTCAAATCCCTATACCAGCTACATGTAATAGCCCTTCGTGTCAAAAAGGGCAATTTACACTTCAGCCATGTTCGTGAAGATTGTTTGTTAGGAAAAGATTTGGCTATTACCTCGAAAAAGTCAAAATTGAAAGTTCTTCATGGAAATTTTTGCCTGTCCAAAAAGGAGGTTTTCAAGAATCTGCCTGTCCAAAAGACGGGCTGGACAAGTTGTAGCTTAATCCCTGGGTCAGTTGCCATCATTGGTTAACATGCTTATGGGTTGTTCTCTTGGCTTTGTGCTCATTAGCATCCTAGAGCACGACTTCCTGGTAGTGATTAGAGCTGTACACAAGTCGTTATTCCAGTTAATAATGGCTAGATCTGATCATAATCTCACCACCTAGCAATTTCACGTGAATACCTACCTGGCTGGCTAGGTTTCAGGCCTTTTTTGCAGTTTTGTGTTGAATAATTAACCCTTGTCCTCCTCCTATATCTGTTTGTGCTGATAATCACTTACAAATTTTGTTCAGGGCTGGTCAGTCGCCACAATAACTAGGTACTAGGTAGTCAGTCGGGGCAAGCTGCACTCATAAATAAAGTTACCCTGTAAATGTGGTATGTTGCCTGACCTTTGAAAATAAAATAAAAATAAATATAGTAAATATTTTTAGTGGGAGTGTAGGTGTCAAAGTGACCCCCCAAACACTGGCTATGAGCCATTTTCTGCAATCTTGACCTCTGGAAACCACTTACTGTGTCAGACTCATTTCCAGACCACAGTGTGGATACATTTCTTGACCTCCGCCCACCTGCTGTTTATTTGTTTATTTATTGCTGCTATTTCATTAGTATAGTTCGATATGAAGGGTTATATGAAACGCTGTATGTCAGGTGGGTACACTTTAAAGTGGCAGCTAGCCCTACTTACCTAGTTATTCTCTCTCACCCATTAGATATGGATTAGATATCTATGGGTAAATGTATTGTAAGGGGGGGGGGGGGGGGGGGGGTCATCGGCATGCTCCATATCAATGTATCTCACATTCCTGTATCAACTTTATTATTTCATACTTAGATCAGCTGAGATATCCTGATTGCAGTCAAAAGGCGATCTATATTTTCAAGAGACCGGTCCATATTGACCTGGGTGCATCACTGACCTCAAGTCAGGCATGATAGTTGGGCTGGGCAATGCACACATGTGTATACTTCTACCGCTTACTGCGCCTAATGTGATAGTATGGTGTATTTGGCCCCTCGCAGCATTTCCCTGGTATCTACCTCTCTTTTTCCAAGAACAGTGGGAATGATGTATTTTGATATTAAAGCATGCTTTAATCCAAGTACAAATAGTATCACATAATCAGACGTTGCTTTTAATGGGAACTGCAGGCAAACAGGAGATAAGTGCATGGATATTTCTCACCTGTGATCAAGGGATGCTGAGAATGCCATCATTTTCCTGAGGGTGATCGGGAGAGGTAGTAATCTTGCCTTTGATGTGCATCCTCTATTGTTGTATTATTTGCAGGATGACAGGGCTGCTGTGGTTGCCCTTGGTGCCAGCTTCCCCCTGGCAGGTAGCGCATTACACAATGATGGCACTGGGAAACTGGAGCACAGCAGTGGGCACTTTGATCTCTGCACACTTTAGACTAGCACAGATTTCTAGGCTGTCATATGTATACAGGTGAACTTAGATATGTCGGACCACTGTACGATGGATTTTTGCATATAACGGACGATATGCTTGGTCCCAGTCCGATGCATATCAAGTATTCGTCATATGTATACAATGGATATTGCATATGACGGACCAATTTTCCTGGTCCCATTGAGTCTGTCATATCCAAGTTCACCTGTATTCTGTTATGTGTTTTCTGTTACCTAGCACCAAATATCCTAGGTGGCCATAGTGCTCCATTTAGTTTACACTTATCTCTAGTGATAGGAGGATCTGGTGGTGCCATCTATCTACCATACCTGGTCAGGGCTCGAAATTAGGGGGTGCCGGGAGCCCAGGGCACCCTTGAATTCTCTTGCGGCTCCCTCAAATTTCTGCAGGGAGCCGAAAGATATGCTTGTTTCTACACACACCACCTTTAGGTAGCCTTTGAAGATGGAATTGGGCTCCCTGAAAAAAACACTCAATTTCGCACCCTGCTGGTACTACACCACACTGCTTGGTCAGCACAGACGGGGATGTCAATTTTTAGGGACTAGGAACCTAGTCTAACTCTAGACTAGCCTAGATTTCTAGGCTGTCATTTGTATTTTTCTGTCATGTTTTTATGTTAATACCTGGCACCAAATAGTTGGGATGGCCATAGTGGCCAAGTTACTTTACACTTATCTCGCCACGGCGGGATTCGAGGATTCAGTTTGAGTATAAAACCTCTAGAGATAGGAGGACCAGCTTTGCACCTGGGTTGTAAGCGGATCGTGTACTCCCTGACCATTCACCCACTGGGTCAGATTTCCCTGTAGATACTACCTAATGAAGCACATGTGTTACCTGTTATATGGTCTCATATGGTATCACGGATTCACAGGTAACTAATTACAGGTGAGAAAGCACTGTGGTGCAGTCATTGTTCATCGTTATCACCGAGCTATTCGTGGCACAGAGATGAATGGATCGTTGCTCTGTATGAATGGTCACACCACCTGCTAATGAGCTGAGTGTCAGTGTCACAGCCAGTCACAGTATTAACCCTAATGCTGGTGGTTGT
The DNA here is from genome assembly GCA_963942565.1 of Maea johnstoni. Lineage (NCBI taxonomy): Eukaryota > Metazoa > Annelida > Polychaeta > Spionida > Magelonidae > Maea > Maea johnstoni. Next base: position 29,993,449 of record OZ012686.1, read on the forward strand.
TAATTTGGCCAATGCAAAATGATGCAAAAAACCCTGAAAAATGACTGAAACCCTGGCACATAGGTACACATCTGAGAGAACTCTGCAAGAGCTATCCAATGAATACCAACATGACAGGGTCAAGATGATTTTCAAAAATCTTTGCGTCCTTGTGCTTTGGATGATAGTAGTCTATGCATTGGAAGGATTAAATCAGTCACATCCTCCCCTTGAGACTCAGAGCTAATTCAGCAGGCAATATCATTACTGTTCATTATTTATGAACCCTTAAAGAGTAGGAAGGAGAAGGAATAAATGGAATTCTCAATCATAGTCTTTAATAAGAATTAAAGTTGGTTTATTGCTGTAAATTATTGAGAAGTGAATTACCCTCCTTATATTTTGATGAACTTCATTAATTTAGCTCAACCTTTGATATTTATGAAATGAACAAATTGACGATGATGATGTAAACTTTAAAAGCTTATATTGACAGATAGATGTTAGGCATAGCTCCAATTGTATTTGTTTTTTCTAGAACCCGTGCTCATGGCTGACTCTCAAAAGAAGCACAGTAACCCATTATTGTCTGCCTATTGTTTTGTGTGTGATTTATTTTTATTTATAACCGATAATAAGATTTCTAAAAAAAAAGGAAAGATACTGGGCATTCAGTAAAATCTTGTTGGTGGTGAAATCAGTGTTCGATCCTGATAATTCTGAGGGGGAATTTACTATAAAATTTTTTTTTTTTTTTTAAACTGCGTACATTTCAGTTATGCAATGTGACCTGCCCAGCCTTCCAGATGCAGACAAGACAGGAGAGTTGACATTGACGAGCTGAGATCACAGCTTAGGAGGACAGTAAAGAGATTTATCACCTGCCTAACTTAATTTTACCCCTGACCGTCTTACAACAGAATACAATTTGCTCCATCTCATCATTCACGGATGACTCAGGTGCTGGAGAGAATTCATCATAAAGACCCCTGGTGGTCATCTTCGTAATCATAAACGTCAGTTTAATTGGATGAGAGGCTCGTACGCAGACTTGATGAAAAATGACGGCCTTCGGAGAGCAATCTCTTTATTTTGATGCATGTTATTGTAAATCCTGAGAAAATGGAAGGTCCATTAATGGAAAGCGTCATTGAGGTGATCAATGCCATTCATAAAAAGTTAAGGGAGTTGAAAGGGCAGAAAAAATTTAAGGGGAGGGATTTTTTTGAGTAAAAACTTGTAAGGGTAGCGTTTCGGGTTACAACTTTTTTTAAGGCCTCATGCAGTACCAGTATAACATATATTAAACGATATAATACATTTTCCCATTTAATATGCATTTTAGTTTTATGTCAAAGATATAAAAAGGTAAAAACTGCCTGGCCTAGGACTAGGCTTGGTCTGTAATGAGAAGTGTGGTAAATTGTGATTGACTGGGTGGTGGAGGGTATGAAATGCTGGTTGATGATTTATTATTATTGTTATTATTGTTATTATTGTTATTATTATTATTACTATTATTATTATTATTATTATTATTACTATTTTTATTATTATTATCATTAGTATTATTTTCATTAAAAATTGCTAGACCTGGGATAGGGCTAGGTCTGTAATGAGAAGTGTGATGAATGGTGATTGACGGCGTGATGGAGGGTATGAAATGCTGGTTGATTAGTGTCGGCACGGCGTCAGTGCCCGCTCTCCTCACCTCCAGGTGCAGGTGAGGTCTCGCCCTCCTCCTCCTCCCTGACAGGAGAGTGGCTGCGTAATGCGGATCCCCCGGGGAATCATAGCCATCACTCTTGATTCGAGGTAATTCCCAGAATTGTGCACTGTGCATCAGGGGAGACTGACTACATGTAGACTGGCAGATGAGTCGCATCATCCCACTCACTCAAACATAGTCTTGGCCAGCAGGGCATCTGGGTGTCTTTTTGGACACCCAAACCCTTTAAAAGGGACACCCAAATCTTTTGTGTGAGGAATTTCTTAAAAAGTCAATCTTAAGCATATAATTGAATTTTTACATCCCCATATTCTTCCCATGAAATCTTATAAGGATATTATGCCTTATTGTGATATATCTATACATGTTTATGGTTGAAATCTGAGTATATTGTCATCCCCCTTGAAAATTTGGACGTCCATTTTGGGCACCCAGTTTCTAATTCCTGGCTAAGACCCTGCACTCAAAGCATAAAATTAAGGCGGCTGTACATATATCTATTTTACACGCCAGTGTGCAACATATCTACTTACCCGGTCGCAAGTTGCAAGTGAATTTGGCACGAAAGGGCAATCAGGCAAACAGAACAATACCGGTTACCCTAACTTGCCCCGCTCAGCAAGTTATGTTGTGGGCAGAGTCCCCAGAATGTAACTCACCTTTGTTTAACAGAGTGGCGGCCTGGTGGGGCAAGTGGAAGTGCCGGCAGGGCAAGTAAAGTTCAGGGGCAGCTTGCCCTGCGAGTATCTGAGAGTACTCAGCGAGAGCTATCCAATGAATACCAACATGACAGGGTTTAGATGTTTTCAAAAATCTTTGTGTCCTTGTGCTTTACTAGATGGAAGTAATCTCACCATTGGAAGGGTTAAGGCTGATATAGATAAATCTATTCTACATGGATTTTTCTGTGAGACCATGCAGCAAGTACTTAACCCATTAACAGTCAGAGTGGCCAAGACAGGCCTGACAATTTTGGAAATATTTTTCTAACAAAAGCATTTTTTGGAAAATAATTGAAGGAGAATTGTTAAAGGGAAATCAAACAACAACTCTCCTTCAAATATTTTGTTAACTTTTGCTTTATTCCCAAGTTATTCTGAAAAGTATGAGAGTAGCAGACGATACTTTCTAAGGGATCTCTGAGTGTGAATGGGTTAAGGTGGTCAGGACAGTTCATATTTATCTCACCATCAGTCTAAGTATAACAGTCACCATCTAATGCCATCTACAGGTAACTGATATTGCATCGGTAGATTGTCCACTCAAAAATGTCTGCCAAGCTGTCAATGACCAATGAGCCAGGATTTGTATTTTTTTAGGTTTTTTGCATCATTTTTTATTGACCGAATTAGCCACCAGCAGCATTAGGGTTAAGAGCAGAGCCCTCGAGTCACATCTCTGACCAGAACCCTTGTGATTATCTGAGACTTTCAAAAGGTTGTTTTTGACCTGCCAATCACTCTGGTTTCAACCAGCAATAAACAAATATTGCAAGTTATAGCACCCTATATACTGTTCAAGCACCAATACGCAAAGTCTACAGTGCTAATCCAAACTAATTACAGTGTTATGCAGTTAACTTGCAAGCCATTATGAGAATGCGACAGAGCAAATAGGTTTCCCAAAGAATATGAATAATTTAACGCCAGCCTGTGCTTAACTACAATACAGATGGGTATAGGTAATCGACCATGGCTATGGACCTTTCTCTATTCAGTTGATGAATATTTTCCTGCCGATTTAATCTTGATTTATATGTACAGAGATGAGTACCATTTGTAACCAAAACTTAAGGCCAATATCGCTATGGGCATAGTAGTGTGTAAGCCTTTGACAAAAGGCTGACTTAAAAATCAATCTTAGATTCATTGATCTGTCCTGAGTTGATTTTAGCCCAGGTATTGGTCTCTGTTTCTTCCAGTGATGTTGTAGTAGATAATGAGTTCTTGACTCTAAATCCTGCCATCTATGATTCAACAGAGACATTCGACCTACTTTTCATCAGGTGAAGAAGGTCCCTACTAGATTTTAGTGTCATAATACGTTTCTAACTGGCCTGAGAGCCAGGGAAGTTGAGTCTCAGTCCACCTCTTCTCAGGCTTGCTTGTGAGGCCTAGAGAAATAAATTGTTTGTTTCCTGTAACGGTCTGACAATAAAAAGGGTAGGTAGGTCATTAAAATTATTTTTTTGGATTATTTTTTTGGTCAAAAATGTGTGTTTTATACATGTTTTACGTTGATTGAGAGTTAGGAGGGCGGAAAAAACATTAGGGTAGGATTTTTTTTAATAAAAGCTTGTTAGAGTAGGGTTAATGGAAACAAACAACTTTTTTTTTAGGCCTGATCACCGGTGAGCTGGGCTGCCTAGTTGCTCGCTTGCAGATTGTGATGTTTTATTGATGGCCAATAGCTTTTATTGATCAGGTTAGTCAGCCTGTCATGCTGCTGCCTCCAAATCTCTGGATGGCCATCCTCCTTGCTCCCCCTTGACTCGTAACGCTGACCACAGCACACTAGGTACAGCGAGAAATGATGTATTATTCATTCATTATTATCCCCGCTTCCATAGGACTTTAACCCTTATGCTCCTGGTGGCTAATTTTGCCAATACAAAATGATCCAAAAAAGCTTAAAAATAACTGAAATCCTGGCACATAGGTATTCATCTGAGAGTATTCAGTGAGAGCTATCTAATGAATACCAACATGACAGGTTTTAGATGGTTATCCAAAATCATGAATTGCGTACTTGTGCTTTGGACAAATGTAGCCTTAGCATTAGAAGGGTTAACCCAAACATGCCCAGGCAGTCAGACTACCCCCTTGGAAAATGTTGTTAGTATGGTAAAGGATTAACCGACAAAACATAATGATAAAGAAACTGACTTTTCTATGATATTAGCCTATTTAGAAATTTTTATCCTGATATTAATGAAAGCTCTTTGTTGCTGTCTTTTTTTAAGAATAATTTTATGATTTATTTTACCTACACTGTCAAAGATTATAAATTGTGTACCTATTCTGCAAGGTACTTTAAATTTGTTCAGTAAAATCTTTAAAAATAATTGTTGGATTTTTTTGATGGCTGTCATGTGATCTGAAGAACTTATGGTGACTTTGGCCTGCCAGTCAATTTTGGGGCGTCCATTATTTTAATAAAATCTTTAATTCACAACCATAAGGATTCATTTTTTTGGCAAGAAACTGAACACTACTTTGAAGCAATGTCCTAGCATCCACATTGAAGAAAGAAGTTCAAAATTATTTGCATTTCTAAAAATTCATTACCAAATAATAAGGTGACCTAATGTGTGATTTATGCAGAGTTAGGTGTCCAAATGACTCCCAGACACCTTGCTGGCTAAGTCATTGAATGCATATATCTTAGGGCTTTTACAATCATATATAGTACCTGTCTATTTTGGGTCATCAGTAATGGGATAGATACCCCTAGTGTTGAATCAGCAGTGTCAATAATGCTTACTTGACTTCTTGCTTCATCCAGACGTACTGATTTTGCATGTTATTGTAGATATTTCATTCCATTGTGCTCTTGTACATGATTTAATTGTTGATCCAGTACTCAATGTCACCACTAACTCTCTCTTCTCTCTGTTGCAGACGCCCCTCCATCGGATCAACAAGAATTATTTATCAAGAAATTACAGCAGTGTTGTGTGGTCTTTGATTTTATGGACCCTGTGGCAGACTTGAAAAGCAAGGAGATCAAGCGTGCATGTCTCAACGAACTGGTGGACTACATCACAACAACCAGGGGTGTTCTAACCGAACCAATCTATCCGGAGGTGGTGAAACTGGTCAGTAATCTTATTATACCCTTTATATATATATATATATATATATATATATATATATATATATATATATATATATATATATATATATATATATATATATATATATATATATATATATATATACCTATTATATTTTTTTAGGGGAACAATCATCAGGTTTACAACTCAATATTGACATCGAATTGACCCGAGTCTTAGGACAAAATAGCTTTAATTTTAATATTTCCCTTGAATTAATGCTTTCCCAATGCAAACTGTGTGAATGAGGGCCTAGGACATTCCTTCTTTCAGTTTGGCCCTAACTGACTTTGTAGCTTATTAAATCTAATCCCTATATACCCCGAAATGGGGCTAAGCCCAATTGTCTTATTTAGGAAATACATTTTTTCTTAAAATGTGAAATGTGATGCCCACTGTTTCAGTTGTGTTAGCAGTATGCCCAAAATTTGCCTTGCTAAAGGGCAACTGAAATCAGTCTTTAGTTATTTCCCTTCTCTGTGGGGGGAGGTGTAATTATAGATCCATAGTCAAGGGTCCATTGTGCACCCATGTTGAGCAATATTTTCATAATTAAATATTTGCGTAATTGACGTGCGGCAGCAAGAATAAACAAGTAAACAACATACAAGGGAGGCAAGTTACTTTACAAGTATATATAGCAGAGGAATGACAAGTCAGGTAGGTGATTTTGTGGGGGAAAATTGTGTTCTTGTTCACAAAGTTAGCGATCGAATTTCCATCTAGCTTTCGTTTCAATTCAATTGACAATTGATAATATCGGCCAAAGTGAAAGACATGTTTAAATTTACGAAGTTTCCAATTGATTTTAGATTATAAACTAACAGTTCTAGTGTCCCTATATCTGCCAAAACACACCGGCTCCGAAACCGGAAGTAAACACATCGATCTCATAGGCTGCGCCAGTTTGTATAATTCAATGCGTAATTAGCGTGCGGCAGCAAGAATAAACAAGTAAACAACATACAAGGGAGGCAAGTTACTTTATTAGTATATATAGAGGAATGACAAGTCAGGTAGGTGGACAATAAGGGTTTTGTGGGGGAAAATTATATTCTTGTGTACGAAGTTAGCGATTGATTTTCAGTTCCATCTACATCATAGACATAGTACATGTAGCTTTCGTTTCAATTGATAATATCGACGAATCTCGGCCACAGTGTCTGACATTTGATCGCTATTTTCAGTAAATTTCGGCCACCATCAGCCAAAGAAAATCGTAATTAATAAAAAGTGTCGGAGATTTGCGAGAATTTACGGTACTTACTTAGTAAAGATACTTAGCATTTTCAAATGAAGATGAATAAAACATCACCCTTGAAAACTAGAACATCCACCATCTAATGGCTGTCCATTTTTGGACACCCATTTAGAAAAAGATTGTCCTCTATGATTTATGTTGTTCTATTGTCATGACTATTTGTATATACAAGGTTTACAAGAGACAGTGGATATTTGAAGAGTTGCCTGACCTGCTCTGCTAGTGCTTCTCCTTTGTTCAAAACAACACTAGTTGGAGCATAGCCCCTCTGATCTCTCAGGGAGATGGGTTCCCAAAGCATAGTCTTAGCCAGCAGGGTGTCTGGGTGTCTTTTTGGACAACAAAACCCTTAAAGAGCACCCCTCAGGACAACCAAATCATTTTGTAAGGAATTTGTTAAAATGTCAGTCAAACATATCAACTAATGATTATTTTCATCTCCATATAATTCCCATGACATTGTATAAGGGCATAATGACCTATCTTGATGGATTTATACATGTTCATTAGGGTTGGGAATCGGTTGCAATTTCATGATCGATAATCAATTACAGCCAACCGATCGATTATCGATCATAATCAGTTCATCGCACTTTAGCAGTAATTGGGTACTAGAGGTCTAGAGCCTAATAATAAGTGATAGTCTATGACAATTACTTGCTATGAGCACCTACCTTAACTTCGTTTTGAAGTGTTTTTGGGGCTTAGTTCCATAGCAAGAAAGCTGACAACATGTCTGTCATTTAGTTCTATATTTTGCCACTAGGTGTCACCTTTTCCAATTATTATCGATTGCCAGTTTTGTAATCGATTAATCAGAATCAGAGAGGTAAACGATTGATTATCGATTATAATCGATGATCGTCCCAACACTAATGTTATGGTTGAAATTTGAGTATATTGTGGTCCCCCTTAAAGATTTGGACGCCCACACATTTTACAACTGCAAATTTGGGCACCCAGTTTCTAATTTCTGAATAAGACCCTGCCCCAAAGGGCCAAGGCTAGCATATCCTTAGACTTGCTACAAGTCTCTGTTTTCTAACTCTGTGTTCTACTCTTGAGTCTAGTTCCGACCAAGTTTAGTTCTGAATTATTCCTCAAGGGGGATGCACCTGCCATGCTGCCGAGGGGAAAAGGAAGTTCTCTTCAACCCCTTGTTATGACCTGTACCTGCCATGCTGCTGAGGGAAGTAAAGAAGTTCGTTTCAAACCCGTACTGTATGAGACACATCTCTACCTGCCATGTGGCTGAGGGAAATAAGGAAGTTCATTTCAAACCCTTGTTAGGACCTGTACTTTATGAGACACATCTCTTCCTGCCATGCTGCTAAGGGAAGTAAAGAAGTTCGTTTCAAACCCCTGTTAGGACCTGTACTGTATGAGATACATCTCTACCTGCCATGCTGCTGAAGGAAATAAAGAAGTTCGTTTCAAACCCCTGTTAGGACCTGTACTGTATGAGACACGTCTCTACCTGCCATGTGGCTGAGGGAAGTAAAGAAGTTCTCTTCAACCCCCTGTTAGGACCTGTACTGTATGAGACACATCTCTACCTGCCATGTGGCTGAGGGAAATAAGGAAGTTCATTTCAAACCCTTGTTAGGACCTGTACTGTATGAGACACATCTCTACCTGCCACGCTGCTGAGGGAAGTAAAGAAGTTCTCTTCAACCCCCTATTAGGACCTGTACTGTATGAGACACATCTCTACCTGCCATGTGGCTGAGGGAAGTAAAGAAGTTCTCTTCAACCCCCTGTTAGGACCTGTACTGTATGAGACGCATGTCTACCTGCCATGTGGCTGAGGGAAGTAAAGAAGTTTGTTCCAAACCCCTGTTAGGACCTGTACTGTATGAGACGCATCTCTACCTGCCATGTGGCTGAGGGAAGTAAAGACGTTTGTTTCAAACCCCTGTTAGGACCTGTACTGTATGAGACGCATCTCTACCTGCCATGTGGCTGAGGGAAGTAAAGACGTTCGTTTCAACCCCCTGTTAGGACCTGTACTGTATGAGACACATCTCTACCTGCCATGTGGCTGAGGGAAGTAAAGAAGTTCTCTTCAACCCCCTGTTAGGACCTGTACTGTATGAGACACATCTCTACCTGCCATGTGGCTGAGGGAAGTAAAGAAGTTCTCTTCAACCCCCTGTTAGGACCTGTACTGTATGAAACGCATCTCTACCTGCCATGTGGCTGAGGGAAGTAAAGAAGTTTGTTTCAAACCCCTGTTAGGACCTGTACTGTATGAGACGCATCTCTACCTGCCATGTGGCTGAGGGAAGTAAAGACATTCGTTTCAACCCCCTGTTAGGACCTGTACTGTATGAGACACATCTCTACCTGCCATGTGGCTGAGGGAAGTAAAGAAGTTCTCTTCAACCCCCTGTTAGGACCTGTACTGTATGAGACACATCTCTACCTGCCATGCTGCTGAGGGAAGTAAAGAAGTTCTCTTCAACCCCCTATTAGGACCTGTACTCTATGAGACGCATCTCTACCTGCCATGTGGCTGAGGGAAGTAAAGACGTTCGTTTCAACCCCCTATTAGGACCTGTACTGTATGAGACACATCTCTACCTGCCATGCTGCTGAGGGAAGTAAAGAAGTTCTCTTCAACCCCCTATTAGGACCTGTACTGTATGAGACACATCTCTACCTGCCATGCTGCTGAGGGAAGTAAAGAAGTTTGTTTCAAACCCCTGCTAGGACCTGTACTGTATGAGACACATCTCTACCTGCCATGTGGCTGAGGGAAGTAAAGAAGTTCTCTTCAACCCCCTATTAGGACCTGTACTGTATGAGACACAGCTCTACCTGCCATGCTGCTGAGGGAAGTAAAGAAGTTCTCTTCAACCCCCTATTAGGACCTGTACTGTATGAGACACAGCTCTACCTGCCATGTGGCTGAGAGATTGCATGTTTGGCGCCCATGCAATCAGTACAAAATTACCTTAGGCAGCTGATAGGACGCTGTAACCTAGGAGATGCTTGGGCTTAGTATTAATCACAACACAGAATTTGCTACCAGAGAGGTGCCTTGTATGAATGAGCAGAGACTCTTCTGCCGATGACGTGTCCGGATGAAGGGGGAGGGGCATGACCAGGAAGTGAAATGGTATCGATTAGGCTGGTGGAATCAGTACTGGTGTTCATTGGTCTGGATAGGTTCTTCTGCTACAGAGAGCATCGCTGGCTGATAGTGGCAGTAAACCTCTTGTGTAGACAGGGCCCAAATTGCCAGTGCTCCATCAGCACATCTAATGGAGGCTCATCAAGTGTTGCCATGAGGCTATCCTACTCAAATCATGCTTCTCACTCGCGATCAAATCACCCCAAAGTGCTTAATCCCTTTTTGCTATGAGATCAACTTAAAAAATGCAGTGAAAATACACAAGCATTGTCTTAGCCAACAGGGCGCCTGGGTGTCTTTTTGGACACCCAAACCCAAAGAACCCCTCAGGACACCCAAATTTTTTGTGTGGAATTTCTAAAAATCTCAATCTCAACCTTATAATTGAATTTTTTCATCTCCTTATAATTCCCTTGACATTGTTAAATGATAACATGCCTTATTTTGATGAATTTATACATGTTTATGGTTGAAATATGAGTATATTGTGATCCCCCTTAAAAATTTGGACACCCCAAAATTTTAAAACTGCCAATTTTAGGCACCCAGTTTCTAAATCCTGGCTAAGACACTGTACACAAGTACCATCAGATTTATCTAATATTTGTAGAAATTAGTAGGGGAGGAATGCTGTTGTGGTCTTTACTTTATAAATGTGATGTGAAGATTATAACACTCACCATATGCATATTATCTAAATAGTTGACTCAATCCAGGGTAAATTTTTTGTGTTTATATATATATATATATATATATATATATATATATATATATATATATATATATATATATATATATATATATATATATTTATATATTTATATTTATATATTTATATTTATATATTGCTAAGTACATGCAATGCCATGCATTACTTGCACACTCCACTCCAGAGCTTATTGATGTGAGGCCAGTGCCCAGTCAGTATTGTTAGTTTGTTACAGCAGCAAATAGCAAGTCAATGTTTATATATATGAGATGAGACAGGTTATGACTGATTTTTTTTGTTGAGCTAAGCACTATCAGTTCCGTATCACTATCATCTTTTGTGTGGAGATATCTATGTAGCAGTTAAGTGAATTTTATTGGTTGATACTGATTGGTTAATGATATTAGACATGTAGCTGGTCACACTATGCTGATTTGATATTGAACCTCTGAATTCAATATCACTCGTTAGCACATGTCCATAATCCAAATCACCTCTTGGCCAGGAATTTGATATATTTGTTTTTTTCTTACCGGTTATAGATTTTTCACTGGTTATGAGTTTGTTAAGCCCTGTTAGAAAGTGTGGTCAAGCCTTCTACCCACTCTCATTCATCTGTATCTCATTTGACTCAGCCTCAAGGGATACTGGTGCCTTCAGTTGAATATCAGGCAAAACCACAATACTTTCTAACAGGGTGTAACTAATAATACACCTTTCCCCAAGTGTTATCAGTATTTGGTATCCTATTATGTACATGAACTATTCCTTTGTTCATGCAAACCCTGACTAAGGATATAGAGAATGACACACAAATGCTGTATTTGTTCCTTGAGGGAAGAATATGTAATAATGTTGTCATATCCCATTTATCATGTACTCTGGAAGGTTCATATTGTTACCTATATTAGTAATGCATGCAGTGATTTCTAATATGCCCAGAGTCTGAGGTGATATTCAGACAGCCAATATTGATACTAATTAGTGAGAAAATCCTCACTGATAACATATTGATAGTTGATGGACTGAAGGTGAGATTGCAGGCCTCAACGCTAACTCAAAATGGTACCAGTAACACCGAGGATCTACTGGTCCTGCAAAGATTTCACTGGTCCTACAAATTTTCCTTTAACATAAAATGAAAAAACATTGCATGAAATTCACAGACAACATTTATTTCTATATCTATTTTATCTTCAAATATTTCAATTTGGGATATTCTTGAGGGGAAACTTGTTAATAAGAAGGCCCCCAAATGTTTACTTGTAGCCCTTTAGGACCAGTTGAAGTCTTTTTTGACTGGTTCAAAGCTGTCTTTTATTTAACCAGGCCAGATTCAAAAAAGACATTTTATTTGAAGGTGGCATTGCAGAATGCTGAGTAAAATCTAATTACTTGAGCATCTTTCTTATGTGGCAATGACATATGATATATATATATATATATATATATATATATATATATATATATATATATATATATATATATATATATATATATATATATATATATATATATATATATATGTATATATATATATATATATGCATATATGAGTTACACAATCCCCTTTTATGTATTTTCCAAACATTACTCTAATCAGGAAGTTAAGTTGGAAGTTGTCAGACCATCATGTCTGCTTTTCAGATGTGAATTGTTTAAACACAGTAAGAACCAGTATCTAGGGTACTGATCTGATCGATAAACTGTCTCTTGTGGCGAAAGTGCGAACTGAAACAGATAGCATGCACTGAATGTCCTTGTGTGAGTGTTGGTATTGATTTGAATGGAGAAGTAAAGCACAGTACTGGCTAGACTAGGTTCTTAGTCCCTAAAAAGTTGACATCCCCTCCTGTGCTGACCAAGCAGTGTGGTGTAGTACCAGGTATGGTAGATAGATGGCACCACCTGATCCTCGGATCTCTAGAGGTTTTTATGCAGGCCAGTGAGAGACCCAGCAAGCTCCGCCCTTCCGGAGTACATAATGAGCTCGGCTCTAGGGCCATAAAACACAAAGTAAAACACATACTCAAACTGAATCCTGGTGACATAAGTGTAAACTAAATTGACCACAATGGCCACCTAGAACATTTGGTGCTTGGTAACAGAAAAAACAGCAGAAAAACAACATATGACAGCCTAGAAATCTAAGCTAAGTAATGGCTACTATCTAAAGTAGCACGACTAGCCTGCCTCTCAGGCCATATGCATATGTCTGACATCCCTTGTGGATAGATGGCACTGCGGTAAGCTAGTGTGAATATATACCATCCCCTCATTTGACAACTGCATGAATTAAATGACCTACAGTAAGCCAAAAGACCCTTATGTAGGCGTATAAGTATGGTTAAATATAATAAAGCCTCGTAGCGAGACTGCTTGGCTACATGATCCGTAGCCTGTAGTCAGGCTGAGTTAGGTTTGATGCCATGCCACCACCACAACTGGGTATATGTGTGATGTCTTTCTCAACGTATAGTAGAGCTGCACTCACCACTCACGAACTCGAGTGGCTCGAGCCATGGGGCAAACTCGCCGAGCTCGAGCTGAAATGTTCAAATCGTGAGCTTGTCTATGTTGGAAACACAAATGTAACACAGAGCACCTAACACACATTATTAACATGCATAACTGCTTATCGCTGTCATGTGTTCTTTACAATCTCCAATGTATACATTCAAGCGGTGTTTAGTGTTAAACTGACCTTTGTACCTCGTCTGCACGTTTTAAAATTAAATAAACATGGCAATGTTAATAAATCTCCGCCAATAGATATTTATTTCTTAATAGCTGGGCTGGAAAATAAGTATTTCTTTGGAAGATTGGAACGTCCGTGAGCTCATGAGCTCACGAGTCAAACGGGTGGTGAGCTCATGAGTTGATCTCCCTCCGTGAGTGCAGCTCTAACATATAGCTGGCAGCAGTTTTCAGGGTAGATCAATGAGACTCTGGGAAGAGTCAGTTAACGCGGACTTGTAGCAAGTCAACATGATCCCCAGTCTACATCTATATTGTCCATTCTTGTTGTGTCCGCCCCCTTGGGTCTGTCATCCAGCCAAGGTCCGCACCCACAGGGAGCTTAAGTTATACATCAGGGTCTGACACTTAGATTTCAGGCTAGGGACCCTAAAAAGGTCTCATGGTAAAAATAAGGGTCAAAAACAATCTATATTTCTGCTATAAAACCTAATAGTTCGGGACCCTGTATATATATATTATTGGTGTCCTCCCTCCTGCTGCCGTGTGCTAGTATGGGATGACCTACAGCCCAAAGCTCCAATCAACATCTCAACGTATCTCAGCCAGCCGGGAGTGCAAGGGAATTTAGAGCTTGTTTCCAGGAATTGAAAAAATGCCCGCTTTGTTGGGGAATAGCCGTCATTTTAAGGAATTGACTTACTAGTATGCCTTATCATTAAGAGCATAGCCAACAATCATTCCTAGTCCTCTTCTGTGCCAGGGAAATGACTCTCATTTTGACCATCCATGCCTATAACAGCCAAAAATGTCTGAATATTTTGATAGCTGCGTCCCCAAACCAATTTTTAGAGAATACCTGAAGAAGAAATATTGATCTGATAACTCAACATTTCTGTTTTACAGAAATGATTTCTAAGTTTTTGCAGTATTACCAAAAATAGTTTAGTTCTTGATGATATATCGGAGTTTAAGGCATGAATGGGCTAACAAATCAAAAAGGCTTTATCACATGTATTTACAATGCATCCAGGTACTTAAAGCGGGTAGTACCAGGAAGTATAGACTTCCTGATAGTACATTTTCCTTTGGCCTGTTCCAGCTATAATTTACTTCATGCCCAGGTACTAGTTAACCAATTCACCTAGGATACATTTGAAAATAACCTAGGGAGTAAGCATACATTCACATGATATATGAAGATGAGTTGTTGGTTATGTTCTTATGAAAATTTTCTTTCAATTTCTTTTGGAAAATTCTCTATCAACAGAGGTTTAATCCAAACAGTCAACTGGTGTTGTGCTCTGGGCATTCATGGGTTAATTAACCCTTCCAATGCTGAGGCTATACTTTCGTCCAAATGACAAGAATGCAAAGATTTTTGAAAACCATCCAAACCTTGTCATGTTGGTATTCTTTGGATAGCTCTGGCTGAGTACTCTCAGGTGAGCACCCATGTGCCACCAGGGTTTCAGTCATTTTTAAGGTCCTTTGCACCATTTTGTATTGGCCAAATTGGCCACCAGCAGCATAGGGGTTAAACATGCAGCATAATCTCCCAAGTAGTGCCTGAGAAATAGCTCTCATCAGAGCTATGAGGAATAGAAAAAAAAGCCTTATTATTCACAGCAGAATGAGGTATTTTATGTGTGCAGCACTATCCGACGGTTATTAAGTGCAACTTATGTCTGCAGTAGAAAGTAGTAGGTTTTTAGAAAAGCGCCTTTGGTTGTGCATACTTCACAGGTAATGATCACCTAGGGCTTGTTTTATGAAGCTCTTCTAGTTGTGTGGCATATTTGTCACTGGTGAGGGAGACTATAGCCAAACTAGTGACTTAATAGCCAGAACCCGCCCTGCCTGTCTTTTGTACAGGCAATTTCCTGAAAACCTACTTTTTGGAAATTAAAATTTCAAGCATCTCATGGAAAATATTTGAAGCAGAAATGCTGTTTGAACTTGACCCAAAACTCCCTTCCAATATTTTGTTAATTTGTGCTTTATTCATTAATTATCAAAAGTTTAGTAACTTTTCCTTTCCATTAGAACCCCAAGCATGAGTGAGAGTGGGTTTAGAGTAGCTACTAGTCTATGATTGCTTTTCTCTGTTCTGGTCTGTCTTTTGCTCAATATTTAGGTGTTAGTTTTAGTTGCTGTTGATAGATGGCGCCAATGGTGGTCACCCTGGTCAGTCAGAATCATAAAAGAAATCCAAAGAAAACCCATGCTGGCCGCCTGGTGAGCCAATATAGAACTAAGTATGAGTAGACATCTTAGAATGGTATATAAACATTAGGTAAGTTATTAAAGAAGTGAAATAAATTACTTGGCCTAGGACTAGGCTAGAGTGGGTTAAATAGAATACTGTGGGCAGTTCAGCTGGTGTTTGCGCTGTGCATTATTTTGCAGGCAGTGAGGTTTGAAATATTGATCAA
This sequence comes from Maea johnstoni, assembly GCA_963942565.1. Lineage (NCBI taxonomy): Eukaryota > Metazoa > Annelida > Polychaeta > Spionida > Magelonidae > Maea > Maea johnstoni. The sequence continues at coordinate 30,009,230 of OZ012686.1, forward strand.
TATCAGTCTCCTGGGAGGCTCCTATTCTGCGAGGTTATGAAAATTCAATATAAATAAACAAAAACATCTGGCAAATGCTCGACATGGCTCTGATGTTATACTGAAAATACTGTCCTTGATTTGACTGCTAACTGCCTCATTAAATCGACTTGCTAGTTGCTACTATGACTTGTTCAGCTGTGTTAGGCCAATAACCCAGTGAATAGCGTGTGTCTGGTATTAGCAGTAAGCTACCGGGACATACTGTTAGCTAGTACCGCACTGGGAACAAAATGTCAGAGGACCAGTGACAAAATTCAGTCAATGGCATGTAGATTCATATGAGGAGGTCTGTTGGAAGCTCTCGCTGACCTATTGGTTAAACAGAATCAATGTCATCAGTGTCGAAATCCTCCCCAATAGGATGTACACAGTCATAGAACTCCTATTGGGGACCAGTTAAAGTGTCCATTGGCTACTCAATCATTATGCTGCTGTTGGCTAATTAGGCCAATTCAGAATTTTGCAAAAAACCTGAACATGACTAAAATCCTGGCATATGGGTATTCATCTGAGAGTAGTCAGTATCTCATGAATACCGACATGGCAGGGTTTAGATGGTTTTCAAAAATCTTCGACAAAAGTAGCCTCAGCATTGGGAGGGTTAAGGTTTCTATAGAACCTGTGTCTACTGACTGCCAATAATAAGCAGGCAACCAAACTGTGCTGTATTTGCATACTTATGTTGCCAAGTGAGAGATACAGCTCGTCTAATGGAAGAAATCCATGCTGACCTTGTAGCCAGCTTCATATCCTTTCACTACTGGTTCTAGCTGTCACTCAGATATCTGGCTGGGAAGAGTGAAATGGAAGCATGCTGGGCTCCGCAACCTACTCAAGAGCCGGCATTCCATGCATTCTGAGAAATTCAGCTCATCTTTTGGAAAAGAGAACTTTTGGATGTCCTTAAATCAGGTCATGTATTTGTAGTGGTGGATGTGCTGGCAGCCTATGGTAGTCTAATGTGAATATCGGCAAGAAGGTTAGATATTCACCCAGGGCTGAGCCAGGTCCATGCATCCCAGTCTAGAGCACTGGTCCTAAACTATTCCATCTACTTCAGTGTTGATTTACATCACATACTTCAGACTTATGAGCTGGCCCCTTCTCTACCATTTTAGCTTAAGGCCAAGAAAAAAATATTGCTTGTTTTCTGTAAAGGTCTGAAAAAAATAGGGTAGGTAGGTCGGTAAAAAAATGATTTTGCAGTATTTTTCTTGGTCGAAAATATGTGTTTTATGCATTTTTTACATTGATTGGGAGTTGGGAGGGCAGAAAAAACTTTAGGGTAGGGATTTCTCTGAATAAGACTTGTTAGGGTAGGGTTACATGCAGGAAACAAACCCTGGGGCCCTCGGACTACTTGTAAACATGCCAGAGGGCCTCAGGGAAGATTCTTACCATTGGACTGAGTTACCCTCTTTAAATAAAGATTATTATTATTATTATTATTATTATTATTATATACAACTTTTTTTAAGGCCTTATTATTCCTATTTTACCTATAACAAGTGCGTATTGGGGAGTAGGTCAACTCGTACCCAAGCCAACTTTCACCAAACAAAGCTGGTTGATCATACAAGCATTCATTATCACTAGGATTCTAACTCTATTCTTCCAAAACTTTACAAAACACCTTGGAAAGCATTTAACTAAAAGGGTGAACATGTTTGTACAGACAGACTGTTCAGGCTACTAACACTAAAATCAACTGACAAAATAGTATCTTTTTAGTATTAACCTTGATGAA
>OZ012686.1:30014235-30079227 GCA_963942565.1 Maea johnstoni
TATATTGAAAAATGATTGGGAAAAGCATGCTGTCGGTGATGCAGCAGCCATAAAACACTGTTGTCCTTGAGGCTTTGTGATCAGTAGAGAATACATCACTTCCATGGCTGGCTTTTCCCCCATTGCGTGGGCGAAGGGGTTTTCAGAGATCAATTGTCCACTCCCAGGGAGATGTGTGTGAAATGCAATAAATCAAACTTGTTTACCATTTTTTTGTTTGACCTGTCATATTTGGGAGGTGCAGCCATTTTGAAAATACCTGCCTCAATACCAAATCTGTGTAGGTCCTCAAAGATTGTGGTTGGTCCTCATTTGGAACCATGTATTTCAGTAATTGCTCATAAGTCTTTTCCAATCACTATAGTCCAACACAAGATCTCATAGCCCTAGATTTTATAAATCATGCAGTCCCACTGCAGTCCTTCCCAAAAAAACAATGTTTGATGGTGTAAGCTATCTTTTCACTGTAGTACTATATATAGCATATTGGAATTGTACCAAAGGACAACTGGTTTTCAAATGGTGTTCTTCTAATAAATTCATAATTGATATTTCTCTGAGCATGATCTTAAAATTCCACTTTTCAATCAGCCAGACAGGCTACAAAGCAAATATTATTATAGCCCAAAATAATTTTATGTAACCATTGGCTAAGGCACGGCTAGTGTCTAGCTGGACCCCTGCTTAGTTGGGCTGACTACCTGTGTACTGTATGAGAAGTTCATTCTCTAGCCAGGTAGTAGGGAGACTTGCTACAAGTCTGTGATATCTGGTTCTTTCACTGATCTGACCTGAGTTGATTTCACTCCAGGTTTAGTTCTGAATAAATCCTCAAGGGGGACACACTTGAGCTGCAGTCTATAACTCATATCACATATTTCCAACTGACCTCTTAGTATACCGTAGTGCCATCTATCCACAGGGGAGGACATTTAAATACGGCCTGGGAGGCAGGCTAGGTAGTAGGTAGAGGTTTCACCATGGTTTTTGTAATCTAAGCTGGTGATCATGCTAATGCATACAGGGATGTTCAGGTTCACTGGTCCTGAGCAAGCTAATCCACTTAGATGACTCTTCCAACCAGTTATTGACTTGAGAAGAGTTGGTAAAGATTTATGATGATGATGATGATGATGATGATGATGATGATGATGATGATGAGGAGGAGGAGGAGGAGGAGGAGGAGGAGGAGGAGGAGGAGGAGGAGGAAAGGACATTACTGATAGTAACTACATTGCTTATGACAATGATGGAGATGATGGTTTTGATAGAAATGCTGCCTAATTTTAATATGGCAATGATGATGACGACGATGATGATGATGATGATGACGATGACGACGATGATGATGATGATGATGATGATGATGATGATGATGAGGATGAGGATGATGACGATCACATTTATGATACAGAAAGTTGATCACGTTGATGATACAGAAAGTGTTCTCCCAGGCCATAAGAGAGAGAGAGAGAGAGAGAGAGAGAGGCTTACAGTGACAGGCAAGGCTCAGAGGCGATTGTAAGAGAAGGTGTGGCTTATTATATTGGGATAGGAATATTGCTAGGCAGCAGCAGCAGCAGCAGCAGCAGCATCTCCAGGAGAGAAGGCAGCAGCAGTCTTGGGCTGCAGTGCATCATCATTATCATCATCATCTTCACCAGCAGCAGCAGCAGCTCATGGAAATGTACATAGTAAGCCCATGTTTCTGCAGTGCCTAGACCTGTCCTGGCACAGAAGAATGGAAATTGATCAGGTCTGTCACAAGAACATGTGTACTCTTCACTTTTCCATTAGGCGCAGATTTCATTTGGGTGAAGGCACTGTCTCCTGGTAGTGATCAGCATGGAAGCCAAGGCCCTGGATGGCAAATCATCCCACTTCTACTCAAACAACTGATTGGGCTGGCTGCTGATGCTGATGCTGCTTAACCCATTCGCACCTGGAGACGAACAAAATAACCTGGCTGGCTTTTTGGGATATATTGTATCGCATAGTCTTAGCCATCATCAAAGCAATGTACATACTGTACTACTTTGTAACCCTGAGGCCCTCCGGCTACTTGTAAACATGCCAGAGGGCATCAGGGAAGATCCTTACCATTGGACTGAGTTACCCTCTTTGAATAAAGATTATTATTATTATTATTATTATTATTATTATTATTATTATTATTATTATTATTATTATTATTATCATCATCATCAGGAGATTTCCCCATCTCATAGGTCCTTTCACAATATATAAGCAAGGTATAAGACTCTGAAACATACTTTTAGCCAGCAGGGTGTCTGGGCATCATTTGGACACCCAAACCCTCAAAAATCCCCCCTCAGGACACCCTAAACTTTGGGGGAATAAATTCTCAAAATGTCAATTCCAAGCATGAAATTGAAGTAAGTTTTTCCACCTAAATATTATAATTCCCATGACATTGGACAAGGACTCAATGCCCAATTTCAATGGGTAAATTTATACAGGTTTGTGGTTGTAATCTCAATATATTGTGGTCTCCCTTAAAAATCTGGAAGCCCAAATCTTTTTGAAAAAATTGGTGAAAAATTTCAATTATGTGCGCATAGTTTGATATTTTCTAAAAAAAAATCCTCACAAAAAAATGGGTGTCCTGAAGGGTTATTTTTCATGGTTTAGGTGTATAAAAGACACCCAAATGCCCTGTTGCCTAAGACTGTTCCTAATGGAGGAGTCATTCATAAAATATTTGAAGAAGAAATCAATAAAAGGGAGGTAGAGATAACATAGTAAATAAACCCTCTATCTATTTTATATTTCTATAAATGTTATAGTAAAATGAAATCCCTCGTGTTAAAAACTCTGATTTATGAAATGTGAACACAATTTCAGAGCAGGGACTTAGCAAGGATTCAGAAACTGGGTGCCCAGAATTGGCAATTGTGAAATTTTGGGTGTCCATCTTTTCAAGAGAGACCACAATATATTCATATAGCTTGAAATTGACATTTTTAAGGAATTCCTCAAAAAAATATTTGGGTGTCCTGAAGTGTGAGGGTTTGGGTGTCCAAATAATGCCCACAACCCCTACTGGCTAAGACTTTGTTTCAGAGTCGTATTCCTTGCTTTAAATATGCATTGTGTAAGGTCCTATAAGATATGGAAATCTCCTGATGTATACATTTTTGCCCTTGTCCAGAGGTGCTCACGTCTTAACCCTTATGCTGCTGGTGGCAAATTTGGCCAATACAAAATGATGCAAAAAACTTGAAAAATCAGTGAAACCCTGGCAGATAGGTACTCATCTGAGAGTACTCAGCAATAGCTAACCAATGAATACCAACATGACAGGGTTTAGATGGTTTTCAAAATTGTTGCGTTTTTTTTGTGCTTTGGACGAAAGAAAGTAGCCTTAGCTCTGGAAGGGTTAAGTTTCACATTATAGACAAGTTGCTTATAGGGACGTATGGGCAAGAGTGGGTTAATTTGTATTTGCCCATAGTACACAGGTGGTCTGCCAACTTGTGGATAGTGGAGCTAATGGGTCCTAAGTACCTGCTGTAGGATTTCTCCTCAGGAGAGAAGACACACACATGAGACGTCAATCATTTATGTTTGGATCATCCATGTTTTCCAAAACATGTGTTATTGTCAAATCAAGAGGATACTACAGATGGCAGTGCTTAGAGCTTGTGCGCTATATGCTGCAAACTGCTCTGGAATATCCCTCGGGGATTGAAATGGTGTCCGTGTGTACAGGCCTGCTAGGGGAGGAAGATTGTGTGAGCGCTTCGGCGGATACAAGACTATAAACCGAATACCTTTACCTTTACATATGTATCTATCTATGTAGTTTGATTGGCGGTATTAAACTGACCACCTAAATATGATTCCTGTGGCACAATATTATAGGTATTTTATATGTTTTCTGAATAAGTAAATACATGTTTATAATAGGACTTACCTGAATATATTGTAGTCTCCCTTTAACCCTTTCAATGCTGAGACTACTTTTGTCCTAAGCACAAGGACGCAAAGATTTTGAAAACCATCTAAACCATATTATGTTGATACTCATTGGATACCTCCCATCGAGTACTCTCAGATGAGTATCCATGTGCCAGGGTTTTAGTCATTGTAAAGGGTTTTTGCATCATTTTGTATTGGCAAAATTAGCCATCTGCAGCATAAGGGTTAAAAAAGTGGAATTTTGCCATTACCAATTTTTTGCACCCAGTTCCTAAATCCTGGCCAAGTCCCTGTTTGTAAGTTTGGCCTTTATCCTCGAGTTGTTTTGAAAAGTATCATAGGTTGAAGCGGCACTTGTTTGTGGCCTAATAAGGTGGATGTTATTAGTGTAATTGGGTTTGTAGTTGCTGCTAATGATGAGGTGGTGTGTTTGGCTTGTTGCCTGTAGTAATAGAGGTGTACTCTGCTACCAAGACGTGGTGGATGGAATCCGTATACCGTATGACGTCGTCGTTCGTTTCTGACAGTCGGGATCAGCGCTCGAGCCTGCAGCTTATTGATTGCGCCGCTAGACCTCTCCCTTTCACTACACGGGGCGCTAGCGGGGAAATCAGAAATAATTAGCTTGCTGCCAGAATACTTGATCTACGCCTCCTCAAGGTATAGCCGTATTAACCCTCATGCTGCTGGCGGATAATTTGGCCAATACAAAATGATGCAAAAAACCTGAAAAATGACTGAAACCCTAGGAAATGGGTACTCAACTGAGAGTACTCTGCGAGAGCTTTCCAATGAATACCAACATGACAGGGTTTGGATGGTTTTCAAAAATCTTTGCATAATAGTGCGTTCTAAGAAAGTAGTCTCAGCATTGGAAGGGTCTATTACAACTTCAATACCAATAAGTTTTGTTGTCACTTTTCAATTTAGTTTATCCTCATATTTGGAGATGTTGAAAATGCACTGCTGTCTATGTGTTATGTATTTGTTTGAGATTATAAGAATTTAGCCAATATTCAGTAGATTGGTGAATTGTGAATCATACACTATACATGTATAAGCGAATTCTCAGGCCCTGTTCATGTCAGACACTAATCTATGCATAGAGAGTTTGTGATTGGGGCACTCGATTAATGAAAATGGTCATCATGTCAGTCATTTGCAAATACCACATATCTATCTAGTGGGATCTTCTTGGCATGAGGTATTTCCTATGCTGTAGTCTAGCACACGGTTGAGAGGCCTGGTGGATGACAGCATCAATCAAAAGCTGCATATTGTCAATAAGGCTGGATACCTGTGGATAGTATAACCAGCAAAAACACAAGGGACAACTTAATCTCTCAGTGTCTGGTACCAGCAAATACTATGCTTTTTGGGTATAATCTGGTATCAACTTGAGGAGGGAAGTCTTTTTAAAAAGTATGTTGTTCCCTGTCCCTGTGTAATTAATTCTTGTAGTAACCAAAACTATTTTGTGATATTTTAGTGCACAGAGCATTTTTCAAAAAAAAAAAAAAGATTTTTTAAGAAGAAATGTTGATCAGAGCCCTATTCACTACTCTTCTTCAAATATTTTGTGAACTTATGCTTTATTTCTTCATGTTATTAGCAAAAGTTGCAGAAGAGGAGATGACACTGGTCAAAGTGTCATCTGTTGGCATGAATTGGTTAAAACCTTTGCTTTACAGCAACTGCCTTCCAATTTTTGTTAACCCCTATGCTGCTGGTGGCTAATTTGGTCAATAAAGAATGATGCAAAAAACCAGAAAAATGAACAAAACCCTGGCAAATTGGTACTTATCTGAGAGTCAGCTCAGCAAGAGCTATTTAATGAATACCAACATGACAGTATTTGAATGTTTTTCAAAAATCTCTCCACTTTGTGCTTTGGACAAAAGTAGCATTGGAAGAGTTAAGCATCTTCTCATTTTGGTTCATGTTCAGAGGCTAAAGATCCATCAATGAGGATACTCGTAACTATCTTTGACATCCCGTTAATATTCGTCCTTGACATTTGATTGCAAGAACTCCCTTCCGAGCTCTACCTGAGGGAAAATGCCTATGATGGTGGGCAATAATTCATGATATATGGCTAAATAAAGCCTAATTTCCTTGTGGATTTCACCTCGTAGAATATGTATGAAGGTGGGCTGAGTGAGATGTAAGTGTAAGCTGTGGTGCTGGTGGTGTTGATAAGAGAGTGATAGGGACTGGCGTTTCTCAGTGATGATGTACGTGCAGCGCATAAGTGTTTTATTCAGTAGATGTAGTGGAGGGCATTCCTAGAGCCATCTGTTTCGCAGATATTGGATGTAGAACCAACGTTAGTTCTGTCTCCCGTCTTGCGCTCACTCGCTGGCCTTCTTGGCCCAACACTGACTTCCCATGATGCCTCTTGCTACTCCACAGAGATAGGATCTGGACCCCCAGCAAATTTAACCCTCGTGCTGCTGGTGGCTAATTTGAGCAATACAAGATGATTTGAAAAACCTGAAATATGACTAAAACCCTTGCACATGGCTACTCATATGAGAGTGCTCAGCGAGAGTTATCCAATGAATGGCAACATGATAGGGTTTAGATTGTTTTCATGAATCTCTCCATCTTTGTGCTTTAGCGAAGGTACCTCAGCATTGGGAGGGTTAAATCATTCAGGGCAAGGGTTCCCTATGAAATTTGTCTCTTTAAACTGTGATGCTATTGAGAATATTTTTTATTATGCAAAAATCCATGGAACATCTAAAGAAGAGCTGTTGGTTGACTTCTTTATAACATCTATCGATCATATATTTTCTAAAAATGCCTTTATGAGTAAGTTGTCTCCAAAAAAGGCAGCTTTAGGCATGAGTTGATTAAACTCAAGCCTAGATTTAGGCTCATATATATAGACAACTTCAACGACAACTTACGTACATTCATATATTCATCTTTGTCACATGTTTTGTCTTGCCAGCTTACTAATTTGGGAATGTATTTATGTGACATGTATAGAGTGCAGGAAGTTCAATGAGGTATACATAAGTCTAGAATTTAAACTCAGATACTCCCCAACTGACAAAGTTGATATTAACCCTAACAATGCTGAGGCTACTTTGGTCTTAGACAAATGGACGCAAAGATTGTTGAAAACCATCCTAAGTTCCTAACATGCTGGCATTCATTGGATAGCTCTTCCTGAGCACTTTTAGATGAGTACCCATATGCCAGGGTTTCGTGTCATTTTGTATTGGCAAAATTAGCTTCCAGCAGCATAAGGGTTAACAGTAGCTTTTGTTAATATGATGAGTTCTCTTCCCTTCCACCAGAGGGAGTGTCTAGACCTCTGTCAAGCAGCATTATTGCTGAGTTATTAGAGAGGAAAGAGGTTATTAGCTGCAATGTTTGCATCCTAGGAGCACTCAACTCAAATCGAGGTCTGTCTATTTAACAACACTATGTCAACCCAATGTAATCTGGAGACCACACATCGTCAAACATCTTTGAAAATAATTGATCAATTAGAACTAACATGTTTGAATAAGGTTTGTTTAATCAGAGACAATAGATTGTCTCTGGTTTAATCCAAGAGAAATGATAACTTTCAATTAAATATTTCTCAAAATATTGCTTTATTATTGAAATACTTATAGATATATTAGAACTTGTGTACTCTATCTGTGAATTGGATATTCAGGCAAGCCTCATATCTTTTCATTATTCAGTTAGCGTATTGTTTCATTTGATAGAACCTTTTCCCTGTCAATATCACTCTCCTAATTCCTCTCTCTTCTTGGCCCATGTGGACCCTTTAGATATGTTTGTAATTGAGCTTCTCAGTGTGGGACCCTCTCGGATCCGTCCTGCTTAGGATAGGGTATCAACTCAATTTTGACATATTTATGCCTATAGCCTTAGAAATGCCTGTAATATTTTGACCTGAGTATATTTCTAAGGATATTTGAAGGATTTTTTAAGTACAGCTCCTCAAATCTGTACACATGGATTTATTGCAATATTTCTTCTTGTAAAAAACTGTGATGACATGTTACTATATGGAACAATGAAGATATATAAAAAACTCCTCAAAATAGATAATGAATACTTCATTCCTAAGAGTTTATCTTAGATCCAGACCACAATGGTCAAGGAGATCTCCTGGCATGAGGGGGTTAAAAGGTCCAGCTAGAGGTGGCATTTCATTTCCTGGTCTGCCGACATTTCCTGGTCTCCCATGTTTATCGTGGGCGGCTGCTAATACATGCTTGGCTCACGTAATAGCCACTTCATAGGAGACATTTCTGGTTGTATGAAAGCAATTACTGCTTGAAAAGTTGCCTAGTTCCGTAGTTCGGAATATTTCCCTGGTGCAAATGGAACAATAGGTGTATTGTTCAATATGGTGTCCATTAGCCTACGCACCTGCTCAACAGGTAGCATTATAGGGTTGAATACCTAAACCATGACTCCTTCTTCCATTCCTGTCTGAGATTCCCTTTGACAGGTGTTGTCTGGATCTGTGAGTCTTTTTGGGATATAAAGTTATTTCAAGGCGCGACATTAAGGGCTGCCCTACTACCCTAGGCAGGTAAACATTTTCAAAATGGCTGAAGGGCAGGTAAATATCAGAGTGTCAGAGTTTGCCTGCCCTACATGGCAGGTAAGATTTCATCATGTTACTTCAGAGATGCTAACACAAGGGAAATCCAATATTTTTCAGTACAGATAAAACTATAGCAGGAAAACTGTTAAGTGGTACAAGTATAGTACATACAGAAAAGTCACTTTCATGTTCATTCTATCACACTTTTTGCAGGGCAGGCCAAAATTTTGTTGGGCAGGTAGGAACGTAAGTTTAGCTGCTCTTCTTGGCATGTGTTAATGTGTTAAAAGTTAATGTTGAGCCCAGGAGTTTAGGTTGAATTGATAACATATTTGAAAGGGGTTGTTAGATGGGTTCTAGTTAGGATTTCTCCCTCAAACAGTTTTGAAAAAAATCACAAAGTGTTAAATTCCAATGATATTGTGGCTAGGGCATCTTTTGGATGACTAAACCTTTGAATATCACATGTAAGGCTACCAAATAGATTTGGAAAGGAATTTTTGAAAATATCAATACAGACAACTCTGCTTAATCCGGACTGATGTGGACCCTAAATGTCCGGATTAGGCAAAATCTGGGTTATGCATATGGGAATTATATGTATAGGAAGGGACTGGGACCTTCCAATCTACCCGGTTTAGAGGACAATCCAGATTACACATCTCCGGATTAAGCAGAGTTGCCTGTATTTCAAGAAAATAACTGAAAAATTTCTTTCCTGTGTAATTGTCATGACAAAATGCTATGCATTTACTCAAAAGGTGAATGAAAGATTATAACATTATGGGAATGTATTTTGGTCCCCTTTAAGGTTATGACACCCTAATATTTCGTGACTGTTGCCAGTACTTGGCTATTACTGTATGTCCACAAGGACTCAAGGGCTAGTTGTCCAAAATCTTCCTGGCGGCAAGCCAGCAGACTTCTGCTGTTGTTGAGCTTCATGCCCATTACTCATCAGGACATCCAGTTTCACAATCCTGATTGAGTTCCTGGACGTTACACCAGTTTTCACCATACACACTTAGCGAGTTTGGCCTACCCTAATGGCTGGGTGGTCTAAGGCAGGTCCACTGACTGATCTCTTATTCTTACCACTGCCTGGGTTTGAATCCCTGATGAGACATAAGAGAAACTTGCCAGTGACCTGGGGTTAGGTGGTGCTTTTTGCCGGTTACTCTGCTTTCTTCTACCACTCAGTGACTGGCTAGTCACAAATTAGCTTTAACCCTTGCAATGCTGAGGCTACTTTCACCCAAAGCGCAAGGATGCTTAGTTCTTTGAAAACCATTCAAAACCCTGTTGTGATGGTATTCATTGAGAAGAATTCGCTTAGTACTCTCATATGAGTACCCATGTGCCAGGGTTTCAGTCATTTTACAGATTTTTGCATCAATTTATGTTAGCCAAATTAGCCCCCAGCAACACAATGGTCAATATTGCAGAATATGTGACAATAATGGATATTCCCAATTGCTCATCTAGTGAGTGATATTGTGTTCTATATTGAGTCCTTCAAGGTGCCTGAGATGCGGTGAGGTACCTCTTCTCTTGCCTCGACACTGGGGTGAATGCTGTGCCCCTCCTCCCATTCTCTGGCTACTCTTATACATAATCTTGCCAGCTCAAGTTTAGATTATGGGCAGCTCCATAATTTATTTGATTATTGTCAGTGAAGAGTATTGGATTATGGCAGCTGTTTATGACACTGTGCTACTGTTTGTGACAGAATATGTTCTGCAAGTTGCGTCATCCATTAACCCATTACCGAGGTCTCGGCCAGGATTTTCAAAATGCCTGTCCAAAACAGCAATACAAAAATTTCTGCCCCTCCAGATTCAGCTACTCTGTTACTTCAAGTCCTTAAAACAACTAGATTTATTAGCCTTTTGTGTCAAAAAGGGCAATTTATACTTTGGTCATGTCTTTAATGATGGTTTGTTATGAAATGAATAGAAATTTGAAAATTCTTTACAGATTTTTTTCTGTCCAAAAACCTTTTTTTTCAGCAAAACTACCTGTCCAAAAGAAAGGCTGGACAGGTCCTGGCTAAGTCCCTGCCCATTCCTGCTTTAGAGTTCCTCTAGATATATGATACTTACGCCAATAACACACAAATATTATCAATAGGTTTCATCTCAAAACATTAGATAAATGTTTTCAGATCCAATTCTTTTCACTCATCACTTATCTTTACTCTTTCTGTCTCTCTCACATCATGAATATTGTCAGTTTTTACACAAAGAAAAGGAAGGAAGAAATGAATGATGGTTTAAATCAGATGTATGATTATGTTTTTCTTTTCTCATTTCAGATTGCATGTAACATATTCCGAACCTTACCTCCTAGTGACAATCCTGACTTTGATCCGGAGGAAGATGATCCCACATTGGAGGCTTCATGGCCACACCTACAAGTAAGTCTCAAATGATGAGGCCTAAAAAAAAGTTGTTTGTTTCCTGTAACCCTACCCTAACAAGTTTTTATTCAAAAAAATCCCTGCCTTAAGTTTTTCCTAACTCTCAATCAACGTAAAACGTGCATAAAACACATTTTTGACCAAAAAAATAATGCAAAAATATTTTTTTTTACCGACCTACCTATTTTTTCAGACCGTTACAGGAAACAAACAATATTTTTTTCTTGGCCTGAAGTTAAATGCTTCATTTATAGGTATCTTTATTTGGAAATATTCTCTCAATTATCAAGGCCTCAAAGTGAACTTTTTATCTAACTGCAATTTTAGCAGGCAGCCCAAATTTTCACACGCATACACATACCCACATTATATCTACTGCACAAGGTATGGGGTCCATTGACCAAGCATTGCCTTTCACCTGTTTTTCTCCTGCAGAAGACAGTTAACATATTATGTTTGCATTATGGCCATAGTTGACAACAATGACAAGTAATGACTAAAACAAAGAATTCTTTTAAAAAATGAAATATAATGAAATGAGGAAAGTTGTAGCTTCTGTTCCATCTTGAACCAAACATGGCATTTCTTCAGCTTAACCCATTAATGCTTAAGAGTTTTTCTTGAAATTGTCGTCTGGATCTATGATACTTTTGAAATTATCTTGGAAATTAAGAATCGTTTTACCAAAGATTTGAAGGAGAGTTGTTGGAAATGTTCTGAATCACATTTCCCTTACAATATTTTCCCAACGAAGCTTATGCCTAAAAGATTTTACCGCATGTGTCAGGCTGTTTTGGCCGTCAAGAGCATTAATCGGTTAAAGATATCTATCAAACCGAAGCATGGATAAAAGGCTATTAACTGCTCAGGCAACATACAAGTCTAGGTGCCTAATTTTTTAACGAGTTAAATAAGAAAAATGTGGATGTCCCAACAACCTATCAATCGCCTCGATTTGGCCAAATTATTGATGAGTTGGAGCTTTATTTTGACTTTTTGTGCTTTAGTTATTGATCTAGACTCGTCACGCCGTGACTGGAGTTACAATCAATCCTGAGGTGTCAGTTCTCTATTGAGGGAGTTAGCTGGCCCTCAGAAATGATGGATATGTGTTTACCCAATACAAATTATTCATCAATTCTTCCTTTGCTTGTGGTGGGTTTCCTGGAAGTGTAATATATGGCAGACTTCCCAGTGATCCCAAATGGCATCAGTTTGACCCCTTGAAAGGGATAGCATTGGGGAAATTGCTTTGTTGTATAGCAATGAGAACAGGTCTCAAAAAAAATGTTTCGGGTCAGTTTAGATGTGTTTCAGAACAATTCCTCTTGACGTTGCACTTAATTTTACTTTCAGATTTTCTGAAGGGTTATATGCTTTGAGGCATCTTAGATGGTCTCTTCTCAGTATTCTGCATAGAACTTGCTTGAAAAAAGCCCCCAAACACTACCTGATAAAGTCATCTTTCTAGGTCACGCCCGCTCTTTTCAGGTTATTGGCATTTATGAAAAAATGTGGCGAAGATGTATTTGCTTTGGAACAGTGTCTAGTCAGGTCTAGAGCAGTGTTTGAAAGGTTTCCAGACAGAATATCTTTACACCTGCTTAATGTCAAACTCCACTGGTCTGCACAAGACCCGAGAACGCAGCTCTTAACTAGAGCTGCTCTCACGAAGGAAGATCAGCTCATGAGTTAACCACCTTTTTGACCCATGAGCTTATGAGGTCACAGAATAATAGATAAATATTTCAGCAATTAAGAAATAAATACTTGCTGATGGATCATGGTTTTAGCCAGGATTTGGAAACAAGGTGTCAAAACAAAGGTTTCATAGACTTTTGGGTGTCCAAAGTGTGGTACTAAGTTCCATTACCAATGAAATAAACCATATATATACAGATTTTGCTTTTTTATGCCAGTAACAGTTGTTTGTATTGCAGGAGTGACACTACATGCACTTTCTTCTGAAATTGTCCTCCTCAGCAATTCCTGACCTAAACTTTTGGGTGTCCAAACTGTCAAAAAACAGTGTTCTGGTTGTCCAAATGACATGCTGGATGCATAGGTGGCTAAGCCCCTGTGTTGGATATCTATTGGCATTTACATGTTTATTTCATTTTCAAATGGGCCGGCGAATGTTTCATAACAATCACCCGTTGATAAAGGTGTACAAAGGTCAGTATAACACTCAACACTGCCTGTATACATTGGGTAATATAGATGAGACATGACAGCGGTAAGCAGTGATAAGAAGGTGTGTGTTAGGTGCTCTGTGCTAGGTTTGTGTCCAATAAATAGACTAGTCCATGAGTTGATCCCTCCAGCTCAAGCTCAGCAGGTCTGCCTTCAGCAATCGAGTCACTCGAATTTGTGAGCGGTGAGTGCAGCTCTAGTCTTAACCGGTAGTCATCAGGAGCAAATGCATGCTTTGGCACAGTAAGAAATCGCTTGGTAAATACTGTAAAACTGGTAATGTTTGCGTGTAGTAAATATTGCGTTTTTTTCATTTTTTCTTTTATGCGTGTTTTAATTAATGCGACGCCACCAGACGTCAGATATCTGAAACAGAAGGGACAGATTTATGCGTGTTTTAATTATTGCGTCCTCATGCATTCGCATTAAAACGCAATAATTAAAATCACGCAATCATTACCAGTTTTACAGTAAGCAAAATAGTGAGAAATATTAGGTTGAGCAATTCCTTATTGAATATGCAACCACTGGACTGGCAAAACAAAAATGGGAAGAAGCCTCTGTTTTGAGCATCAGTGTTTAAGGGTTGGTTAGTAACCAAAAAATGTTTCTAGTCGGCAGAAACTGACAGCCTCATCCCGCTCTTAGTAAGTCTAGTTGATATGTAAGTCACATGTGCCTTTTCAAGTACTACCTGATGGTGGAGTAGTTTGCTATTCCCAGGTGTACGTGGCTAACTCGTTTGGCCAAATATGCATTATTGTATTAGCATCATCTATGGGTCGCACAGGACGGCAGTTACGCCGGGAAGCTTTTACCTTAATGGCGGGCCCTGTCTTGACCTGAATGATCTGGCATGTAAGCTGCAGCAAGAGTGCATTGTGCTCAGGTGTGCTGGTGCAGGTAAAGAGATAGCCTAGGATATTATAAGTTATCCTCCCTTATTTGGATACTAACATTGACAATTAATGAAAAGCAATGTTAGTACTGCAATACAGTCCAGTACATCAAAGAAATTGACCAATCAGCTGCTAGTATCAGAGTGGAGCTGACGGTAATATTAGTTATCCTCTTTGTAAAAAAGGGATACGGCCTTGTGTCTGTGAGAAGCCAGCGCCCCCCTCCCAACATACTTGTATTGTCGGCAATGGGCAAATTAAATTTCACAATGGGACCTAATGGGCATAATCAACATTTTGCCGAGTTGAGACAAGAAGTATGTTCATCTATACACGACTCAGTGCTCCAAAGAGGTTTACGAAGTTTGGATGGCAAAATCGAACGATTTGTCTCGAAGAAAATGAAAAAAGCGGTTGCCGAACTCAAGTCCGACAGACTATTTAGCAACGGAGATTTTCGTCAGACCTGATGCAGAGCTAAAGGCAATGATTTCTCATATGAATGTGCAACATACCGACCTAAATCCATCTTATTTACTTTCTGCCATCTTTGTTTCCATATATACACCATGTTTGCAGACTATAATGCGCAAATAGTGTTTTAAACGCCAAAAAACAATTTCTAGCAGCGGTGAAAGAGAGAGTAATGTCCCCCATTTTTTCTGTCGCTAAGGGCCCTAACGAGGCTGTGACCTGTAAACTTGAGGTCATGATGTCATAGTTGCCATGACAACGGAGAATACTACGTATTTGGACACTAAAATTGACAATTAATGAAAAGCAATGTTAGTACTGCAATACAGTCCAGTACAACAAAGAAATTGACCAATCAGCTGCTAGTATCAGAGTGGAGCTGATGATACAGGTACATACCCCTACAGGCGTGCTGGTACTACAGGTAAAGAGGTTTAAAAGTAAACCTCTATGCTATATTCTCAATGACAACAAGATAATAAGCTATTGAATTATTTATAACCAACACTATTTAAATAACATTGAAAGAGTAAATTAGGCCATTGGATATCGAAGGCCATGTTTTCTGAAGGCTGGGTTTTCTGAATTACAGAGTAGATACCTACCTACTATATTTCAGATGGCGATGGCAAAGCTAACAGGGTATTTTAGAAGAGATTCTCCCACTGGAGATATCTCCTGATAGCTGTCATGGATTCTGTGTCATGGTCTATCATGATTGTGTTTTTCTCTGTTGTTCTTGATGAAGTGCATTAATGGCATAGTTTGAGCTTATTTGAACTTTTCTATCATTTCTTATTGACTTGAAGCTTGTTAATCAATGTCCCACCCTCATACAGTTACTCTTTTTGCTTGTGTGTCCTTCAAAAACTTGCTTTGGACTTAAGTATAGCCTCAGCATTGGAAAGGTTGATATTAATATTGCCTGTGCTTCATTATGATTTTCAGGATACTTGACTGTGTTCTGATAAGGCCTAAACAAAAAATATGTTCGTTTCCTATTATTAATGTAGAAAAAAATAGGGTACGTAGGTAGGGAATTTATTCTATTTTATCATATATTCTTTTCTCCATGCTGCATTAGATGTAAATGTAAAGCAAAATAGCAGCATTTAAAGCATTTGGGTATCTAGATATATCTGAATCCACTGAACTAGTATTATATGCTGATATTTGATGTTTTCTTCTTTCTTTTTTTAAATTTCTTCTGTATGTCATGCATGGAATATAAAACAGTTACAATTTTTACCTTGCTTTTGAAAAAAAAAAATGGGCAATAAAAAGATAAGGGTAGGTAGGGTAATAGGAAACGAACATCTTTTTTATTTAGGCCTAAGACCTGGATAATATGATTGTATCTGATAATGTTGACTCTGCCTCTTATGCAAAGCTTTTCATGTACTATTCATACATTGTAATTGATTGCCATGCACAAAAAAGTAATTCCATATTTTTGTCTTTCCAGATTGTGTATGAATTTTTCTTACGGTTTTTGGAATGTCCAGACTTCCAGCCCAGTCTTGCAAAAAAGTATATTGACCAGAAGTTTGTGTTACAGGTAAGTTTTCTCTACATTACTCACTGATCTATTAGGAAACAGCTACTAGCAGTGAGCATTTTAACATTTACAAAGTGAATATGGAATTTGAAATTTTGATTATCGTCAATTTTCTGCCCCATTCAACTTATCAAGGCAGGTCAAAACTAGCCAGTCGCAGACTAGCTTTAATGAACATTTTTATTGTCTAGGAGCTTAAGGAAGGGGCTTAACCCATAATGCTTAGTAGTTCATTGAGAGGTTGGCATCTGGATCTATAATATTTTTGGAATTCAGGATTATTCTGCAAAATATTTGAAGGAAAGTTGTTGGCTGTGCTTGGATAAACATTTCTCCTTCAGATGTGTTTTCTAATTTGCTTTCTCTTTAAAAATTTCACTAAAATTGTCAGGCTGTTTTTGTCCACTTTTAGCATTGATGGGTTATGGTTACCTTGAGGTATTGTGGTCTGATTCTATAATATTTTTGACAACAATAACTTGGGAATGAAGAATGATTTCACAAAATGTTTGTGTAGGGGATTTATTGTAGTTCTCGTTAACAATCTCTAACTTTGAAATTGGAATGTCTCTTGTTATTTTTAACTCTCACCGTGCAGCATCCATTGTTGCTTTATCTCCTAATAAATCATCTTTTCCAAAATAGGATTTCACCTGAGAGATCATATATACAGTATCAGACTGCTTTTGGCCACTGTGAGAAGTGACGGGTTAAAATTAATGCCTGGAAGAACTGTTATTTAGTCTAGAGGGCTGAAGGAAGGGGGGAAAGAAGTGTTGAAGATAAGCTTTTAGTTCCCTGACAGCTTCCGAGGCTGTGATCAGCGTGTGTTTAGTGGGAGTGCTCTTTTTCCCGGCCTTACGTCATAACTAACCCTTCCACCTCCTCCATCCATTACGATCAGCTGATCGGCAGGGAAGCTGCTGCCGTGCAGGCGGGCAGCAGGCAGGCTTGCGGGCAGGCCGACCGAGCGACAGAGGAGCGCTGAGTAGTGGCATGCACACTGGCTGCATGGGATAGACTCGCTACAAGTCTCTCATAACCTTTATACTGCTGGTGACTAATGTTGCCGATACAAATTGATCCAAAAAACCCTGAAAATTGACTGAAACCCTGGCAAATGGGTACTCATCTGAGATTACTCAACAAGAGCTATCCTATGAATACCAACATGACAGGGTTTGGATGGTTTTCAAAAATCTTTGTGTCCATGTGCTTTGGACGAAAGTAGCCTTAGCATTGGACGGGTTAACCCCTATGCTGCTGGTGGCTAATTTAAATAATAAAAAAAAACATGAAATATGACAGAAATGCTGGCACATGAGTACACAATTGAGAGTACTCAGAGTTGATTTCAGTCCAGCTCTAGTTCTGTATTGATCCTCAAGGGGGACCCAGTAGAGATGTGTAGATTTCTTGACATTTAAAAAAAAATACTCACTGAACAATTTGGGTGTCCTGTGGTGTGGGGGTGATTTTTGAGGGTTTTGGTGTCCAAATGACACCCAGACATCCTGCTGGCTAAGACTATGTGCCTGCCTGTCCTTTCTGTGCTGGTACTTGAGGCCTGTCTGCCTGCCTCCAGTGCCTGGCCTGGTGGGGTGAAAGTGCCGATCAGCCCTACACTCAACCAGAGCCATGGGATGGGGGCAAATATTGAGCTGAGAACACTTCGTCCAATAACATCAGACGTGTGCTTTGGCGGTACTAATACTCAACCTGTCCCCTGAATGAATATAACCAATACTTGTAAGGATGAAGTGTTTTCAGTATGTGGGTAAATTCAGTTATGAGAATAACATACGGAGGAGTGGTACACCTTAACCCTCTAAATGAAGTCATACTTAAACCTATTTGCACCATGAGTGTGCACAATGGCTGATAATTTCAAATTAACTCACAATTGAGAATGTTTGATTAGATATATCGGAGGAGGAATTGTCAAAACCAAGAATAATGACTTTCAGTCAAATATTTTGCAAACTTTTGCTTGATTATCTATCATGATAATTTTACGTATGTGAGAGGTGTGAATAGGTCAAGGAGGCCCTTAGGGTGGATGGAAAAGGATTTTTTTCTTCTAAACAAATAGTATTTTAAATTGTATATCCTGCCTCTCCCACTGCCATTTACTTATCCTAACTGGGGAAAATTGACGTCAGTGTGTGACATTTAGTATGTCTTTCGTTTCCTTTGCTAATTTAGAAACTTGGAACATAGCCCAAAATTTCAGATACTCCAGTCCCAAACTGTATTACTTCTACATCAATTGTTGTTATTATTATCATAATTATTTATTTATTATTATTATTATTATTATTATTATTGTTATTGTTATTATAATTATTATTATTATTATGATTATTATTGTTATTATTATTATTATTGTTATTATTGTTATTATTGTTATTATCATTATTATCATTATTATTCTTGTTATTATGATTATTATTGTTATTATTATAGCAGTTTTCATAAAATTGTGTGTTCCATTTTTGGGGTATGCCCTGTAGAATGATTGATTGCCTTAAGGTTCAGTGCAAGGCCTCTCTTAGTCAAAGTGGTGAAATGTTGCAGGTATTTTCTACAGTCTAGATGATTGAGAGGGCCATGCTGCGGTTTTGTCATTATTAAGTATTCTCCGTTTTTTGCCTTTCAGCTTCTAGAGTTATTTGACAGTGAAGACCCCAGAGAAAGGGACTTCCTCAAGACAGTACTACACAGGATATATGGCAAATTCCTGGGGCTCAGGGCCTTCATCCGAAAACAGATAAATAATATTTTTCTAAAGTAAGTGGCTTTTTCTCTCGTTGTTGTCATTTTTCTGCCCTCCTTATTAGGTCCACGCTTCATTGGCTGGTGAAAGCTAACCTTCCAAGATTTGAAGGAGAAATGTTAACCAGAACAACAAACCACAAACAAGCATGTTTTGACTTTTTATTTGATTCAAAAGTCACTTTTATATGTATCATAGACCCTACGTTGCAAAGGGGAATCCAAGTACAAATGGATTCCGCATAGCTCTAGGCCAAGCAATTTTTCCACCTCTTTATATGATTGACATAAAAACTCTACTCTGTTTTAGTTCTGAAATTGCTCACCAGGTGGTTAAAAGCAAGATCTTTCAAGTTGCTTGATTTTGACTAACCAGTGTGTGACCACCTTTGGTGCCATCTATCCCCAACCACATGAACTAGCACCTAGACTTTAAGCAAAATATAAGAGACGAGAACAGAGAAAAGCAGTACTTTTAAATGAAATCATGGAATAGGAGCTAGTCTAGAGTGGGTTCTGAAGCCTGAGTGGGCTTGCCTTGTGAAGGTATATCTTATGCTGCTTGGCATGAGGTGTGTCACTGTATGTAAAGTCACTGCTATTTAATGAAATCATGGACTAGGAGCTAGTCTAGAGTGGGTTCTGAAGCCTAAATGGGCTTGCCTTGTGAAGGTATATCTTATGCTGCTTGGAATGAGGTGTGTCACTGTATGTAAAGTCACTGCTATTTAATGAAATCATGGACTAGGAGCTAGTCTAGAGTGGGTTCTGAAGCCTGAGTGGGCTTGCCTTGTGAAGGTATATCTTATGCTGCTTGGAATGAGGTGTGTGACTGTATGTAAAGTCACTTCCTTTGCTGGCTGCCTGACTGGGGTGGCCTGAACGATGATAAATGGAGCGACTCTGCAGGCAACCTACTGCTGCTGCTGCTACTGCTACTGCTATTAATGCTGCTATTCCTGCTGCTGCTGCTGCAGCGGTTACTGCTACTGTTACTGCTAATGGTATCACAGTTGCTGTTACTACTACTCTTCTACTGTTGCTGCTATTTTGCTACTACTACTACTACTACTACAACTACCACTTGTACTACTACTACTACAACTACTACTACTACTGCTACTACTACTGCTACTGCTACTGCTACTGCTACTACTACTACTACTACTACTACTACTACCACTACTACTACTACTACTACTACTACTACTACTATTACTACTACTATTACGGTACTACTGCTACTACTACTGCTGCTACTACTACTACTGCTACTACTACTACTACTACTACTACTACTACTACTACTACTACTACTACTACTACTACTACTACTACTACTACTTCTACTTTTACTATGGTACTTCTAATACTACTGCTGCCGCTGCTGCTGTTGCTACTACTTCTGCTGGTCTGTCTACTGCCTGTCGAGAGCTGCAGCTGATTTCACATTCTGCTCCATATCCAAGAAAATCAGCTGTGATGTCATTGTCACCATAGCAACCAGTCAATCATCTCCAAATCTTGGCTGCTTAGCAAGTTTACATAATGCTTTTACTGCAAGCACGGGTATGGAGTAAGAAAAAGGCAGGTGGAAGGAAAGAGTGGCTTTTGTGGGGCCAACATCTTTTCTAGTCGCTGTGAAGGATGCTTGTGGTCCTCAACATGGGAAGTTTTGCCATACAATGCTTAACCCTTGTGCTGCTGGTGGCTAATTTGGCCATAACAAAATGATGCCAAAACCTGAAAAATGACCGAAATCCTGGCAAATGGGTACTCATCTGAGAGCACTCAGAGAGAGCTTTCCAATGAATACCAACATGACAGGATTTAGATGATTTATAAAAAAAGTTTTTGAGATCCTGTGCCTTAGACGAAAGTAGCCTCAGCATTGAAAGAGATATAGCAGTAGCAGCATCATTCATGATGAAGAGTTCCCCTAGACATTGTTGTCTGGATCTTTGATACTTTTTGCAACATCTGCCGAAGTAAGAATGACTTCACAAAATATTTGAGGGAGATAGGTTGTGGGTGATGTTTTGTTTAACATTACTCCTTCAAATTATTTCCAACTATGTTTCGCTTGAAAGATATCACCAAATTTGACAGACTGCTTTCAGCAGCTGACAGGATACTGGGTTAACCCTCTCATGCCCAGAATGATCTTGCCAATATCAATATCTTAGTAAATATGATTTTTTTTATCAAATGTGAGATATAACAATTGCAGAACAGTTTGTTTTTAAGACATGTTTTTTAGGAATATGTGAAAAGGCCTGACTATTTAACTGCTATCTCTCTTACAAAAGCATAATTTGGAAAATATTTGAAAGAGAAACACTTATCAGAATCCGGCTAATAACTCTTTGAAGACGACAAATAAATTCTAAAGGAATTCTCTAGCATGAATTGGTTAACAGGTGTCCTCTCATGCAGATATTCTATTAATAGGTCTAAATAAACAACATGTATCAAGAACCACAAGCAGGATCTTAGCCAGGATTTAGGAACTTGGTGCCCAGAATTGGCAATTCTAACATTTTTGGGCAGCCAATTTTTCAAGGGAGACCATAATATACTTAGATTACAACCACAAACATGCATTTACCTAGTGAAATAAGGCATGAATTACTTAAACGATGTCATGGGAAATATTTTGAGGTGAAAAAAAAATCTATTCAATGCTTTAAATTGACATTTTAAGAAATTATTTTTAAAAAAATTGGGTGTCCTGAAGTATGATTTTTGAGGGTTTTGGTGTCCAAATGACTCCCTGCTGACTAAGTCTATGACCATAATGGTAAATGCTGTAGAGGAAGTCATTTGTGGTATGGGTTTGATTCGTCAGGTGTCTTTCGCTTGACTTCTAGCCCCGAGTATGTGTACTAGTAGGCATAGCTTTCCCACTTCCTGTCTGGGAGTGCTTATTGATCCCGGCCGCAGTGCGGAGGGAGAATTCCAGGCGGAATGTATCCGTCGCTGGGGACTGCGCGAGATCTGGAATCCATGGCGATTGATCCGAGTCTTTTCTTGCCTTTGCTCGACCTTCGGTTGGGCGGCGTGTTTCTCGTGTGAGAATACTGTCAAGGTGCTCAGGTGTAGGCGAAAATTGTTTGCCCGCAATATCGCAAATGCCAATAATTTGCCTTTTCATAGAGGCGATTTGCACATAGTGTGTAGCTAATGTGCATCCTTTCATTGACCCATTCATGCCTGTAGCGCCCTAAAATGCACCAAATATTTTCGTAATATCTTAATGACCAGGGCAGTGACTTAGGGACAGGTTTGAAGGAGAAATATTAAAAAAAACAAAGCCCTATAACTCTCCTTCGAATTTTTCGTATTTTTGATTAACCGTTATGCTGCTGGCGGCTAATTTTGCCAGTACAAAATGATGCAAAAAAGCTGAAAAATGACCAAAACCCTGGCATATGGGTACTCATATGAGAGTACTCATTGAGAGCTATCTAATGAATACCAACATGACAGGCTTTGAATGATTTTCAAAAATCTCTGCATCCTTGTGCTTTGGATGTAAGTAGCCTCAGGGTTAATTCCAAAGCTTTTTTTCAATAGTATCATAGGCTCAGATGACACTTGGCAAGGAGTTCTCCCGGCATGAATGGGTTAAATAAGCTTTGTTCTTAGCAATCTTTACATCTTCTGGTCTTCAGATCCGCAAAAAAATGATACAGGTTGGGTTGAGACCTCTATGTGTATAGTTGTGGAGTTGTATTCTTGAAAAGTTGTAATTAGGTGTGAAAAGAGGAATGGTTCAAGAAAGATGGGCCATGCATATGATCACCATTCTCGAACATGCTTGACAGAGGCAAATGTGTTTTACATGACTTGTCAATAATTATTGATTGGAAAATTAGATTTGATTGCAATGTGTATGTTATGTTTATTTTCTTTAAAAGATTAACAGTACTCATATTATAAATGTTTCATATGGTCAGTCACGAATGAATTTCTGAAAATTTACATGTGATATCGATGTATTTTTCATGTAGTCTACTTAAATGATTATTTTGAAAACAAGGTATGATATGAGTAAATTTGATAGAATTCTAATAAAGATAATTGATTGGAAGTGATATTTCTTAAAGTTAGATATGTAGATATCAACTTATCTTTCACTGTTACTGTAAACTCTGTTTAAAAGACCATCTTTCTGGTAAAACATTCCGCTGGTCCATACTGTATTGTTTCCCTTGCTTATAAAGACTATTGTTTTTCTACAGATACCACTTTCATCTCATTCTCATTACGCCAGGGCCAGGGTGGGTCATATTTGATAGGAAATGTAGATAAGATAAAAGGTATTGCTAGAGGGTACTCTCTTAGTATTAATGACTGGCAAATTGAATGTCTATTGTGATTTTTCTTTGCAGGTTTATATATGAAACAGAGGCATTTAATGGGATTGGCGAGTTGTTAGAAATTCTAGGCAGGTGAGTACCAGGAGGTGTGGTGATGGCTAGGAGACCCTCTTTTCACCCAGCCCATGGGATGTGTGTATATAAAACCCTAGGAGAAGTTTTAGCAATTTGACATGGTGCTTTTTGTATTTACAACCTATGAAGAAAATGATTAGAATCCTATGAGATTGGCAAATTGACAGTGTCCAGCCCATACACTGTTCGGATGTGTGTATATAAAGACACTAGGAGAAGTTTTAGCAATTTGACATGGTGCTTTTTGTATTTACAACCCATGAAGAAAATGGTTAGAATCCTATAAGATTTGCAAATTGACAGTGTCCATATGCTATTTGCAAAATATGGAGAAATTGGTTTAGCACTAGTAATCAAGCTCTTGTAAGAGAGAAGGGAAGTCATTTGCTGTTTTTATTAACATGTATTTTATTTTATTTTATTTTTTGAGGGGGTATGGGCAATCTTTATGAATCCTTCTTTTATGCTAAACTATTTCATGTCAATGATCGGGAAGAAAGGAAGACATGAGGAATATATAAATGAAGAAACATATCGCTTTATTAATTCTTTGTATTATCTGTATCATAATAAGTGTCTGCTTTCTTTCTCAAGCAAATTAAGTAAGCCCAGAGAAATGCATTGGTCCAACTCTTGGGCGAAACATTTATGCCTTTTGGTGATTCATTTCATTTGTACACTGTGTGGTAACAGGGCAAGTTTTATCCCTCTGTGTAGGAAGGGTGTTAGGAGATCAATTTGGCAAACATTGCTTCTTATTATTAGATCTCATATTTACAGATATTGAGAATATGTTGGCTGACAGTTTGTTCTAGTAAGCCCACACTGATTGTGTATTCTGCATAGTTAAGTTATACTAAAGAATAAAAAGTTCAAGTTATTGAATAGTTTCTGGGCAAGTATTCAATATATAAGCTGACAGCTCTAGTACCCCCTATTCTACTTTGTATTTTGCATAGTATACTGTATACCATATTAATTTTACTCATATGAAGTAATGCGCACGGCAGGTAGTTGTTTTTGATGCGCAGTTTAATAATATTTTAGTATGGGTGTTGAATGACAGGATATCGTTTCAGCCTGTTGTACGATACTAGCATCGGGATTGGATGTCCAAATAATGGTGCGCATTTTAATAAATGCTGACTCAATGCGTGTGTGAAGTACACATTAATTACACTTCCACAATATTAACACGGTATACAGAAGTTTTTTACTAAAGATAATTGAAAGTTAAGGTTATCTCCAATGCATCAGAGAAATCCTCAGTGTACTACTAACACATTCAGTATGCTAGCACTAGATACTACTTTATAACCTTTCACCACAACATTATTGGTGTGGACATGTTAAGGGTATGATATGTGGCATCGATTTTGTGTATTACTGATTGGATTGTTACTTTTTCTTTCAGCATAATCAATGGGTTCGCCTTGCCGCTCAAGGCTGAGCATAAGCAGTTTCTCCTAAAGGTTCTCATCCCACTGCATAAAGCACGCAGTCTCAGTTTATACCATGCACAGGTAAGACTCTATTCCACTCTATTCTACTCTAAATGCAAGGAATATACCGACAACAATTTCCTACCAATTCTCTGTGATGGTCTTGATATACATTAAAACATAATCTATGAAACACAAAAAGATATTAAATTTTGCCCCAACTACTCAATTACAAGACACACTGGTATTTTACTTGTAGTCCATATGCTTAAGTCTAAAAGATGTACTGGAAGAGTTGCATTTGGATTTACATCATTTTCATTAATATTGAATGTCCATTTATACCGATTTTGAATTAAATATTTCATTTTCTATCAGAGTAATATCACATTAAACTTATTGTTTTGTTTCTGCTTTCAGCTGGCTTACTGTGTAGTGCAATTTCTAGAAAAAGATGCGCCACTTACAGAATCCGTAAGTTTTTCCACTCATTTTATTTGTTTTCCCCAGTTATGACCAAACAAATACAAATTAGAATTACTACATTATACGCTGTATGTTTGAAGACATCATGGCTACCGTCCTGTGATATATTTCTGATGATGAGTAGACCAAACACCCTGATCACAATACCCTACTCTGGGACTGACCAGTAAGCAGGGCCTGCCCTGATGGCCTAGTGGTCTCATGCGTTGCCACTGACCACTCTCTCTCATCATTGCTCTGGCTCAAATCATAGTACCCTACTCTGGGCCTGTCCAGTAAGCAGGGCCTGCCCTGATGGCCTAGTGGTCTCATGCGTTGCCACTGACTTTTCGCTCTCTCATCACTGCTCTGGTTCGAATCCTGGCTTGGCCTGTGAGAAAGTTGCTAGTGACTTGGGGTGAGGCGGTGGTTTTCATTGGAACCCAGTTTTAACCACTTTCAACTGTCTTCTCATAACTTGACTGTAATATGGCAGAAAAAGTGTCCGAATTCCATTCTCTAGTACGCAGTAGCAGATGTGGACCAATGGAAGGAGGCTCAATATTGATTGCTGTGTGGCCAACTGGTTATCAGTGCTTGTAAAAATACATGCGTTAGGATTAAATGTGCATCACCAGAACGTCATGGACTGTATGTTTTGATTATTTTGTTTTTTTCGAGATTTCTAACCCATTTATCTATGAAACATTTGACAATGATTTGGGAATTAAGAATGATTTACAAAGATATTTGAAGAAAAATTGGTGGTAGCGCGATGACTGACATTTCTCCTTCAAATTTTATTTATATATTTTATATACTTAAATATTTGCACATTTTGTGACTATTTTTTCAGGTTGTAAAGGGTTTACTTAAGTTCTGGCCAAAGACGTGCAGTCAGAAGGAGGTGATGTTCCTGGGAGAAGTGGAGGAGATTCTTGATGTGATCGAGCCATCGCAGTTCCAGAAAATCCAGGAACCACTTTTTAAACAAGTGGCAAGATGTGTCTCTAGTCCACACTTTCAGGTAAGACAGTTGTTCCATCCATCGCTTCATCTGTCGTATCCATAGAGTCATGTTTTTTGTAATTTTGAGCACTCATCCAGTGCCAAATGTTAGTGACTTGTAGTTCAGTGGGAAAACTTTTTTTCTTATTGTATCGAAGTTAATTTGCAATTTGTCATTTATTTAGGATAGAATGAACCTCTTCCATGTGACCAAATCTTTCTCAAATCTCAAATTTTATGCTCTCTCTCTCTCTCTCTCTCTCTCTCTCTCTCTCTCTCTCTCTCTCTCTCTCTCTCTCTCTCTCTCTCTCTCTCTCTCTCTCTCTCTCTCTCTCTCTCTCTCTCTCTCTCTCTCTCTCTCTCTCTCTCTCTCTCTCTCTCTCTCTCTCTCTCTCTCTCTCTCTGATTTTGTACATTAGCTCCTCACAATACCTTTGCTCATAGTTTTTGGCAAATTGACACACTTGCCCTTCTGTTTGACTTTCAGGTTGCAGAGAGGGCGTTGTATTACTGGCACAATGAATATGTGATGAGCTTGATAGAGGAGAATACCAACGTAATTCTGCCCATCATGTTCGCAAGTCTCTACCGTATCTCCAAGGAGCACTGGAACCAGACCATTGTAGCACTCGTCTACAATGTACTGAAGACTTTCATGGAGATGAATAGCAGACTATTCGACGAGCTCACCACAAACTACAAGGCAGAGAGGCAAAAGTAAGTTAGATTTTGTG
Organism: Maea johnstoni; assembly: GCA_963942565.1. Lineage (NCBI taxonomy): Eukaryota > Metazoa > Annelida > Polychaeta > Spionida > Magelonidae > Maea > Maea johnstoni. The sequence continues at coordinate 30,041,184 of OZ012686.1, forward strand.
TCATGCAGGGATCGAGCTTTACCCTTATGCTGCTGGTGGCTAACTTGGCAAATACAAAATGATGCAACAAAACTGAAAAATGACTGAAACCCTGGCACATGGGTACTCATCTGAGAGTGCCCAGCGAGAGCTTTCCAATGAATACCAACATGACTGGGTTTAGATGGTTATCAAAAATCTTTGCGTCCTTGTTTTTTGGATAAAAGTAGCCTCAGCATTGGAAGGATTCATGCACCTGAAGGGCACCTAGCAAGGTAAAATTTAGAAATATCGAGTGCCTGAGTCGTACCTATTGCGCTTGTGAAGGGTGAACCCTGTCATGTATTCGTCAAATAAGAAACCACTTTTCACCGGTTATTTGAGCCTTTCCATTAAACTTTTGAATATGAAGACTGAGAAAGGAATACTATATATGATAACCAACTAAGTGTGGTAGTTCAATGATAATCATGGCTCCTGCAAGAAAAAATGTATTAATCTATTTACTTTTGTAGCTATCTATTTTTGGCTATATAAATGTGCAGTAATCAAAAAACTTTGTAAAAAATAAAAAATAAAATAAAAAAGAAATCGCATTAGTTGTCTGTATTTTTGAAGTGCCCAGTTATTGATGGTGGTGCTGTTTTCAGGGAGAAGAAGAAGGAGAAGGAGCGGGAAGAGCTGTGGAAGCGTCTGGAAGCCCTGGAACTCAATGACAAGAAGGACAAGACTAAGGGTTAGCTCCTAGAGCTGCAGCAGGCCCAGCCAAGGAGGAGGATGACAAGGAGGAGGAGAAGGAGGCCCAAGAGTAGGAGGAGATGGAGAGAGGCCGGCTGTGCAGGCAGGCGGCACGGCACGCAGGCAGGCAGGGGCAACCAAAAGCTGTAGATACCTAGGTGCATTCCTCTATTCTTGGGGCTAGAATATACATATATACACACACGACGTAACATTGTGCCACTTCTGAAGACGCCCTCTGGTGGTGGCAGCAGCTGCGGCCACTTGATGCGGAGAGGACCCATTGATGATGCTAGACTCAGTAAAAAACAAGGAAAACGAAGAACGCCCCATGTGTTGGGGGTGTGCCTCACTTACGTTACGTTACGTACCATCGCTCTTGGCCCGTGCAGCGGTGTGGGCCAAGTCGGGGAGGGGGGCGGGATTTGCCAAGTTTTACGGATTCATCCTCAAAACGCCCAGCTGATGTGATATGCAAAATATCAGCATGACAATAGGAGACCCTGTGTTGAGCAATGTCGCGCTTCAGCCGAGTAGCGACATTTCTTCAAACCACATTTATCGCGGACTCTTCTTTTTTTTCTTTACTGGTAGACTTTCATATGTATCACACCACCGGGGTGCCCAGCAGAGGTACGAGGTGAAGCCAGTCTTTTGAGGTATAACTTGAGTCGGTTTGCCCAATTTTAATCATCTTTGGTGCTGTAAATGTAGGGTCATTATAAACCCTTTCAGTGCTATTGTGTTAAGTTAACCCTTATGCTGCTGATGGCTAATTTGGCCAATACAAAATGATGTAAAAACTAAATATGACTGAAACGCTGGCATATGGGTACTCATATGAAAGTACTCAGCGAGAGCTTTCCAATGAATGCCAACTTGACAGGGTTGAGATGTTTTTAAAAAATCTTTCTGTCTTTTTGTTTTGAACAAAAGTAGCCTCAGCATTAGAAGGGTTAAGTGCTACTATTCTAGAAATTAAACCAATGTGCTAATACTAGGATTGTGGAATTTTCAGTACAGTACAAACGGGGGAACCAGGTTCTTCTGAGTCTTTTAGACACTGAAACTATCCATAGGCCTATGCATTGGATCATTTTTAGTAATCTTTAGTTCTTGTGAATAATTCTGACTATGAAATTTGAATAGAAATACTGCAGTTGCTAATGCATTGACTAGTTATGTCTTTTATTTGGTGCAACAAACTTCATGTGGAATTTGTGATATTAAATATGTACTAGTGACTTTTAGTGCTACATTGTCAAACAAAAATACAAGCATTTTTCTAATTTTAGAATTGTTTTAGAAATCAAACAAATTATTCTGCAGTGTGTCTGATAAGAACATCTTGAATTATTTTTCAAACTATATGTATATGAGTTTATATAAATAATTCAGTGTGTAATAACCTTTTTGTAAAGAAAAAAAGATATTCTTCAGCATTTTGTTTTGCTTAAAATTTCTGAAATTTGTTTTAGCAAAATTGATATGTGGAAAAGTTGGTGAAAACAATACAAGATAAATGAACCCATTTGTGGCCAGTACTAAAATGGTCTAATTAAACTAGTGCATTTGTCACCAGTATCAAGGAATTTATAATTGGACATGTTAGCTTTGTCTAAAGATTTCCTTCATAAAGTATACCTACTTAAGAGTGCAACAGTAAGTCAAATTTAAAGTGAAAAATGAAATGCTGCAAAAATTTCTTGGCATTTTGATCATTTTCATTATTTGCATAGATACCGGACTGGGTATGTATGTCGAAAGAGGCATAGCTTCTAGGATTTTTGTAGTGTAACTGTTTCCCACTAGTGTCACTGTGTAATCAATAATATTGTATTGAATGTTTTTGTTACAAAAAGTCTGGTCGGAAGCTGTTCTGTTTTGATTTGTATTGTTTGAAGTAAATAGTCATGATTATTTCTTTGCTAAATCTTGTTGCATCATATAATCGCAGGCCCTCTCTACCAAAGATGATTAAAATGTGCCCCCCACCCCCTTCTCTTAATGCATTGTTGTTCAGGTACAGCCAGAAGATTTTTGAGGTAGAGGATTTTTATGCCGTTGAATGACTTGATTCTTGTTCAGTGCTTCACCAATCCTTAGGGTAATTGAGTAGACCTGTTCACTCACTCACTTATGTATCGCACATTGATTTACCAGGAGACTTGCTGTTTTAGATAAAAAGAAATCAATTGAAGACAATTTTTAACGCAACAAGGTCTCTAGTCTTTGAAAGAAATCATTTCGGCGAAACGCAAACCTGAAGAAAGATGCTGGAGAATCTCTCTAGTACATCAATGTGCTCTAAAGGTGCAAATGTTGATTTTCTTACGATGACCATACAATGAATTATTCTGGGATTTATTATATTATTATTATGGACTTTTCCCATGTGGAAAGAGAAGGGCACCAGAAATTCTAAATAACCCCCCCCCCCCCCCCCCTTGAAACGTTTTAGTTAAGGACACCCCTCCATTAGGCCTAAAAAAAGTTGTTTGTTTCCTGTGACCCTACCCTAACAAGTTTTTTATTCCAATAAATCCCTACCCTAACAAGTTTTTTCTGCCCTCCCAACTCCCAATCAACGAAAAACATGCATAAAACAAGAGAAAATAATTTTGCCCACCTACTTACCCTATTTTTTTCGAGACCGTTACAGGAAACAAACAATTTATTTTTCTAGGCCTTATCAAATTCTCTATTTCTTTATGTGTAATGTAATGGTGAATTGGTGATGACTTATTGCCTCTGCCTCAAATCATTGGTTAATGCAAAATCTAAACAGGAGTAATTTATTTTGACCGTCCCTTCTTTATGTAATAAATTTTCCATGAATTTCTGTTGCCCTTGCTCTGCCTTCTTGAAGTAACTGTGAGAATCTAGAGCCACATTGACCGAGGTGTGAGTCGGCCATTTCAATATGCTGGCATGAGGTTACTCTTACACTGTATTGTAGAATTAACCCTTTGGCCGCTGGTGGCTAATTTGGTTTATACAAAGTAATGTGAAAAAAGCCAGAACATAACTGAAACCCTGGCATATGGTACTCATTTGTTAGTACTCAGCAAGAGCTTTCCAATGAATACCAACATGACAGGGTTTAGATAACTGTCAAATATTTTTGCAATATTGTGCCTCGAACAAAAAAGTAGACTCAGCATCACAAGGGTTAAGAGGGAAACCATCAACCATTCACTACACATCTTGGAATAGAAGCTCTCATTTCCAAATGGGTTCTCTTGGTTAATGAGTTTCACGGTAATTCTGTAATACAGGGTCTCTGTAATTGATCAGAAAATTACGTGTCTATGTGATGGTACTTCGGTCGAGGTACTTAAAGGTCTATTTTGTATAGTTTTCCTGGTGAAGGTTCAAATTTACATAAACAGACCTCTGGCAATAATTAAGACTACTACTCCCTCTCAGCCAGACTGTATAAAAGTAATCTTAGCAGCGGCGGATTCAGTATAACTGCCCACCTTAGTCTACAAAACTAACAAGTTTCCCAGGAATTTTCCACTTATAAAATGGCAGTTGATAAACCGTATGTTCAAAAAGAAAAATAAATATTGAAAAATAAATATTGTCTTAAAATGGGCATTTGAAACTTAAGAGCTATTAAGACCACAAATGGGAACTAAATATTTTCTTATTAAGTGGAGGCAGGAGGCGGCCATGAATTTCACCAGCCAGCAGGCAGAGTGAAATTTACCAAGGTGGCATTTCTGACGTTTTCTCTCATGTTGAGACATCCATGGTACATAGGTAAGACTATTCTTAAATGAATTGTGGTGACGGAGGTATAAAAGTTGTTGATTGCGTTTGTAACTGTTAGCCTGTCCTTAGATTTCGGCATCTTGCCTCAAAGAGAGGGACAGAAAACACATTGTCCTGTCCCCCATCTTTGAATAGCAAGTGTGGCATCTTTGGATTTGCACATGAACATTTTTCTGGCTGATATAGGTCATGTATGACTTATTTCAAAATTGTGCGGTGTTTAGTTTTTTTCTTGTTTTTTTTTGTGAAGTTGGGGATTTGGACCCCATTTTAGATGACTGCCCCAGCACTATATGGCACATATATTTCTAGCAACCCACCCTTGATGAGATGCCTTAGGAGGCAAAGTCACAGATATTAAAGTTAGACCTTTAACTCTGCCAGTTTGGGTGTAAGACGCCAGTGTTAGGTTTGAATAGAATCTAGTAGTATCTTTGAGGCAATCGATAGTTGCTGCTATGTTTCTACTATGCATACAAGGACACATTTGAGCAAGTAGCTTTTAAAGTGGTTTTTAAGGGATTTTTTGGTTGACTTCATTTAATTTTGTCACTTATTTTTGGGTGATGGATTTTACAGTGTAGAGCAGCCCATGTCTGTCGAGGACTCTTGAAGGGAGTTTTTGGTGCTCGAATAATTACTGCAGGAAGACTTTTCTCAAATGGGTGAATGATGCGTACAGGGTAAATTAGGCATGTAGGTATGATTATGGGAGGTACACTGGTCACTTGAGATGTTGATAATCCATGGCCAACCAAAGCTGGATGCATTTAGGTAAGACAAGAAACCCAACAAATTGGCAGAACAGGATATAGCTCTCTTTAGGAGGATCTCTGAAATCATTTAACCCTTATGCTGCTCGTGGCTAATTTGGCCAATACAAAATGATGCAAAAAAAACCTGAAAAATGACTGAAACCCTGGAGCACGGCTACTCATATGAGAGTACTCCGCGAGAGCTTTCCAATTAATACCAACATGAGAGGGTTTATATGGTTTCCCAAAATCTTTGCATCCTCGTGCTTTGGATCAAAATAACCTCAGCATTGGAAGGGTTGACCCCACCAATATCTTTTCAGTTCTCATGCTCTTAAACCCGGTTCCTTCTGGGTTTATTTTGGTCAATATATCAATGATCACACTCCTTCAGAGATGTATTCCTGGTTGTTAATACCTGGATGTATGTGTTCTGTGCAAATGCAGGTATGTCTTCGTAGTAAACAATACATACAAAGAGTAAACTGGACATGCAAATTACCTGCTAAGAGGGTTAGTAGTACCTCTCTTTCTCTCAAAGGGTGGTGCCATATAGTGCTGGAGGCTTGGGCGGGGTGGGTGGGTGGGGCAGGGGTGGCCAGTAGGGCCAGTATTGGAGGCATCTCACAAGCCTACTACTACAACTACTACTACTACTACTAGAAAAAACTACTATTACAACCTTTAGGTTAACCTACTGTATAGTTCCCAGCACCAGTTAACTGTGCTCGTACTTGGCGTGTGTTGTGTGGATTATAAATACAGAGGCTTGACTTCTAATTAAAAATGAGTACCGTTGGCCGTTGGGGCTTGTGGCAACTAGACATCGAGGGGGGTTGCTCCTGCACTCGTAGTAGTAACTAGCAACTAGCTTCAACTGTCCCCTTAGGCGCTTGGTTGTCGTGATGACTCTTGTCATAAATGCTGTAATGGAAAGTAAGTAGAAGACGAGGTCCCCCCCCCCCCCCCCTCTTAAACCCCCCAATCTTTGTGTGGTAGCAGCCCCTTCCTCCTTCTAGTTGCCAGCAGGCCAGCGCCCGGTCTCAAGTTGTAAATAAAATGCTTGATTTTACGTTGGCCTGAGGATCTGTTAGGGTGCATGTCTGAAGCGCTTGCTTCCACCTTGTTTGTTATTGTCTACTATGATGAACCAGTTTCGACTTCAGTGCCGCGGTTCACTGCAGCCCACTGTATGACTAATGATGAGATTTTTCTTGCCTTCTCTCACCAGTAGGGGGCGGCCTGAGCCTCATTTCTAAAGCTAGAGCCTTGTGTTGAGTTTCCTATCTACCCTATTCACTTGTAGTTGTTCTGTACATTGCATTGTACCCTATAAGATTATTTTGTATCATTAAAGTATTGACAAATCACTGCTGCAGTAAACCAGCTTGTTGTTATTGTTGTTGTTGTTGATTTTTGACTCATTCATGCAGGTAGCAACCCAATTGATTTGGTCATATTTTCTAAAAAAAACATTTGCAAAAGAAATTCTCATCAGTACCTAACAATCAACTCCATGATACATTTCCGAATTTATGCTTGATTATCAAATTGTTTTGTGAAGTATCTTAGGCCACTCCAATTTATTTACTTGTCTTACATGCTCAGGAGGTAGGAAATGAGCCATTTTGGAATAAAAAAAAAAGTTGAAAAATGCAACTTTTTTTTATTTATTTTATTTTTTTTAGAGTCTGCCGACTAGGACTGGTAGCGATATGTTTCTACCAGCCTATTCTCAACTAAATAAAATCAATCAAACAATTAATCCCTGTAACCTGAAGGGTGGGAGGTATACCTCCTCAAGTCTGAGGCTCTACTACAGCAATGATAGCTTCCTGTAGATGATTGAATCACCCTTACAAAGAATATTCTTAAAACTTGCACTTTTTTTTTTTTTTCTGGAGTCGGACAGAAAATTTCGAAATCACTTTCGTCCGTAAGACACCAAAGACGTCTGACAGGATTATTTTTCCAAAAAAAGCTTGTAAGACAAGTAATTAAATTGGAGTGGCCTTAGGTCCGGATGACAATTGTCGTGGAGCCCTCCAGGCTCGCATGAGCCATGGTGTCTCAGATTTGATCGCTTTTTTCTGCTAACATGGGCCATCAACCAATAAAAATCATAATTAATATTTAAGTGTCCTAAATTTGCGAGAATTTATGGTAACCCTCTCAATCTCAAAGTGGAATTACAAACGCAGGCAGCCTGTTTGATTTTTATGCCTATTTCTTAATTCTGTCTTCTACTCTATTCAAAAAGATTAAATAGCTTCCTTTCCCTGAGTACAGGGAATACCAACTAGCTGTCACTTCATACAAGCATCTTAATGAATGGAACTCCCCTTTATTAATCAACTTAAACTCTTCTCACATACACAGAATCACAGCTATGGCACTTATACCATCGGACTGAGTTGCCCTCTTTATAGAAATATTATAATTAATATAATCATAGTATTATAATTACGGTATTATCATTATTATTATTATTATTATATTAGTGGCCACATACTCGGAGAAAGCAGTTGATATTCTCCATAACCTACTAATACATGGAGGTCCAATTGAAGTGTGTTATATGCATCCCCTGATACCAAGGAAAATATCTGTAGGTATGCAGAAACTTCCAAAGAGCATTAGATATCCGAGAGGTCTCAAGAGCAGGGACTTACCCAGGCAGGATTCAGGGAGTCATTTTGAATCCCAAACACCAGCTTTTGGGCAAAATGGCACCCAGTTGTATTTTGCAAGATTTCTTGTATTTGTTTGAATCCAAGGAAATGTTTCATATGTTTCACTCATAGAGGACAATAGGTACATCAAATGACATAGAGAAGCATACCTTATTTTGCGAAGTCAATATATAAGGTTGCTATGATCATACTTGTAAATTGGGTAACTAATTTTTGACCCCCTAAATTTAAAAAATCATCAATTTTGATCCCCTCTTTCCAAAGCCTGGTTAACACCCTGCTCAAGAGGATGGCTGTCTTGGCCTGCTGCAGGGATGAAAAGGAGAAGTGTTATGAAAGGTACTCCGAAAATGAAATTTACTTTTATTCAAACATTAAAAGCCTCACAACCTGATAAGGCAGGCTGATACTCCAATTAAACCTTCAGGGGTCTATCAAAAAATTCTTTTGCTCAGAGTGGAGACATCCAGAAAGCAGCAAGTCTTCAAACATGGCATGCCTATTCCACATTGTTATTGTTGTTGTTGTTAATTTTTGACTCATTCATGCCAGTAGCAACCCAATTGTTTTGGTGATATTTTCTAAAAATATTTGCTAAAGAAATATTCTCTCTCTCTCAAAAATATTGGAGTGACTGCTACTTAGAAAATTGCAAGTTCTTTTCAATTATTTGGATGAGTATTGTACTTATTATTAAAATAAACATTAACAGTTTACATACTCCAAAGGGCATGTAAGAACAGCAGACACTAAACAATGGTGTCTGGGTGCAAATGGACCTAATTGCCTACTCCTTACCCTGTTTCCTCCCTCCCTCACGACCCCACACCCTCTCTCAATTAAAACGTTTTAACAGTAAGTTGGCAGGTGAACTAACTAGATGGACACAACAAGTATCTTTCTTGGTTTATGTATATCTGAATTGTGAAATTATTATACACATTTACTTAGCAATTGAACAGTTTCATAACATTTTTGAACTTCAAATGCTGATTCTTGTGGTTGGATTGAATACTTGACAACTTACTTGTCATGCATAGATGACACTGTTAGATTTTATCCCTATTGCATGAAGAAAATAAGTCTCAACAAGTTGATTCAGTATAAATGGTGCAAACACTCTAGAAATAAAATAAATAAGAAAACAAAAGGTTGATTGATTTTCTTAGAAAGGGTAATTTACTCAAGCATAATAATAATAATAATAATAATTGGAATTTATATAGCGCCTTTTCCATTCATAAAATGTTCAAAAGCGCTGCACATTGTCATAGTTTGAGTCATAGTCCACAACGCCTCAATGGGCGAGCCTGAAAAGGTGTGTTTTGAGACACTTCTTGAAGGCCTGACACGATGTAGAATCTTTCAGGTGTTGTGGAAGCGCATTCCATAATCTCGGTGCACTAATGGAGAAAGCGCGATCTCCAAATTTGAGTCTAGTCCGAGGCTCATCCAGAAGGCCCTTTGCTTCTGATCGTAGATGGCGTCTGGGTTTATAAGGCACGAGCAGCTCCTTGATGTACTTAGGTGCAAGTCCGTTTAGCGCCTTGTATACCAGCAGTAGGACCTTAAATTGGATGCGGAATTTGATTGGTAGCCAGTGAAGCTTGATGAGAACAGGTGTGATATGTTCATACTTCCTGGTTCTCGATACTATCCTTGCTGCACTGTTTTGTAGTCGCTGCAGCTTTGCAATCAAATCCTGTTGTATTCCAATTAGGAGAGCATTGCAGTAATCCAAGCGAGACATTACCAGTGACTGCATCACTGTTTTTGTGGCATCTTCTGTTAACACACGTCTCGCTTTTCCAATATTTCTCAGGTGAAAGCTAGATTTTTTGACAACACTTTTGACATGGGGTGCCATGATCAGTAGAGAGTCAAACATAGCTCCCAGATTCCGCACAGGCTCAGATGCAACAGACACATCAGTCCCCGCTACAGAGAGTGACTTAATGTTCAGTTCAGCTAGGTGTTTCTTTGAGCCGAATAGAATTATTTCAGTCTTGTCATTGTTGAGTTTCAGCTTGTTCTGAGACATCCAGACACTAATGTCACACAAACATTTCTCAAGATTTAGGATTTCACTTTTGACTATTGCGTTATCACTTGTCTTTTTGAATGATAAGCAGAGCTGGGTGTCATCAGCATAGCCATGATTGTTCAGACCGTAGGATCGGATTAGCTGTGCCAGAGGTATGATGTATATTAGGAACAATAGTGCACCCAACACAGATCCCTGTGGTACAGACCACAGGATTTCCTGATTTTCGGAGAAGTCATCATTGATTTTAATCCTCTGTTTCCTGCCTAGCAGGTACGATTTGAACCACTGTAGAGCAGATCCTCTAACTCCAAGAACTGACTCCATCCTTGATAGAAGGATGGAGTGATCGATTGTATCGAAAGCAGCGCTAAGATCGAGTAACACAAGGATCGCAGCCCCACCCTGATCGAGAGTGCGAAGGATGTCGTTCTGTACCCGCACAAGTGCCGTCTCAGTGCTATGACATGCTCTGTATGCCGACTGCATGGGTTCATGTAGCTGATTGATAGTCATGTAATTTGTAAGCCTTGCTGCAACTACCCTTTCCAATACTTTTGACAAGAATGATAAGTTGCTTACAGGACGATAGTTCTTGAGCACCTCCGGGTCGAGATCATCTTTCTTCAGTAACGGAGTGACTAATGCCTGTTTCATGGAGTCAGGCACGTTGGCACTCTGCAACGACAAATTCACTAAAATCGTAACCATTGGAATAAGCTCATCTACCGAGTCTTTCACCATCCAAGTGGGAGCGGGATCTAGAGAGCAGCTCTTAGTCGGTGATTTTGCTATGATTTTGCGAACTTCGCTTTCAGTCACGGCCGAGAAAACATTCAGTGAACATGTTAATGCCGGGGTAGGTAAATTTAACTGGTGTCTGGAGAGATCTGGCAGCTCGTCGCGTATCTTACATACTTTGTCAGTAAAGAACACAGCAAAGCGGTTTGCCAATTCTTCTGTTGATGCATGCTCAGGGAGTTTCATCTCACTCCTTTGATGTAATATGTCTTTGACAATGTTACTGAGGTTTTTTGAATCAGTGGAGGACTCAGCTATCAGATTGTTGTAGTAGTCCTTCTTAGCTTGTAATAACATGTTGTTAAATTTGGTCCTCGCAGTTTTAAACAGGTCATAGTGGATAGTGAGGTTGGTGTCTCTCCACTTCCTTTCCCATTTCCTCTTTTCACATTTTGCACCATACAAATCATCTGAGAACCATGGTTGCATAAACGCACATATATACATATATGCACATAACATTTATACACACATATACGAACACATAATTATATATATATACATGCGTGTGTGTATATATATATATATATAAATATATGTGTGTGTGTATTTTTTTCTGCAGAATATTTTTAGAGCATCTTTTGAAGGATTTAGTTGTACATTGATGTAGAAAACAATATGCCAAACATGAAAGCATTTAGCTTATTAATTATCCAAAACTTTCAAAAGAATCAAATACAATTAGTCTCTAACTATTGTACAGAAGCAAAGTACCATGTTCACCATATATATCAAAATTGCGCATTGATTGCACTAAGAATGTTCATAGAATAAGGTGATGACTTGAAAATATTAATGAAAGGCAGTGACAAAACTTAGTAGTTACATTCGATAGCCGTCATGAGAATGATGACGATGTGCAACCTCAAACTCATTACGTTTTACATTACTTTGAGGAATAGCTGATTTCCCCTTTATACCAAAAGCAACCACACATGTATGGATCAATGAAATGCATACATGAGATAGCATAGCCTTTCTATAAGATTAAGTTCACTGGATTGAAAATAAAATGAAATGCCATTGATAACATGCCAAATGAGCCAGCGCAGCCAGTAGCCAAATTACACCTCAAAGACATACTCTTACTTCCATTACAATTTTCAAATCCCCCTTCATGCCATACAGGCAGCTCTGCTTAATCTGGACTGAAATGAACCCTAAATTTCTGTACAGATTAGGCAAAATCTGGATTATGCGTATAGAAATTATATGTATAGGAAGGGACTGGGACCTTCCAATCTGTCCGGTTTAGACGAAAATCTGGATTACACATGTCCAGATTAAGCGGAGTTGCCTGTATACAAGGGTTCAAGAATGGGCCCTTGTGCACCAAAAATAGCATTGCACACTCAGAGAGACGTGGATAAATCTAGCTTCCACTCTCTTAGTTTTATTTCCCAGCGTAAGGTGAGGACATATAGCACAAAAAGCCTGTGAAAAGCATATTTGCACTTAGGCCAAATATTTTTTTCACCTTAACAGAGAATGGAAGAGTGGGATTTCAAACTCCACTTACAGGCCCCATACAATTTCTCAATTTTCTCCTTTCAGGAGTGATTTTGAACATTGACTTGTAGCAATTATTTTAGAAATCATGCTATTTGAATTGATTACACTTTGCTGTCATCTTATTTTCATTTGCATTTATAGCACTCAAAAGAAGCAGCAACGTTTCCATATCTCTGGAGAAGAAAATAAATTTAATTGAATTAAATCATGATTCTTGATATTCCATTTTCCAATTGGAACTCTGGGCATAGATGGGTTCATTTTTCATCCTTCCTTAACCCTTATGCTGGTGGTGGCTAATTTGACCGCCACAAAACGATGCAAAAACATGAAAAATGATCGAAACCCTAGCAAATGGGTAATCACTTGAGAGTACTCAGCGAGAGCTTTCCAATGAATACCAACATGACAGGGTTTAGATGTTTTTCAAAAATCTTTGCGTCCTTGTGTTTTGGATGAAAGTAGCCTTAGTATTGGAAGGGTTAAGACACACTGGAAACAATGCCTTGATTAGAGATATCCCGCCTGACAACCTGGACAATTTGAGCATGAACTGCCTACTGTCCTATTGTTATCGGTGGCTCGACAAGAATCTTCCTTTGTCTCCTTGTTTCACATCTTGGCAGCAACGACCATCTTGGCACGCGCCTTGATAGCAATACTCAGCATGGAGGCTGTCGGTGTCTCTATGAATTTACCTGGAATGGAAAACAGAACACATTCATATGGGTATTGCACACCACAGGAGGTGACACCAAAATTTCTTCACATCAAATTAACATATTATCACTTGAATGTGTGTATAAATCACAGTGCTTGCAGTTTATATGATAAAACAAAAGTATTGATCTGACAATAGGTCATTGATATATTCCATTATAGGTCACACTTTCTATTTAGATTTAAACATGTCAAAATAGACTGAGAAGAAATGCAGACGGGCCAGTTTCACCAATAGGACTTAGACTTAGACTTAAAAAGTAAATTCACTGTCTACAACAATAATTGCTATTATTGAAGGCTACAAATTCACATATTTAGTGTAAGTCTAAGCCTAAGTTCTCTTGGTGCACCCAGCCCAAGGCGGCATTGGTAATAAGTGACATTTTTGTATGGTATATCGGAGGACTGTTGTGTAGGGATGAACCAACTTTTAAACAGTTAGTTTCTCTGGCAGGTTAGACAATTGCAAGCAAAAAATGACAAAATGAATGACTAATTTGTGCTTACCTATTTCTTCTGTAATTCTGTGCACGGCTATCTGGTTTGGAGATACCCATGTGTCTCCTTCCCTGAAATGTACAAGAACATTGTATCAGTACAGAGAATTATGATGGCCCTTCCAATGGTGCGGCTTTTTTGGCCCAATTCACAAGAACGCAAAGATTTTTGTCAACCATGTAAACCCTTGTTATGTTTGTGCTCACTGGTATTTAGCCATCCAAGGGCTCTAGGATGAGTACCCATACGCCAGGGTTTCAGTGATTTTTGCATAATTTCGTATTGGCCAAATTAGCCACCAGCAGCATAAGGGATACCATGTATTGAATAATATTTGCGGCAAGTATTGATGTTATTTACGTCAACCACTTGGATGATAGTGTGACGAGAAAGAAAACAGAAAACAGAAACGGGACCTCAGTTCTTAAAAAAATCATACAAAATGTCTTGACTAAGTTTACCTTTTTGATTTGGTCACAGCTCCCATATCAATAAAAGAGGTGAGCGCATTTCCCAGCATGTCTAGAGAGAGGATCTCATAATTCTTGATGACGCCCTCCTGGACCAGCGTTACAGCTAACTGCTGGGCTTCCTTGATGAGCTCCTTGGGCTTCTTGGGCAGCGGGCGACTCCCCACCTCCGTACACGTCATGGACAGCAGGTACTGGCACAGAACCTTAACGAAACAAGAAACACAGAAATATATAACCTCTTCCCCATCTCCGTACACGTCATGGACAGCAGGTACTGGCACAGAACTTTAATGAAACAAGACACACAGAAATATAGAACTTCTTCCCCACCTCCGTACACGTCATGGACAGCAGGTACTGGCACAGAACTTTAATGAAACAAGACACACAGAAATATAGAACTTCTTCCCCACCTCCGTACACGTCATGGACAGCAGGTACTGGCACAGAACCTTAACAAAACAAGCACAGAAATATAAAACATTTCTTTCAATTTGAAAGGTTTTTTGTTTATTGCATATCTCAACAACAAACAATAATGTCTCATCTCATTTTACAAACAAAAAGAACGAGAGGGAAAATACAGTACAAATAAATACAACCTTTGTCACTATCGACAACAGATGAATGTCATGGACAGACAGACAGACAGACAGACAGACAGAGAAATAGAGAGAGGGGGGGAGCGAGACAGACAAATATGGAGGGAAAGAGAGATTTAAAGTTTGGTCAAACTTTTCAAGGAGAGGAAGAAAGAAAAAGATCGCAGTAAGTGAGTAAAAGAGATGAGAAAAGAGAGAGAGAGTTTGAAAGAAAGAAAGAAAGAAAGAAAGAAAGAAAGAGAGAGTACAGTGGGCATATGATTGCAATAAAATACCAGTAACAATAACTTACCCAGTACCCCAGTAGGAATGGTTCAAACATCTGGCTAAGGAATGTTACATGCTTGTTGATGGATTTCTGGATGATAACATTATCCTCCTCGACCAGAATACTTCCACTGTTGGTCAGTGTTAAGACAGCCTGGTTGAAGTCCTGGAAGAAAAACGATGAAGAAAGAGTGACTTGAATTCATTATTTGGAATCTATATTAAGTCATCATGACTAAGGAAATCTACTGCTTAAGTCTTTAAATTATAATATATGTGGGTTCATATTAAAGTAGTAGTAGTAGTAGTAGTAGTAGTAGTGGTAGTGGTAGTGGTAGTGGTAGTGGTAGTGGTAGTGGTAGTGGTAGTGGTAGTGGTAGTAGTAGTAGTAGTAGTAGTAGTAGTAGTAGTAGTAGTAGTAGTAGTAGTAGTAGTAGAAGTAGTAGTAGTAGTCGTAGTAGCAGTAGCAGTAGCAGTAGCAGTAGTAGTAGTAGAAGTAGTAGTAGTAGTAGTAGTAGCAGTAGCAGTAGTAGCAGTAGTAGTAGTATCATTACTATTATCATTATTATTATTATTATCATTATTATTATTATCATTATTATTATTATTATTATCATTATCATCATTTAGGCTCATTTACCTACTTATAAAAGAACACTGGTGTAATAACTAACTTTTAGATAATATCTGTGTGATCTGGTGATGGGTGCCAGTCTAAAAATTGTAAATCATCTCATATAAATGAGTGTTTAATATTTTATTTTTAGTCCTTCTAGGCTAATAGGTGCTAAAATTACCATACATGTATTACATTGAAGCAGAACAGAGATCAGAACAAGTGATGGTAAAAATGTTACCTGTTTAGTATGTCCTGGCTCAAATATGAAATCCTTGCATAAAAGCCTTTCTAAGAAACAATACCTGCTGTAGAGTTCCTCTGTAAGTAGAGTAATCAACATGGAGCAATGGATCAAACTCAGAATAGCATACACTCCTGTCCCCTTCTAGTATGGGACAGAGTAATACCAGTTTGATGCATTGGCAAGGTTTATAGAATAAGGCAGAGGTCTAATTTCCCATCAAGTCTTCCGTACAGACTAATGAATGTACGCCTCAGAGGGACACATTCTAATAATAGCCCTTCTAAGGGACTGGCAGGGATTCAAGTACTTCACACTCTCTACATGGGTGATCAAGTGGTGCAACTACCAGGACCTACAGAATCTGGCAGCAGCGTATGAAAAATATTGTAAAAGTATTACAGTAAAATAATAACATTTTTAATACCATGAGTTGACATGACCGAGTGCTCAGCGAGAGCTATCCAATGAATACAACATGACAGGGTTTAGATGATTTCCAAAAATCTTTGCATCCTTGGGCTTGGGACGAAAGTAGCCTCAGCATTGGAAGGGATATGATCTATAAGAAAGCTAAACTTACCAGTAGAAAGACTATCCTGTGAACAATTGTTAATAGAGAGTGCCACCAGCGCAGTTCGTATGTAGACGTGGAGTAGGGAGTTACGATAGGTTGAGAGGGCCATGTGACTAGCTGCGATCATCAGCACTTCATTGTGTAAGAGTTTCTTGCGATCCAAGGGCTTCACAAACTCCAGCTCCACAAAGTCTTCATCGGAAACTCTCACCAGGTTCTTGTGAAGTGTGAGGCTGGCTCGCACCACCGTCTCTGGCACTTCATGACCTGCACATGGAATGAATGAATGAATAAGAGCTTAAAGGCACACAAACACACAAAGGCCATTTAGTGCCATAAAGTTTTCCCAATAAGGCCTAGTAAAAAATATTCCTTGTTTCCTGTAACGGTCTGAAAAAATAGGGTAGGTAGGTTGGTAAAAAAGATATATTTGCATTATTTTTTTGGTCAAAAATGTGTGTTTAATGCATGTTTTACATTGATTGGGAGTTGGGAGGGCAGAAAAAACTTTAGGCAAGGGATTTTTTTGAATAAAAACTTGTTAGGGTAGGGTTACAGGAAACACACAACGTTTTTTTTAAGCCTAAGTGGTCTTTTGTCAGTGTTGAAGAACAATGACAAAGATTTACATCAATTCTAGGTGAAAGAAGGAAAAGAGTAAGAGAAATAGCAAAGCCTTCAAATCCAAAGAGGACCAAGAGATCATTCAGAATGCATGGTATCCACAGACAGATCCACACATCCCCCTTCTTTTATAAGGCAAGCAGGGAGCAGGGTTCCCCGGGATATGCCAGCTCTTATTGCACACCATTGAGCAATCCAAGTGGGTGTGCATGGATAGGAGAGGAATAGAACTTTTGCCCATCGTAGCCAAGTCCAGACTACTTTACTAGAAACAATAGAAGTTTGCATATCCTCACATTTTCTGTGATTCTGGACTAAATCCTGAATGTCCGGTTGGTACATGATGGAGAAATGGGAGTGTAAATATAAATACATGAAGACAATTTATCACTGAACCCTCAATCTTATTTTGAAAAACTTATTCTTTGAAGCCAAAACAGTATCAGAAGGATCAACAATACAATGTCATCGCAATTGATTAACAAACCCTATAAAAGTAGACAGAACAATATTAATTTATCTTTCAAGAGTGATTTATGCTAGAATTTTATTTATAATCTCTATGCTGCTGGTGGCTAATTTGGTTAATACAAAATGGCACAAAAAAAACTTGAAAAATGACTTGAAAAAAGTACTCGGTGAGATCTATCCAATGAATACCAACATGACAAGATTTTGATGGTTTTCATAAATCTTTGCGTTCTTGCGCTTTGGACAAAACTAACCTTACCATTTATGGCATGCCAAAATGAATTCAATTCATCTCAACAAAATATCATTCAACTTGGTTTAATATGTTGCATGATATCTTTCTAAAAGTTGCACCATAGTTTGAAAGTTGCACCATATATTTAACCAAGTTGAACATTATTTTGAAATGCATGGTATTTTGTGAATTGAATTAATATCTTTTCGACATGCCATATCAGTATTGGAATGGATAATAGAGGAGGCCAACTTTTCCTACCTGGCCAGTCCACATAGAAGCCCAGATTTGAACCGTGCCTCTTCAGCCACTCAACCTCCCTGACTAGGTCTTTCACTGGTATCCCATCACGATTCTGCATCAGGACCGTCGAGATGAGAGCCCATGGTGTGATGATCATGTGACCCTGCTGGCGACGCACTATGTGGTACGCCAGTTCTTGGATGAGATGATTTTCTTGATCAGTAAGGCTAACAACATATCTTGAAAATAAAATAAAAATTGAAATCTTAGATAAAATGTTTTTGTTTTTGTAAGGCTTACTGCATATCTGAAATATATAATGTAAAATTTCAACCAGTTTATTCTCCCGGTAAAATCAATAGTCTAAAACGTATACTAATATCTTGAAAAAAAATGGATCATTATATAAGATTTTTAAAGCTGAATAGAACCATAGTTTCCAGGAATTCACTTAATGGTCTTATGATACTCTCAAACAGTGCCACCTATTGAGTATTAGGCAAACTAAAATGATCCATACAGAAATTGCCCGACAATACTGGCAATTTTGAAAAAAAATGATATAAAATAACTTTTTCATTTAATATATGTACCATTATGACTATATTCTATATAGTAGAGGCAGTTTTGAACATTGTTTTGGAAACAGTGGTTTTCATATTTATCAAACTTACTTGAAAGATGAAAAATAAGGCTATTTCAAGATTTATCAACTGTTCATAGGAACTACTACTACATGTTTATTAAAGTAGGTTGACTTCCTGATGTGTATGATTATTTACCTTGGAGCTAAAGAGTGGACAATTCGGTCAACTTTACCACAGGAATACTGACGAATTGAGATGGGTTCGCCAATGAAGAAATGAACATTGCCATAATCCTCCGATAGAACACTTCTAGCCTTCAACAGACCCTGAAAAAATAAATGATGAAAAATGATAGAAATATTATATTGAAAATTGACAATCAATGTGGAAAATCAAATTGGTTCCTACAAAATCAGCATTTTCCATCCTGGACCATTATGGGACGATATTTTTGTAAAAGGCGATATATTCATAAACTGGTGTCATTCTAATGCACAGATGCACTGCTGTCTTAGACTATGCTTCACAGAGAGCCAAACTCCTGGTGTTGCTGATCTTACTAAGGAAACTCAATCAACATCCATATACTTCTTTTCATCTCTGCTTCTAGTTCTAGCCACAAAGATACAACAGTACCCAGTCAACTCAGGTAGTCAGGCGGTACAAGTTGGATCCAAGATCAAATAGTCTTCATTTTCTAAACTTTAGGTTTGATGTTATCTCTGTATTTTTTTCTCGCCCATTTTATTTCCGCCTTTTCCCATTCATGACTTTTAAGGTTGCTGTATTGTTATTCAAAAGATCCTGTAATGAATTCAATGAATGTACCTTTCAATTTCTATTTTCATTTTGGATAGTCAAGCAAGGCAAGTTGAGGGCTTGTTCAGCTTGCCCGAAATGCTGTTTTTCCATGATTAGATAGTCATGACTATGAGTTTATCTGTTATGTTGATCCCTGGTTTAATAGCTTAAAAACTATCTTTATTTGGTTAAAATGGTTCAAATCATTTTCAGTAGGCCCTCCCCATCAACTTTTTCATAATTCTTACAAAATTAATCATCTTTCTCTTCAATTAAACTACTCACAGAAGTGGATTCTTTCGGCTTGGGAATTCCCAGCAGTTCGTATGCGTAGAGACTCTCCTCCAGGGTTCTCTCATAGCTGATGCTGATCGGGACGATCATGATATCTGGCACATGAGCCTTGAAGTACGTCTCCAGCGAGGCTGACAACATACCTGCAGCAGAGACAAAAACTGTAGAACTGATGATTTTTACAGGCATTAAATTTTCGCTATTTTCGCACTCACAATGATAGTGCCAAAATGACATACTTCAAATTTATATCCTGCTTTATATCTGCTTTGTTTGATTGCTTGAATGTGTGAATTTACAGTAGCATGTGTGATTATTATTGAAATACCAACATTGTTGGCTGTATCTCCTTCAAAAAAGATTTTTCATCAGTGAGATCAAAATTCTCCACTCCTAATTCAGAAATCTAATCACAGACATTGTTCCACAGATCTTTTATAATTCTGCAGTCAGTCAACATGTGAAAGTTGCTATCTGTTTCTTCTTTGCAACAGTCACAGATATCTGATGTTATGATATTGTATTTATTTAATTTATCATTTGTAAAAAATCTCTAATGTAAGGTTCTGAACTTATCCTCGTGAGGCAGCTCTTTCACTTTCAAATGAAAAGTCTCAGCAAAATTTGATATTCATAATCTCACCTAGGGTCTTAGCCAGGATTTAGAAACTGGGTGCCCAAAAATGCCAATTGTAAAATTTTTGGGCGTCCAAATTTTTAAGAGGGACTGCAATATACTCAAATTTCAACCATAAACATGCATAAACTTATCGAAATAAGGCATGATATCCTTATATCATGTCATGGGAACCATATGGAGAAGAAAAAAATAAGTTATATACTTGGGATAGACGCTTTAAGAAATTCCTCACAAAAATATTTGGGTGTCCTGAAGGGTGCTTTTTGGGTGTTCAAAAGGACACCCAGACGCCCTGCTGGCTAAGACCATGATCTCACCTGTCCTTGGAACATATGACTTGGCTGTTCTACTGCGGGTACCCTCAGCAAAGAACTCCAGAGGGTAGTCTCCATTTATTATCTGTGTTTGAACATATTCGGTGAAGACTGCCCAATAAAGTTTGTCGGTACCAAACGTGCGTCGGATGAAGAACGCTCCAGAGCTGTTTAATAATGAACCAATGAACTTCATGCCCATAAAATCTGAAAGGTGAAAAGATTAAGGCATGCATTCTCCATATAATGCAGTTTGAATATCAAAATAATGAACATTTTAATTTAAATAAAACTTGTTTGAGATAAATTATTGTTGAATTGTATTGAGCATAATAAATATACTATAGCCCTGTAGTTGGAGGAACTTGATGTTCTAGTCAAATCAACTTTAAAGTCAGAAGTCATGACAATAATTTTGTAATTATTAATGATTTAATGAAATATAAGTAGGAAAGTTATTGGTAATGTTGTAATTAACACTTCCCATCAAGTATTTCCCTAACTATGCTTATGAATGCAAAATTTTATCAAAATTTTCAGGCTGCCTTCAGTCACTGTGAGCACTGATGGGTTAAAATACAAATACAATGTAATCAGATGAAAATCAGCTCAGTTGCATACCGCAAATTCTCAAAAATTCAGACCACTATTCTGGGAAAATTAAAATCACAATTAGGTTGCACCATATTACCTGCCAGATCTCACTGCTTCCTCAGTATTTTCAGAAAACATGGGCCACCCTCAACCCCCAAAAAATCATCATTAATAAAAAAGTGTCCCAAATTACCGAGCGTTTAAGGTATGTAGCCTTCTTTAACTATTTCTTACCCATGGCTGCAGCTATAGCTGGTAGAGGGAAATCATAATGGTAGAAGACATAAGAGACCAGCAGGAAGTCCAGATAGCTACGGTGGCTGGGCATGAGAATCACAGGATATTCTTGTAGGAGGTGCCGCAACTAAAACAAAGAAAAGAACATATGGAGGGTTGTTGGTAATATTCTGATTAACATTCATAATGGTAGAAGACATAGGCGACCAGCAGGAAGTCCAGATAGCTACGGTGGCTGGGCATGAGAATCGTAGCATATTCATGTATGTGTGAGGTGCCGCAACTAGAACAAAGAAAAGAACATATGAAGGAGGGTTGTTGGTAATATTCTGATTAACATTCATAATGGTAGAAGACATAGGAGACCAGCAGGAAGTCCAGATAGCTACGGTGGCTTGGCATGAGAATCACAGGATATTCATGTAGAAGGTGCCACAACTAAAACAAAGAAAAGAACATATGAAGGAAGGTCGTTGGTAATATTCTGATTAACATTCATAATGGTAGAAGACATAGGAGACCAGCAGGAAGTCCAGATAGCTATGGTGGCTGGGCATGAGAAATGCAGGTTATTCATGTAGGAGGTGCCGCAACTAAAACAAAGAAAGACCTGATTGGAATCTGGCAAAAAAAGACCTCAGAACTTGAGTTATATGTTACTAACAAAAACACCTTTTGGGAAATATTTGAAGTAGAAATGATTGTCAGATCCCTACCAACAACTATCCTTCAAATATTTCGCTACTTTGTGCTTTAGTCAGAAGTTACTTTCAAAGCTATCATATAGAATCCATTACAGAACTATGGCTACACTTAGTCTCGCCGAATCTAGTCTCACTATGAGACAAAGAACAATAAGGGCTTGAAAGTTGCGCACCAACATGCGCAGAACGCACCTCCTGAGTGATTCTGGCAAAGATCTGGGCTATTAGTTGTAGCCAGGCTGTTAAGCGAGACCAGCTGGTTGCGTATCCGGTGATCGACATTTGTGATGATAGAGAAGTCTTCTTTCATGATAATTTTATTTGGTGATCACTTTGCATACTCACCCTCTCAACACCCTCCTCATTTACATAGAGTCGTCTGAATAGTGATTTGAAGATTTTGGCGAGTGCCACACCAAACGCCCTGATGGCCGTCATGCTGAGATTATGGGACATTTCTGCCAGGACCTCATCCGCCTGCTTCCAGACAGCATCCTGGCTCACTCCGGTCTCGCGACAAATCTACAGGTGAAAAAGGTGAGATATTAGACTACACAGCAAGTAAATATGGCTGGTGGGCAAGTAAAAATTATTTATTACATGGCAGAAACGGAAAGTTGAAAATATTTGAGTTTTCAATCTAGATTTCAAATTTTGTTTGGGAAGTTCATTTTTTATGGCCAAGTGAAAACTAGCATTAACTTGCCTAAAATGGATAGGCGATCCCAAAATGTGTATCAGTCCCTCCTGAGAATACTGAGATCTCTATCAGCTTTCGGCAAAGGTCTACCATCCAAACTAATAGGTTCGTTATTTATAAAGTAGAATCCGAAGAAAAAAAATCATATCTTAGTTGGGGGTTCTTATTTGTGCTTGTAAACAGGCCTCAACGCTAACTCAAAATCATACTGGCCCTGTAGGACCAGTAACACCTAGCATCTGCTGGTCCTGCAAATTTTTTACTGGTCCTACATTTTTTCTTTAAAATAACAAGAAAGAACATTGCATAAAATTCACCAGAACATTTATCTTTATAGATTTTATCTTCATTTATTTCAAAAATATTTTGGTACATTCTCGGTGGGAAACTTTTTAACAAGAATGTCTCCAAATGTTTACTGGGCCTGTAGGACCAGTTGAGGTCTTTTTTTACTTGCCCGAAGCTGTTTTTGGGAATTTTTACTGGCCTGGGGCCATAGGTTTACCCTTAACATCGAGCCCTGGTAAAGTAAAGATATGATTTTTAAAAGAAAAATCCATACAGATGATCAATTCAAACTTAATAGCAGAGAGACATGTTGGTGCAGTAAAGGCAAGGAGTTTTTGAATGATCAATCAACACTAGAATGTGTCATACAATCTGAAACAGCAACAAGGACTGCATTGCATCTGTAGAACACATTTCTCAATAAATCTAAGTTACTCATTTTGTAACTTCAAAATGATACTGTAAAATAGTAAAACTTTGTGCAAGTTAGTATTTTCTAAATCCACAAAAAAATTATGAATGCATGAACTTTTAATGTGTGAAATTTAAGAATTTACACAGAGTGTGAACATATATAAAACGTTGACCATACCACAAAATTAATTGTGATTTTTTTCATAATTTCAAATTGCAAATATTTCCTATCTTGCAATATGCCATATACTGAACTGGCAAGGCACAAACATGAGGGATAGCTGCGCAGCGCTCAACAGTGATTTTTCAAGGTTGCTGTCAACTAGTATTATTATTCAAAAGATCCTGTTATGAATTTAATAAATGCACCTCTCAATTTCCATTCTAATGTTAGGTAGTGAAGAGGGACAAGTTGAGAGCTTGTTCAGCTGGCCTGAAATGCCGTTTTTCCATGATAAGATAACTAGTCATAACTATGGGAATATCTGTTATGTTGAGCAGGGTCATAGCCAGGATTTAGAAACTGGGTGTCCAAAATTAGCAATTATAAAATTTTGGGCTGGCATCCTATTTTTCAAGGGAGAACACAATATATTGCGATTAAAACCATAAACTTGTGTTCACTCGTTAGGCATGAACTTCTTACACAATGTCGCGGGCATTGTATTGAGGTAAACAAACTTCAATTTTATGTTTGAAATTGACATTTAAGAAATTACTACCCAAAGATTTTTGGGTGCCCTAAGGGGTGATTTTTAGGCTTTGGATATAGGGATTAAGATCTGCGTCTGAGCATTGGTGCAGATTTATAGCCGAGACGTAGGTGTTTGTTGCCAAAGCTGAGGCCGGGACCACTTTGAAGCCACGGAAACAGCTTCTCACTGAACATAGTGTGTTTTCCAAGCCCAGGAATTTTCATAGCTATGCGCTATATTATGTCCATTAAAGATGCCCAGACACCCTGCTGGCTAAGACTATGATGACAGGCCCTGCTACGTGAGAGCTCAATGACCTCATCCTCACCTGCTCCACAGTGTATTTAACCCTGTCACTCTGGATGACATGCTCTCTGATCTGCTGGGGGGTTCGCGGGTGGTTATATTTGTAGGTTGGGACATCTCGCGTTTTCAGCAGCCATCTCAAGTCACCATTGCGTCTTCTTTCATCCAGGATATCCTCATATCCATCCTTATGTTTTGTAATATTGGATACCCTCACAGGGTCATCTGCAATTGAAGATAATTGATATACATACCAGGGTAAAAACTAGGAATTGGCACCTTGAAAATTTACCTTACAAATGTTACGATACAATATTTATTGATATTTCCTTTATGATTCAATATCTTAACAATATTTTCAACAACACCGCCTGCCTCCTAGTGACCTTATTTTGTTAAATTTAGCCCTGTCAGCTTCAGAAATTTTACAACAATAAAAAAGTTGACTGCCTTTGTGCAGAGACCACCAGGTAGCAGTGAAGTCGATTGTATATCATTAATCTGTTTCAGTATGACAGATCTTAAATGATGCAATACTTTTTCATAATCAAAATCGGCATTTGGTATGATATGATTGATATCAGATACCAGTACTAATATCTAGGCTAGCCCTCCTCAAATCCATACCAAGTCAAAATTAATGAAAAGTCAAATATCCAACCAAGTGAAGTATATGATAGTTTAATTATGAAAATAATCATGAATATTTGGTATACATGTTTCAGTTGTTTGGATCATAGGGCCTAAAAAAAGAAATTGTTTGTTTCCTGTAACGGTCCGAAAAAAAATAGGGTAGGTAGGTCAGTAAACAAATTTTTTTTTAATTTTTTTTTGGGTAAAAATGTGTGTTTTATGCATGTTTTACGTTGATTGGGTGTTTGGAGGGCGGAAAAAACTTTAGGGTAGGTATTTTTTTGAATAAAAACTTGTTAGGATAGGGTTACAGGAAACAAACAACTTTTTTTAGGCCTAGTTGTAATGCAATTCTTCTCTGTCACTACTGGTTTGGTTAAACAATATACTGACTGTATAAATGGGATAAAATAGTTTACTTGACATTTAAATAATAGTCTCCACCATGACTGGAACGGGACCATGTTGCAAACCCAGCCTGCTAAAGTACCCACTTATAATCTTCTTGAATGGGGCTCAGACAAGGATATGTACACATTTCTATTTTGAATGCTAACTCCATCAGTCCTGATAGCAAAATTGCATTCTTAGCATATTTTTTCCAGATACCTTTTTGTCAAATTCTGATTAAGAAAATGTTAACTTAAACCAAAGATCCAGGAACTTGATTGTGTCCTACAAATATATATCTTAAAGTGGTGAGTTTTTTTATCTGATATTTGTACTTTTGGAGCTCAGATCAAAACCATCAATGGTAGTAAATATTTGTTGATTTCATATATGAATTTTGTATAATTTGAACATTTTCTCATATATATTCATTACTGCTTGCTGGTAATATTTATAATATACCTTGTGTTTGCATTTAACCATTATAGAGAAATCAATCAAACATATATATATCAAATAAATTTTCAGTCTGATTAACCCTTATGCTGCTAGTGGCCAATTTTGCCGATACAAAATAATGCAAAAATCCTGAGAAATGACTGAAACCCTGGCAAATGGGTACTCATCTGAGAGTACTCAGTGAGAGCTATCCAATGAATACCGGGATGACAGGGTTTAGATGGTTTTCATAAATCTTTGCATCCTTCTGCTTCGGACGAACGTAGCCCCAGCATTGGAAGGGTTAAGCTATTGTGAGATAAACCGACCACAGTGTTCAAAGTTCACACACAATCTTCGGACAATTAAGTAAACGAACTGTACTACTCACATTCTTGACCAAACAATAGCTTAAGACTATATATGATTGTAGATCACTTGCACCATGAACCTCATTGCCCTATATATATATTGGTCCATCCACCCTAGCCCATGGAATAGTACATGTATGTTACCTACACTTAAAATAACTAAGCAGACTGAGTATATATCATTGCAAATGTATTTTTCATCAATGTGATAGATATCAGTCATTTTTGAAACCTAATGTTATCTAATGAACAAATTGGATGAATTCAGACGCCAGTGTTATGGGTGGCTAGCAAATAAAGGTTAATGCTGTTTATACAGGGTCTTAGCCAAAAAGTCAAAATTTAGAAAATTCATAGAAATCTTTGCCGGTCCAAAAAGGTGGTTTTCAGGAAACTGTCTGTATATACACCTTGAAATGCATGCCAGATTATATTGAAGGAAAACACTTTTTAAGCTATCATTTATAAATATCAAACCCAATTAGGTCCCACTGGGCAGAAAAGTGTATATTCCAGTAGCCCCATCTCCTCTCTGTGGCCAGCCATTAGAGTTTCACACATCTTGCAGGTGCCAGGATGTAACAGTCATTTTGTAGGTATATGAAAGTGGTAAGTTAACTTGAATTAGTTAATGCACACTGTATAAACTCTGGATTTCTACTCTCAGTTTTCAGCATTTGGCTGTGGTGAATGAACCTGCAAAAGCTGATGATAGCAAAATCATAAGGCAAATTCATGTGTTAATTGCCTTTGGCTGTACTAATTGATCTTGAATTGGCGTTTGCTTTCACAATTAAGATTCCAGGTGATAAAGATCTCGAGGGACAGAAATAGTGGCTCATATAGCACTTAAACTTGCTAATTAAGCCACCTAATCTAAAGCATGCCAGTGTGTGCAGTGAGCATTTTCTGGAAGAGGATTACTACCCAAATTACAAAATGCAATCAGCTCATAGATCCCTTTCATACCCACAATGTTACTGTGACATTTCTGCACCTGCAGGATGTGTGAAATAATTGGCAGCCCACAGAGAGGAGATGGGGCTACTGGAATTAACACATTTTTCTGCCCAGACGGCCTTATTGAATTGGGTCTTTATAGTTTGATGGCTTAAAAAGTATTTTCCTTTCATTTCCTCGTATATGCATATATATTTCAGGGTGTAGTGCCCCCTTTAACAAAAATATGCATGCATGTAGAATTGTAGATTAAAAGAGTAAGAACTGCAGAGATAGGAAGGAGCTAGCTAGGATCAAGTTGGGGAGATGTGAACCATATATATTATATGTATATGCAGTGCTCAGGGGTCTCCAAATTTTGAGGTCCTTAAGAGCACAGACAATTGGTTTTGCTGGGCGCTGTGCAAAGATCAGTTTAAATATTGTGACTCGGTGACACTACTATATCAGCCTTCGAAGCGATGATAAAGACCTATATTAATCAATAGGCAGTATAGATAAATGGAGTTTGTGTGTTTTCTAAATACAGGTAAAAGGTGTATACATTTGAAATATACTTTTGGTTTTATAATGCTTCCTGGAAATTTCCAGAGTCAAACGACTTCATTTAAAGATTTTGTTGTGTCGCATGTTCTTAGGCCTCTGACGCCCACGGTGCGACAGTTGGACACCCCTAGCCCTGATGAGGAGCAAACACTTACACTATGACTCCCACCCTCCCCGCCCCCCCCCCCCCCCCCACACACACAACAAAGAGTGAATTTACATTTGGTACAGTGCATGTACAGTATTTGAAGGATATGGCAAGGATGGAAATGAAATGAATGCCAGGTTCAGAATCTTTCAGACAATTAAGGTAAGGAGAGGAATTATATATGTGAAAAATACAGGTAAGATGAGGAAATTGCAAATGCCAAATATTAAAGTTATTTGCTAATATAATCATAATGTACCTTCTTTAATCCAGGAATTCCTTGACTGATCCTCCTGGGGCTTCATATTGATAAGAAATTCCTTATGACAACCTATGGATAGACATGGACCTTCAGATCTCTATATACATCTACAAGGACACACGTATCGCACCACCCGGTGCCTTTAGACTTTCATAGCAATTAGCATGGCTGGAGATACACAGCTGGGTACGCGTGCACCCAAACATGAAGCTTGGGAAATATCGATTGGTCCGTCGCCGTCATACGATTCTAACAGCGCCAAATTTGAATGCTGTCAAAAACAATTCGGCGCAAAGTCAGTACAAATCCTTCATAACAACCAGCTTTTTTTAGAAGTAGTATAGTTAACGATATGAATATGCTGTGTAATGACAGAAAGCGTAAATTATTATCACGGAAGTGCCCACAGCATGTGTTTACTTTTTTGGAACTCTTCAACGCTGAAGGTAAAAAAAGATCCAGAAGTTGACAGGTGCTTGAAGTTGAAAGTTGACTTTTAGTTGTTGTTGAGAAAGCCCTTATATTCGGACAATGGATTGACATGGGTTCAAATGCTTTGGAGGTGGAATTAGAAATCTGAAATGGAGGTTGTAGGATATTTCATTTGCATTCTTGCACTTTTACACAGCTGTCACAGCAAAAGGAAAGACTTGCTAGTGAGTATATATCTATCTATTATCGCCCACAAGACACACCCACATAGGGCATCATGATCATGGCACATGTCAAAGAGTAAACAACTAAAAATTAACTCAGTTTATATGTGGCGTTTGAAGGGTTGAGGGGTGCATACATTTGCGGTTTAAATATATGTGTAATATGACGCTGGCATGGCCAGGAAGCGAGCGAAGCTTTGGATTATTTCATTTTTTTTTTTTACTTCTGACCAAAATACAGCATTGATTGATCGTAAATTAATGGCATTCAAAACATTACGATTTTAAACTGTCTTAAAATTTATATTTCGCAACTGATTTTGACGAGAATTCAATGGCCAGTAGAATGAATTCTGGCGGTTCTATCGATCTTAACCGCATTAAAATTGACCCACGGACAGGCGAGAAATTCAGTTTTAACTTGGATATAGTAGCGGCCACGGCGTGGTATGGCCAGGAAGCTAGCCGAGAATTGAGCCACGGACGGGCGAGAAATTTAGTTTTAACGTGGATATACATGTAGTAGCGGCCACTTTCATTCATATTTCGCAACTGATTTTGACGAGAATTCAATGGCCAGTAGAATCAGAATGAATTCTGGCGGTTCTATCGACCCATGGACAGGCGAGAAATTCAGTTTTAACTTGGAAAAAGTAGCGGCCACGGCGTGGTATGGCCAGGAAGCGAGCCGATTTTAAAGTGAAATCAATGGTCAGTAGAATGAATTCTGGCGGTTCTAAACTACATTAGAATTGAGCCACGGACCGGCGAGAAATTAAGTTTTAACGTGGATATACATGTAGTAGCGGCCACTTTCATTCACGCACGTGCATTCGTACATTTCATCCAATGGGATGAAATGTAGGTGTTTGGTATTATTGTACTGCACATTACGTCATTGTCGACCAATGAAATCAGTCGTTACTTAACCTACTAAAGATTCCTCCAGAACGGAAGTCGTCCGCACGTTGCCTCGCACGTTGGACGATATTGTTGTCCCGCACGTGGGACGGTGACAACTTTCTGGGTCCGTGTATGTATTTCATATAGTGACGTCATATACACTCATATACACTCACGCTCAATTGACGGACTGCGAGGCTTCGCGAAAGGCCTACGGCCTTTCGAGCTTCGCTCGCTATGACCAGAAGACAAAGGAAGGGACAGACCAGATACTGGGTAGGATATCTGAACTGGACTGACCAGGCGACCCTAACGTTGCGGGTTCGATCCCTGGTGCCGCCACCAATACTTTCTGTCCTTAAGTTAGGCAAGGCGGTTTACTTCTCGTTGCCCAGTGGCACTTTAAGCCATAGGTCCCGTCTCTCTTGATGTCTATGTCTTGAGGGACGTAAAAGAACGAATTATGCTCGGGAAGTTGACTGACATAGGCGGGAGGGTATATTTTCTAATAGCCTCCCATTGAACAAGTCCACCACCAGATGTCGCCTGGTTGCGAGCAGTTGTAGCTAGGAGTCCTGGGCAAGTGTGTAGAGGAAGGTTCATTGTATGAATTGTAATTGTAATTGATAGATTTATGTAATGTGTAGTTGTATAGTCCACCACCAGCTGGTGCCTGCTTTGGAGTAGTCATGGCAGGGAGTCCTGAGTAAGAGTGTTGGAAGTAGTCTCTCACAATAGTGATCGAGAAATAATGTAGTTGATATTGTTGAATTGAATTGTAATTGTATGTGAATTAATATGTATACAGCTCCTATAAAGGAGGAAATATCCAATAATAAGAAGTACAGACCTGATACGGGATGCATGACATAAGTATGGGGGGGGATAGGGAACATGAAGGGAGTCAAACTCAAAGGCCCATGAGAGACGAGTGGCCTGGGTGGTAGCTAGGGGAGCTTTTCTTTACAAACAAACAATCAAGGCATGCAAGGCCTATTTGTTGTTATTCCTGTGTAATGCAGTTGAACCTCTAATACTAACTAACAAAAGGGAAAGAGAGCTCTTTTGGGGTGAGGTGCCTTAGAGTAGGTGAATGTGAGGGGGTAATATTGGGGGTAAGCAAGCTAGAAGTAAAGTTGCCTTGGAGAAATGGGAGTTCTCCCTTGGTCCTCCCTTGGAAATTTGACCTTGTGAGACAAATGCAATCTGTTCAAAGATGAAAATGGGGAAAGATCATGAATATATTGAGTAGATGGTCATTTTGTAGTTGATTTTCACCAACAAAATCCACAGAGCAGAAGAAGCAAAGGATAGTGGTAGTGGGTTTTCCACTAAATCACCTTTATCTCAAGGTTTAAAACGAAGTATACTAATGTAGAGTCGGCAGTATGTGGAGTTATACCACCTCTGATTATTGTGAGAAACAATAGATTCCTTTCCATACCTGCGTGTACCTGAAGCCTGCAAATCTTACATCACCGACTGTAGGTTTCTATTTAGTTATTTGGCTTTGTGAACCAACAATTAAGGCTTAACTTTTTATACTCTTTCCAGAAAGCTTCAGAGGATTTATTAGAAAGAGAGACTAAGCGGTTGGCAGCTGAGAAGGTGACATGTTCTCTAAAAACTCTAGGAATGAAATCTATGAATAATTACAGAATCAATAAACAGGTAAGTCAAGGGTATGAACTATTTTTCAACCTAACATGCATTAATAAATTATCATGCTATATTTTTTCTGTGTTAATATGTCATCCTAATTATAAGCAAACTATTAATTTGAACTTTTTTATTTGTCCTTGCTTTTTTGTTTATTTTTCATGTACTTTTTTGCCCAAGTCATTTAAGATCCCCTATGTTTGATTTTCTCTCACTTGGTGAGTATATTAATGAGTAATATTCAAACTTCATATAATTTATTAAATGCTGATTTGTGACATATTTCTGAAGTATTTGTTTAAATTGATAAACATAATGGGTGATATTGATAATTTTGATGTTTTCTCATTCCTGACATAAATGCTGAGTTTATGGCTCTCATGTCAAAACCACAATTAATTGAAGGAGGCCGTACAATAGAGAAAAGTATAATTGAATTTGTAGGATGACTTTTTTGCTAGGTGCAAGAGGATGTACTGACTTCTTTCTGCATTGCTTTGATGCAAAGTAGACTATATGCAAAACGAATACCCTGTAGAATATGACCTTAAAATGGTATTTTGTGAGTTTTTGTGTATATATAAATCCATGAATTGATAAAATGATATATGGACTTATACATATCTTTTTTTTGTCAGCCTAATAAAGCCATCACATGTTTAGTAAAGTACTTGAGCAGTAAAAAGGATGATGGCTGGGCATGGTCAGTGCTCGGCCAGGCGTACCTCGACAGCAAACTCCAAAAATCTACCTCTCTGAGCACAGCATGCTTTAAACAAGCCAGCAAGCTCTCAGGGAAGGTGAGTGACTTCATCAAGGATTGGAGTTTCTTGGGTCCGTTCGTCATCGGAAAGATAGAAGTAGACGGAGATCCTCTGGAAGCCTATGGCGGAATCTGGAATGTCTCCGCAAGCCGCTATAAAAAGACTGTGAAGTTTTACTCAGAACTTATTCCCGGTGGAGAGGTTACATGGCAAAGTGTGAAGCAGACACGGTCGGGTGAGGAGCTCCGAATAAGTCCACAGATTGATTGGAATCAGCTGGTGAATTCTCTTGGATCAATAGCCATTACAGAATGGCAAGGATGGGTTTTGGGTGAATTTGCTGTGAATGATAATAATCAGAACATTTTGATTCAGTGTCTTGGCGTGCATACAATATATGTGGATAGAACACCTGTCACTGGGGATGTTTACAGGCGAAACCAGTTCTGGTTCTCTGTCGCTCTTTCAAAAGGCATTCATACAATCTACATACGTCTCCGCACCAAAGCTGTTCAAACTTTCAAATGTGAAATAAAACTTGCAGCATCAACTTTTGAGGTTCTGCAACCTTCGTTTCTACCTGATTTGATTGATGGGTACCTGTTTAGTACCTACATCAGCCTGTCCATTGCAAATTACCATTCCACAAAATGGATGACAGATATCAGAATCTCCCTGACATCTACCGGATCTAGCCTGAAAGCTCTCTATCAGAACGAACACAGTTTCAGCATTGCCCCTGGACAAATTTGCCCTTTGATTTTCCAACTGAATACAGATGCGGCCATCGTCAGTTACACATGCTCTGGCATCATCATCAAGGTGAAGGTCAGCTCTTCTGAAGGTCAGCAGGTCATCCCGCTAAGTCTAAGATGCCGCAGGCTTGGAGAATCCTTCCTGTTCACATTTCTGGATCACGATGGCTCCGTCCAACATGCCGCAGCTATTCCTCCAGTAGATGGCAGCACTGGTTTGTACCCGACGTTGCTAACGCTCCACGGCACTACAGTTCCGCCACAGAATCAGGCAGATAGCTATAAGAGAATGGTGGGTGGCAAGTTTGTGTTTGGATTTGAGAAGGCTTGGGTACTTGCTCCAACTAGGTAAGTGTCACTTGCTCACCTTGGCCAAGAAAAAAATATTGTTTGTTTCCTGTAACGGTCCGAAAAAATATAGTGTAGGTAAGTGGGTAATTTTTGCATTATTTTTTTGGGCAAAAATGTGTGTTTTATGCATGTTTTATGTTGATTGGGAGTTAGGAGGGCTGAAACAACTTAAGGGTAGGGATTTTTTTGAATAAAAACTTGTTAGGTAGGGTTACAGGAAACAAACAACTTTTTTAGGCCCTTTTTGCTCCTATGGTACTCATGAAAATATCTTTGGAACTATTTGAAATTTAGTTGTGGGTTCTGTGTGGGTAAGTTCAACTTTTTTCCTTCGAGGATTGGATTTGAAACCTCGATTATTTTCTCCTTTCCAGCTATACATAGGCATGTATTATTTCCTTAAATAATTTCATGAAAATGCTGTATGGTTACAAAGATATCACCAAATTATCCAGAATATTTTCTAGCATCACAAGAATGAATGGATTTCCGATGGATATTTTCCTGGAACGGAATAAAATGGAATCTTGTTCATTGAAACTCTTTCTGCCAAAGGCTGAACTTTGTTTAAAGCTAGTGTGAGTGATTCCAAGGGTCATGTTTGCTTTAAAACCAGACTAAGTTGAACTGACCATAATTGGTTACAATGATGTATATGTTTATGAGCATTGCATACAATTTAGTTGTGTTTTTGGCCTAAGTTTTTGGCCTATGTTTTTGTCCGGAACATCTTTTGTACTTTCATCCAAAGGATATGCTTCATTCCAAAAGTGCTGTTAGTGGAATGAGAGATTATTTGCCATGTTTGGATCAGTTATGAAGTTATCATTTACTAACCCTCAGTCTTTACGCCTAGAAAAATAAATTGTTTGTTTCCTGTAACGGTCCGAAATAAATAGGGTAGGTAGGTCGTTAAAAAGAATAATTTGGGATTATTTTTTTGCTCAAAAATTTGTGTTTTATCAGGAACAATATATGTGTTTTATCAGGAACATTATTTAATTCTATACTTCCTGGTTTTATGCATGTTTTACGTTGATTGGGAGTTGGAAGGGCGGAAAAAAAAATTAGGGTAGACATTTTTTTGAATATAACTTGTTAGGGTAGGGTTACAGGAAACAAACATTTTTTTAGGCCTTAGTAATTGTTGTTTGTGTAGTTACTCTTATTTTTCATTATGTTAAATGATTCTCTATGTAGATGTGTTGTTGTTATTGTAGACATGGTGCCCACAACTGGGAGGGTCCAGGAGCACTGACCGCTATGACAGCATTGGAGGCCCTGGCAGAGCTCACTCAGAATAAACCATGGCTGCCCCAACAAGCATCAAGTCAACATGTAATATATGCAGGTAAAGCTATGACTGTTGATGTTAATTTTTTACAATCATATCTGTGGAAACTGGTTTTCCTTTTTTTCAATTCAGGTATTCAGAATAATCTTAAAGTGACAGTCAACAGACATATATTGAAAGAGCTTCCCTAATTTAGATGCTTCAGTGTAAGAATGTTTTGCATGGGGATTAATGAAAAAGGCATGCATTACAATATCTACATGGCTAAAATTTTAAATCTCGGGAGACATATAGATAGGTTTTTAATCCACTTAGCATTTCAATATCTATATTATAAGAGAGGCGGCCCAATCCTTTGCAACGCATGATCTCCGTTGCCGCGCCTGTTTGCCTAATTCTGAGTTGGCAGTTTGGTGGACGAGTGTATCTAGATGGTTCTTAACGTAAACTAATTTCAAAAAATTAAACAAAAAGGTGCTTTTGATGCTGATTTCTTATCCTCAAGCACGGCCGGGTGTGGTATGACCACCCGGCGATATATAGTACAACCGATATCAAACGTCTGCTTCCACAATGGGGTTGCACTGCACGGACTTTGTTGGTTGTCCGGTGGCAGAAGCACGCACACTGTAGTAGCGTAGCTTACCCGGTTAATCAAAGGGAACCTGGGCATGCACCGAAAGGGTTTAGGCGGCATGGACACAATGAACAATGCCTGCATCGGCGCTAAGAGCGTACGGACACATCTCTTGGGAAAAAAACACAATCAAAGGTTGTGCGCTTAGAGAGAGAGAGCATTTGAACAAACCCAAACAATTCAGCATACTACGGTGGTGCATGGGTAACATGCATATTTGAGCTTACGAAAAATTCGGACTTTTCTATAGTTCCAAAAAATGTTTTCCATACAGCCAGTATATAAGCTACCCGGCTTTAAATAGATACAATTTGAAAGTTATCTTTATCAAAATAAATTGTGATGGAACTTAATGTCTATGTATATTTTATAGAACCACCTCATGCCCATACCTCACTTTGGGTATGCTTGGAAATAATCCGTGTTTGAACGAAGATTGTGCCTCCTTTGGAATATGTTTTCCTTCAACAATTATTGAAATAGTATTGTTTTTACATTTCCTTAACAATCATAGCGTAGCAGCTCAAAAAAAAGCCCCTTTTTTTTATCTATTAATCATTTTTGTGGGGGAGGGGGAGGATATCCACATAAAAGTATCATTTGGAAATAATTTGTGGGTAGAATCATACCAAAATGCTTACTGGCCAACTCATACACATTCTTTCCACGTTTTTTTTCGTATCTGGACTTTATTCCCAAAATATTTCATTGATAGCATATACATATATATATATACCCGGTATAATATATATACACATATATATATGATTATATTTAGCACCTAACCTGCGGAACTTAGGTCAATTAATATTCATGTGCAGCTTTAAAACAACATAGGAAGTTACCAACAGACGTGTAAAGAGTACTGAATTCCGCAAATTGGTAAAATAAAGAATATTTCTTTCAATAAATGTTTTAAACTATTTACGATTATGACAAATTTATTTATGAACTGACCACATTTATTCAATCAAATAACTTGCAAATGTTTAGTTGGCCAATTATGCTAAGCAGATTACTGTGTTGCACTTTTATTGAAATTGCATTATTGCCAAGAGAGAATCCAGCGAAGTGAACGATTGCGAGCTTTCTCTCACGACATTCTTCAACTCCAATTAGGTTGGGGTGCGTGATGAGAATGGCAATGGGGGCTAAGGGTATGTAGGTGGTGTTCGCCGATAACTACGGCACCTGTCACTACGTATCCCTAAGTGGCAGAGGAGAAAGCAAGCAAAGCTACGAATTGTTATATCACAGTTCGTGTAGAATGCATTAGAGTCTACCATTCAAGTGTAAGAGGTTTATACATCTGTGTTTCCTCCTCTAACCTACCCCATTAATAATCTTAGCTTTAAAAAGTTGTAAACGAGTCTGTAAATCATACCGAATGACAAAAATTCATAAATAATATCCTTCAACAGGAAGAACCAAATTAGGACGAGTGTAAATGACATATCGTATGTCATATTTTATAATGATCTTACTAAACGGAAATTGTTTTGAGTAGAAATGATTAGAATTCGTCATGAGTGATATGATAAATGGACACCACCCCACCACCACCTTTCCAATACCGGTTTGACAACTTATCTATCAATGGCATATATGTTTACCAAGCCTCTTGAATTATTGATCCATAGGTTAGGTAGCCCTAAGTGTGTGGTTGCAAGGATATCTGGGTGCCCTGATATCTTTGACGTAAAAAGAAATTTTGTGGTTACCGTCCGTAGGACGGGTACTTTTCTAGTATATATATATATATATATACATATATATATATATATATATATATATATATATATATATATATATATATATATATATATATATATATATATATATATATATATATACATATACTGTAGAACACATATATGACGCGTGTCCCAAATATAGCGAATTGGGGAGTTTTCACATTATAGCGTATCTTTATGTATTTATATATATATATATATATATATATATATATATATATATATATATATATATATATATATATATATATATATATATATATATATATATATATATATATATATATATATAGTGGAACCTCGAGAAAAGGACATCCGTCTATTATGGACACCCTCGCTATAGTTGACCCTTTTTCTGGACTAAGAATAATCTTCGACTGTGTTTGGTATCTAAGGCACGTAAGGTTAGAAGTCGGGTGTTGATTGCATCTTGTCTTTCTTTCATCGTAATACGTATCCGTTGAATATATAAAGAATTATAGATAGTTAGGTTTTGGTTTGCTTTCTTTCCTTTGTGTTAACCATTTCATGTGCTAAGACTAAGCATATGCTTCTGATAACCAATTGTAATACCATAGTAAATATTTAACGGTGCATATATGCCAATGTAATCAAATCTGATTAATACTTAATTCTGGGAAGGAAACAATTGTTCACATGTGGGATGTAATTATGTCCTCTGTGTAACTAGGCTCAGACTGTAGACGTCGAATATCAGGTATACGCCTGGGCATGCTGGTATATGCTGATATATGTGCATGCAATAGGGTAAGTTAGACGAAACAACTTAGGGTTTCATTTCAAATGTATGACAGATCACCTTTGACTTGTGTCAATCTGTCATCTGAATGAGACTAGATTTCGAATACTAGTCCATGGGCCAGAGCGTTGGTCGGTATCATATTTTGGGGCTAGTTCTACCATAAATTTTCGAAAAGTCCCTTTATTCAGCTTCGATTTCATGCATGATAGCCTTGCACATATTTGGGTCTTTTACATGATATCAGGCTTTGAAGAATGTCGGTATGTTATTCATTATGAACTTCGGACTGTGAATATAGAGTGACTGTAACA
>OZ012686.1:30079427-30226981 GCA_963942565.1 Maea johnstoni
GAGAGAGAAAAAGAGAGAGAGAGAGAGAGAGAGAGAGAGAGAGAGAGAGAGACGGAGGGAGGGAGAAAGGGAAACAGATTTAATGTTTGGTCTAACTTTTCAAGGAGAGGAAGAAAGAAAAAGATTGCAGTAAGTGAGTAAAAGAGATGAGAAAAGAGAGTTTGAAAGAAAGAAAGAAAGAAAGAAAGAGAGAGTACAGTGGGCATAATATGATTGCAATAAAATACCAATAACAATAACTTACCCAGTACCCCAGTAGGAATGGTTCAAACATCTGGCTAAGGAATGTCACATGCTTGTTGATGGATTTCTGGATGATGACATTATCCTCCTCCACCAGAATACTTCCACTGTTGGTCAGTGTTAAGACAGCCTGGTTGAAGTCCTGGAAAAAAACGATGAAGAATGAGTGACTTGAATTCATTATTTGGAATGTATATTAAGTCATCATGACTTGGAAAATCTACTGCTTAAGTCTTTAAATTATGATATATGTGGGTTCATATTCAGGTAGTAGTAGTAGTAGTAGTAGTAGTAGTAGTAGTAGTAGTAGAAGTAGTAGTAGTAGTAGTAGTAGTAGTAGTAGTAGTAGTAGTAGTAGTATCATTACTATTATTATTATTATTATTGTTATTATTATTATTATTATCATTATTATTATTATTATTATTATTATTATCATTATTATCATTATCATTATTATTATTATTATTATTATTATTATTATTATTATCATCATTTAGGCTCATTTACCTACTTATAAAAGAAAACTGGTGTAATAACTAACTTTTAGATAATATCTGTGTGATCTGGTGATAGGTGCCAGTCTAAAAATTGTAAATCATCTCATATAAATGAGTGTTAAATATTTTATTTTTAGTCCTTCTAGGCAAATAGGTGCTAAAATTACCATACATGTATTACATTGAAGCAGAACAGAGATCAGATGGTAAAAATGTTACCTGTTTAGTATGTCCTGGCTCAAATATGAAATCCTTGCATAAAAGCATTTCTAAGAAACAATATCTGCTGTAGAGGTCCTCTGTAAGTAGAGAAATCAACATGGAGTCATGGATCAAACTCAGAATGTATGTATGTATATTTATTGACCATAAATTGCATTTATGAAAATAAGAATAGGATACACTCCTTCCAGCATGGGACAGAGTAATACCAATATGATGCATTGGCAAGGTTTATAGAATAAGGCAGATGTCTCCTTTCCCATCAGTCCGTCAGTACAGACTAATGAATATATACGCCTCAGAGCAGGGTCTTAGCCAGCAGGATGTCTGGGTGTCTTTTGTACTCCCTGGTTCATGAAAAATGCCTGATTTTAGGTAAAAAGACACCCTAGAGTATGTGTTTTTTATAAATACTAATTTCAAGTTAAATTTCTTAAAGGTTTAACTTCAAAATGATAACAAAGACATTTCTTGAAGAATTAAGCACATAACTACTTGAGTTGTGAATGTACATAATCAGTGTAATGAATTTTACATTTTCAATCAGGGATTTTGGACATCCTATATTCTTCAAATCCCAATTTGGACACCCTGTTGTGAAAATCCTGGCTAAGTCCCTGCCTAAGATGGACACATTCTAATAATAGCCCTTCTGTCTGAGTGACTGGCAGGGATTCAAGTACTTCACCCCCTCCTCATGGGGCGTTCAAGTGGTCATTATTTAGTGGCCAGACTGGCAAAAAAGTGGCAGGACCTGCAAAGTCTGGCAGCAGCCAGTCCATCAGACTTGCAAAAAAGATTTGAAAGTAAACCTCTAATAAGGTGCTTATAAAAAAGTGTAACAGTATTACAGTACAATAATTACATTTTCAGTACCATGAGTTGACATGACATTACATTTTCAGTACCATGAGTTGACATGAAAGAGTAGAATTATGTTAATTCAGTCAGTTAATTTAGTTTATTTGACTATAAACATCTGTCCACTGACTATTATTTAAAGCGGTTTCTATATCAAATATCAATTATCATTATGCTTGAGCAAGAAACCTACTGTTGCTGAAGACCTGTCTATGTACATCTATCAAAGAATCGTACAAAAGTATATACTACAAGCCTCTTGAAACACTTACTTTCTTTGCTCATTGGCTGACAGAGCATGGGAGTAGAATACAGGCAGCCAATAACCTAATCAAAACGTTAAGCCGTTGATGCAGAAAAAAAAATCACTGAAACCCTGGCAAATGGGTACTCATCTGAGAGTGCTCAGCGAGAGCTTTCAAATGATCCAACATGACAGGGTTTAGATGATTTCCAAAAAAATCTTTGCATCCTTGTGCTTCGGACGAAAGCAGCCTCAGCATTGGAAGGGATATGATCTATAAGAAAGCTAAACTTACCAATAGAAAGACTATCCTGCGAACAATTGTTAATAGAGAGCGCCACCAGAGCAGTTCGTATGTAGACGTGGAGAAGGGAGTTACGATAGGTTGAGAGGGCCATGTGACTAGCTGCGATCATCAGCACTTCATTGTGTAAGAGTTTCTTGCGATCCAAGGGCTTCACAAACTCCAGCTCCACAAAGTCTTCATCGGAAACTCTCACCAGGTTCTTGTGAAGTGTGAGGCTGGCTCGCACTACGGTCTCTGGCACTTCATGACCTGCACATGAAATAAATGAATGAATGAATGAATGAGAGCTTAAAGGCACACGGACACACAAAGGCCATCTAGTGGCATAAAGTTTTCCCAATAAGTGGTCTTTTGTCACTGTTTAAGAACAATGACAAAGGTTTACATCAATTCTAGGTGAAAGAAGGAAAAGAGTTAGAGAAGTAGCAAAGCCTTCAAATCCAAAGAGGACCAAGAGATCATTTAGAATGCATGGTATCCACAGACAGATCCACACATCCCCCTTCTTTAATAAGGCGAGCAGCAGGGACTCCATAACAGGGGGTCCAAATTGGGAATTCAAGAATTTAGGGTGTCCAAAATCCCTGGTTGAAAAAGGAAAAATCATTACACTGATTATGTACATTGACAAATGAAGTAATTATATGCTTGATTCTTCAAGAAATGTCTTTGTTATTATTTTGAAGTTTTAGAAATTTAACTTGGTATTACTATTTATAAAAAAACACACACCAAAATGTAGGGTGTCTTTTTACCTAAAATCAGGTATTTTTCATGAATCAGGGAGTCCAAAAGACACCCTGCTGGCTAAGACCCTGCCGAGCAGGGTGCTGGGTTCCCCTGGAGATGCCAGCTTTTATCGCACACCATTGAGCAATCCAATAGGGTGTGCAGTACTAGAAACAATAGAAGTTCGCATATCATCACATTTTCTGTGATTCTGGACTAAATCCTGGATGGCCTGGTGGTACATGATGGAGAAATGGGAGTGTAAATATAAATACAAGAAGGCAATTTATCGCTGAACCCTCAATCTTATTTGAAAAACTTATTCTTTGAAGCCAAAACAGTATCAGAAAGATCAACTGATTCAACAATACAATGTCATCAATTGATTAACAAACCCTATAAAAGTAGACAGAACAATATTAATTTATCTTTCAAGAGTGATTTATGCTAGAATTTAATTTATAATCCCTATGCTGCTGGTGGCTAATTTGGTCAATACAAAATGGCACAAAAAAACTTGAAAAATGATTGACATATATCCAATGAATATCAACATGACAAGGTTTGGATGGTTTTCAAAAATCTTTGCGTTCTTGTGCTTTGGACAAAACTAGCCTAAGCATTTATGGCATGCCAAAATGATATTTATTCAACTTAACAAAATATCGTTCAACTTGGTTAAATATGTGAGTAGGGCAGTACACCGGTACCCGGTACCAGCACCGTACCGAATACCGTCTCGCAAAATACCGGGGAATACTCGTTTCAATATTTAACGGTATGCCTATCGGTATTTTGCAAAACACAAACCCATGTCAAACATTCAATGCTACGAAATAATTCAGTAAAAAGTTATACTTACGGTTGCCGAACTTGTAAACTTGGAAGGTACGATATAGCGGCGATAGTTTCATCGCAGCTACCATTAGTGAACTTGTGATTCTTTTTGTTGCCGCGTAGTGGCGCTGCTGATATACAGCGCCACTACGCGGTAGCGATAAGAATCACAAGTTCACTAATGGTAGTGGCGATGGAACTGTAGCGGCGATGGAACTATCGCCGCTATATATCGTACCTTCAAGCAGAATGTTGATCTATTCAAGTTAACAAGGTTTGGCTGCCGTAAGTATGACTGCTTAATTTTCACATCTGATCACATGTTGTAATTAAAATACCTGACAGACAACAAATACGTTTTAGGTTTATGTCAGGAACTACGCTAAGTGTGTACTTAGCGTAGTTCAAGATACCGATAGCAGTACCGATAAAATACCGTATCGTTTCGACGATACCGGTTATGGTACCGTACCGCTTCACCCTTAGCGGTATGCAGCCCTATATGTGAGTTGCATGATATTTTTCTAAAATTTCCACCATATTTTGAAAGTTGCACCTTATATTTAACCAAGTTGAACAATATTTTGAGTTTTGCATGGTATTTTGTGAATTGAATTCATACCTTTTCGACATGCCCTATTAGTACTATTGGAATGGATAATAGAGGAAGACAACTTTTCCTACCTGGCCAGTCCACATAGAAGCCCAGATTTGATCCGTGCCTCTTCAGCCACTCGACCTCCCTGACTAGGTCTTTCACTGGTATCCCATCACGATTCTGCATCAGGACCGTCGAGATGAGCGCCCATGGTGTGATGATCATGTGACCCTGCTGGCGACGCACTATGTGGTACGCCAGTTCTTGGATGAGATGATTTTCTTGATCAGTAAGGCTAACAACATATCTTGAAAATAAAATGAAAATTGAAATCTTAGATAAAATGTTTTTGTTTTTGGAAGGCTAACTGCATATCTGAAATATATAATGTAAAAACTCAACCAGTATATTCAATATTCTCCCGGTAAAATCAATAGTCTAAAACGTACACTAATATCTTGAAAAAATGGATCATTATATAAGATTTTTAAAGCAAAATATAACCAAGTCTTATGATACTCTCAAACAGTGACACCTATTGAGAGGCAAACTAAAATAATCCATAAAAAAATTCCCAACACTACTGACAATTTGGAAAAAAATGATACAAAATAACTTTTTCATTTAATATATGTACCATTATGGCTATTCTATATAGTAGAGGCAGTTTTGAACATTATGTTTTGGAATCAGTGATTTTCATATTTATCAAACTTACTTGAAAGGTGAAAAATAAGGCTATTACAAGATTTATCAACTGTTCATGGCAACTACTACTACATGTTTATCAAATAAAGTAGGTTGACTTCCTGATGTGTATGATTATTTACCTTGGTGCCAAAGAGTGGACGATCCGGTCAACTTTACCACAGGAATACTGACGAATTGAGATGGGTTCCCCAATGAAGAAATGAACATTGCCATAATCCTCCGATAGAACACTCCGAGCCTTCAAAAGACCCTGAAAAAATAAATAATGAAAAATGATAGAAATATTGTACTGTAAATCCCATTATTATCGCGCTCCTTTTAATTTCACGCATTTCGCGCTAGGTGATGATAACGCTCTCAATTTCTATTCTTATTTTAGATAGTCATGCAAGGCAAGTTGAGGGCTTGTTCATCTTGCCCGAAATGCTGTTTTTCCATGATTAGATAGTCATGACTATGAGTTTATCTGTTATGTCGATCCCTGCTTAGCTTCAAAACTATCTGCATTTGGTTAAAATGGTTCAAAATATTTTCAGTAGGCCCTCCCCATCAACTTTTTCATAATTCTTACAAAAGTAGCCATCTTTCTGCTTCATCATACTACTCACAGAAGTAGATTCTTTCGGCTTGGGAATTCCCAGCAGTTCGTATGCATAGAGACTCTCCTCCAGGGTTCTCTCATAGCTGATGCTGATCGGGACGATCATGATATCCGGCACATGAGCCTTGAAGTACGTCTCCAGCGAGGCTGACAACATACCTGCAGCAGAGAAAAAAATCCTGTAGAACTGATAATTTTTACAGGCATTTATATTTTCGCTATTTTCGTGCTTGCAATGATAGTGACAAAATGACATACTTCAAATTAGTATCCTGCTTTGTATCTGCTTTGTTTGATTGCTTGAATGTGTGAATTTAAAGTAGCATGTGTGATTATTATTGAAATACCAACATTGTTGGCTGTATCTCCTAAAAAAGATTTTTCATCACTAAGATCAAAATTCTCCACTCCTAATTCAGAAATCCACTCAAACACATTGTTCCACAGATCTTTTATAATTCTGCAGTCAATCAACATGTGAAAGTTGCTATCTGTTTCTTCTTTGCAAAAGTCACAGATATCTGATGTTATAATATTGCATTTTATAAATTTATCATTTGTAAAAAATCTCTAATGTAAGGTTCTGAACTGAATGTATTTCAAATAAACCTTGTGAAGCAGCTCTTTCACTTTCAAAAGAAAAGTCTCAGCAAAAGTTGATATTCATAAGCTCACCTAGGGTCTTAGCTAGGATTTAGAAACTGGGTGCCCAAAAATGGCAATTGTAAAATTTTTGGGCATCCAAATTTTTAAGGGGGACTGCAAAATACTCAAATTTCAACCATAAACATGTATAAACTATTAAAATAAGGCATGATATCCTTATATAATATCATAGGAACCATATGGAGAATAAAAAATTTAGTAATATGCTTGAGACGTTTTAAGAAATTCCTCACAAAAATATTTGGGTGTCCTGAGGGGTGCTTTTTGGGTGTTCAAAAAGACACCCAGACGCCCTGCTGGCTAAGACCATAATCTCACCTGTCCTTGGAACATATGACTTGGCTGTTCTA
Source organism: Maea johnstoni (assembly GCA_963942565.1). Classification (NCBI taxonomy): domain Eukaryota; kingdom Metazoa; phylum Annelida; class Polychaeta; order Spionida; family Magelonidae; genus Maea; species Maea johnstoni. The sequence goes on from OZ012686.1 coordinate 30,086,297, forward strand.
CTGCGGGTACCCTCAGCAAAGAACTCTAGAGGGTAGTCTCCATTTATTATCTGTGTTTGAACATATTCGGTGAAGACTGCCCAGTAAAGTTTGTCGGTACCAAACGTGCGTCGGATGAAAAACGCTCCAGAGCTGTTTAATAATTGACCAATGAACTTCATGCCCATAAAATCTGAAAGGTGAAAAGATGAAGGCATGCATTATCCATACAATGCAGTTTGAATATCAAAATAATGAACCTTTTAATTGAAACAAACTTGTTTATAATCAATTGTTGTTGTAATGTATTGAGCATAATTCTACCCCTGGTGCACGCTCCTCTTATCTCTTCCATCATCACAATTTTTAAAAGTTATGACAAATGTCTTTATAAGCAATTAATGCAAGTTCCTCCAAACATTGTTGCCTGGAACTCTAGGCTACTTGAATTTTGTAGTTATAGTAATGATTTAATGAAATATTTCCAGGAGATTTATTGGTAATGTTGTAACTAACATTTCCCCCATCAAGAATGCAAAGATTTTTGAAAACCATCTAAACCCTGTTGTGTTGGTATCCATTAGGTAGCTCTCATTGAGTACTCTCAGATGAGTACCTTTATGCTAGGGTTTCAGTCATTGTTCAGCTTTTTTGCATAATTTTGAATTGGCAAGATTAGCCAGGAAAAGCACAACTATACTTTTGCCTGCAAGATTTCATCAAAATGCCAGACTGCTTTTGGCCATTGTGAGCATTAATGGGTTAACTACAAATACATGTACAATAAAATCAGATGAAAAACAGCTGTTGTAGGAGAGAAGAAGTTGCACAAGTAGCCTTCTATTAATATGTCTTACCCATGGCTGCAGCAATAGCTGGTAGAGGGAAATCATAATGGTAGAAGACGTAGGAGACCAGCAGAAAGTCAAGATAGCTACGGTGGCTGGGCATGAGAATCACCGGATATTCTTGTAGGAGATGCCGCAACTAAAACAAAGAAAGAAAGGAAATGGAATCTGGATACTACTAACTTATTCCGCCATCTAATGCCAATCCCTGACTTAAATATCTAATTGTAGTAGCCAAAAAGGCCTCACAACTTTAGTAATATGTTTCTAACAAAGGGCACCTTTTGGGAAATATTTGAAGGGGGAATGATTGTCAGATCCCTACTAACAACTGTCCTTCATATATTGCGCTGCTTTGTGCATTAGTCAGAAGTTATTTTCAAAGCTTTCATAGGACCAATACATTGCCTTAATTGTAACTGCGAGAGAGGACTCTAGACACTAGTCTGTTAGTGTCTAGTCTGTAGAGTGATGGAGGAAACCAGGTCAAAATACCTCCTTATCAGTCACCGGCAATTTTCCCACAAACCTTATGGTGGATTCCAACCCTAGCAGTATTGAGAGACATCAAGCAGTCAATGGCAATGCCTGGAGATAACCGGCTATTGGGGCTGGCCCTTTCTCCCTGAGGGTAAAAAGTAACTTAGAAGATGATAGCTTAGATGAATAGAAACATTGATTCGTCGCCACAGGCCAATTGCCATAGAACCCATTACAGAACTCTGGCTACACTTAGCCTCGCCAAATCTAGTCTCAGTGTGACGTCACTATTAGACAAAGAACAATGAGGGCTCTTGCATAACTACTGTTTACATTATAGAGAATGTTGCACACCAACATGCGCATAACGCACCTCCTGAGTGATCCTGGCCAACATCTGAGCTATTAGTTGTAGCCAGGCTGTAAAGCGAGACCTGCTGGTTGCGTATCCGGTGATCTACATTTGTGATGATAGAGAACTCTTCTTTCATGATAATTTCAATTGGTGATCACTTTGCATACTCACCCTCTCAACACCCTCCTCATTTACATAGAGTCTTCTGAATAGTGATTTGAAGATTTTGGCGAGTGCCACACCGAACGCCCTGATGGCTGTCATGCTGAGATTATGGGACATTTCTGCCAGGACCTCATCCGCCTGCTTCCAGACAGCATCCTGGCTCAATCCGGTCTCTCGACAAATCTACAGGCAAAAAAGGTGAGATATTAGACTATAAGGCAAGTAAATATGACTGGTGGGCAAGTAAAAAATATTTCTTATATGGCAGACATGGCAAGTTGAAAATATTTGCATTTTCAATCTAGATTTCAAATTTTATTTGGGAAGTTCATATTTTATGGCCAAGTTAAAACTAGCATTAACTTGCCTAAAATGGCAAGGCAATCCCAAAATGTGTATCAGTCCCTGCTGAGAATAATGAGATCTCTATCAGCTTTCGGCAAAGGTCTACCATCCAAACTAATAGGTCCACCATTTATAAAGTAGAATCCGTAGAGAGAAATCATATCCTAGTTGGGGGTTCTTATTCGTGCTTGTATAGTAAAGACATCATCTTTAAAAGAAAATTCCGTACAGGTATTTGAATGATCAATCAACACTAGAATGTGTCATACAAACTGAAACAGCAACAAGGACTTCATTGCATCTGTAGAACACATTTCTCAATAAATCTAAGTTACTCTTTTTGGGAAAGTGCTTAACCAAAACTTCAAATTGATACTGTAAAATAGTAAAACTTTGAGCAAGTTAGTATTTTCTAAATCCACAAAAAATTGATGAATGCATGAACTTATAATGTGTGAAATCTAGGAATATACATTGAGTGTGAACATATATATTAAAACGTTTGAACCTACCACAAAAATAATCTTGATTTTTTTTCATAATTTCAAATTGCAATATGCCATATATTGAACTGGCAAGGCACAAACATGAGGGATAGCTGCGCAGTGCTCAACAGGGATTTTTCAAGGTTGCTATCAACTAATATTATGATTCAAAAGATCCTGTTATGAATTTAATGAATGCACCTCTCAATTTCCATTCTAATGTTAGGTAGTGAAGAGGGACAAGTTGAGGGCTTGTTCAGCTGGCTTGAAATGCCGTTTTCCAATGGGGATATCTGTTATGTTGAGCAGGGTCATAGCCAGGATTTAGAAACTGGGTGTCCAAAATTGACAATTGTGAAATTTTGGGCTGGCATCCTATTTTTTTCAAGGGAGAACACAATATATTGCAATTAAAACCATAAACTTGTATTCACTCGTTAGGCATGAAGTTCTTACACAATGTCGTGGGCATTATATTAAGGTAGACAAACTTCAATTTTATGTTTAAAATTGACATTTAAGAAATTACTACCCAAAATTTTTGGATGCCCTAAGGGATGATTTTTAGGTTTTGGATGTCCAAAAGACGCCCAGACACCCTGCTGGCTAAGACTATGATGTCAGGCCCTGCTATGTGAGAGCTCAATGACCTCATCCTCACCTGCTCCACAGTGTATTTAACCCTGTCACTCTGGATGACATGCTCTCTGATCTGCTGGGGGGTTCGCGGGTGGTTATATTTGTAGGTTGGGACATCTCGCGTTTTCAGCAGCCATCTCAAGTCACCATTGCGTCTTCTTTCATCCAGGATATCCTCATATCCATCCTTATGTTTTGTAATATTGGATACCCTCACAGGGTCATCTGCAATAGAAGATAATTGATATAAATACCAGGGTAAAAACTAGGGATTGGCATCTTGAAAATTAACCTTACAAATGTTACGATACAATATTGATATTTCCTTTAGGATTCAATATCTTAACAATGATACTGCCTGCCTCCCATGCAGTGACCTAACTTTGTTAAATTTAGCCCTGTCAGCTTCAGAAATTTTACAACAATAAAATAGTTAACTGCCTTTGTGCAGAGACCACCAGGTAGCAGTGAAGTCGATTGTATATCATTAATCTGTATCAGTATGACAGATCTTAAATGATGCAATACTTGTTCATATTCAAAATCGGCATTTGGTATGATACAGGTGAACTTGGATATGACAGACTCAATGGGACCAGGAAAATTGGTCCGTCATATGCAAAATCCGTCATATACATATGACGAATACTTGATATGCATAGGACTGGGACCAAGCATATGCAAAAATCCATCGTACAGTGGTCCGTCATATCCAAGTTCACCTGTATCAGGTACCAGTACTAATATCTAGGCTAGCCCTCCTCAAATCCATACCATGTCAAAATATGCCAAATATCCAACCAAGTGAAGTATATGATAGTTTGATTATAAAAATATTCATAAATATTTGGTAAACATATTTCAGTTGTTTGGATCATATCTGTAATGCAATTCTTCTCTGTCACTACTGGTTTGGTTGAACAATATAGCGACTGTATGATGGATAAAATAGTTTTTTACTTGACATTTATAAAATAGTCTCCACCATGACTGGAAAGGGACCATGTTGTAAACCCAGCCTGCTAAAGTACCCACTTGTAATCTTCTTGAATGGGGCTCAGACAAGGATATGTACACATGTCTATTTTGTATGCTAACTCCATCAGTCCTGAGGCAAAATTGCATTTTTAGCATATTTTCCAGATACCTTTCGTTAAATTCTGATTAAGAAAATGTTAACTTAAACCAAAGATCCAAGTATTTGATTGTGTCCTAAGAATGTATACCTTAAAGTTGTGAGTTTTGCTCTGATATTTGTACTTTTGGAGCTCAGATCAAAACCAGCAATAGTAGTAGATATTTGTTGATTTCATATATGAATTTTGTATAATTTGAACATTTTCTCATACATAATCATTACTGCTTGCTGGTAATATTTATGATATACCTTGTGTCTGCATTTAACCATTTTATAGAGAAATAAATCAAGTGCCATTTAAGGAACATATCAAATAAATTTTCAGTCTGATTAACCCTTATGCTGCTAGTGGCCAATTTTGCTGATACAAAATAATGCAAAAACCCTTAAAAATGACTGAAAACCTGGCAAATGGGTACTCATCTGAGTACTCAGTGAGAGCTATCCAATGAATACCAAGATGACAGGGTTTAGATGGTAAATCTTTGCATCCTTCTGCTTCGGATGAACGTAGCCTCAGCATTGGAAGGGTTAAGCTAAATTGTGAGATAAACCGACCACAGTGTTCAAGGTTCACACACAATCTTCGGACAATTAAGTAAACGAACTATACTACTCACATCCTTGACCAAACAATAGCTTAAGACTATGATTGTAGATCACTTGCACCATGAACCTTATTGCCCTATATATATATTGGTCCATCCACCCTAGTCCATGGAATAGTACATGTATGTTACCTACACTTAAAATAATTAAGTGGACTGAGTATCATTGCAAATGTATTTTTGATCAGTATGATAGATTTCAGTCATTTTTGAAACCTAATTTTATCTAATGAACAACTTGGATGAATTCAGATGCCTGTTATGGGGGGCTAGCAAATAAAGGTTAATGCCGTTTATACAGGGTCTTAGCCAAAAAGTCAAAATTTAGAAAATTCATAGAAATCTTTGCCTGTCCAAAAAGGTTTTTTTCTTTACGAAACTGCCTGTCCAACAGACAGGCAGAACGTGTCCTGGCTAAGGCTCTGTCGGTTCATATCATTTCCATGATATGCAGTGACACCACTCCATGTAATTATGACATAAAAAATGGAATCACCCCCATGAATATTCTATAATGAAAAATTAAGAGCTTATTATCCAACAAGGCATCAGAAACTTGGAAAAATCCTAAAGAACATGCAAGACATGGATTCAGTAATAGAAGTGAAACTTAGTTTTAAAAAGCCTTAAAGGGGCACTATACACACTGAAATGCATGCCAGATTATGTTGAAGGAAAACACTTTTTAAGCTATCATTTATAAAGATAAAATCCAATTAGGTCCCACTGGGCAGAAAAGTGTGTATTCCAGTAGCCCCATTTCCTCTCTGTGGCCAGCCATTATAATTTCACACATTTTGCAGGTGCCAGGACGTAACAGTCATTTTGTAGGTATGACAGTGGTAAGTTAGTTAATGCACAGTGTATAAACTCTGGATTTCTACTCTCAGTTTCCAGCTTTTGGCTGTGGTGAATGGACCTGCAAAAGCTAGCTGATGATAGCAAAATCATAAGGCAAATTCATGTGTTAATTGCCTTTGGCTGTACTAATTGATCTGGAATTGGCGTTTGCTTTCACAAGATTCCAGGTGATAAAGGTCTTGAGGGACAGAAATAGTGGCTAATTGCTAATTAAGCCACCTAATCTAAAGCATGCCAATGTGTGCAGTGAGCATTTTCTGGAAGAGGATTAACTACCCAAAAATTACAAAATGCAATCAGCTTATAGATCCCTTTCATACCCACAATGTGACTATGACATTTCTGCACCTGCAGGATGTGTAAAATATGGCAGCCCACAGAGAGGAGATGGGGCTACTGGAATTAACACACTTTAATTTCTGCCCAGTCAGCCTAATTGAATTGGGTCTTTATAGTTGATGGCTTAAAAAGTATTTTCCTTTCATTTCCTCGTATATGCATGCTGGCACGTATTTCAAGGTGTATAATGCCCCCTTTAATAAAAAAAAGCATGCATGTAGAAATGTAGATTAAAAAAATAGAAACTGCAGAGATGGGAAGGAGGGATCAAATTGGGGACATGTGAACCATATGTACATTCAGCAGGGGTCTCCAAATTTTGAGGTCCTGGAGCACAGACAATTGCATGGTTTTGCTGGGCGCTGTGCGAAGATCAGTTTAAATATTGTGACTCAGTGACACAACTATATCAGCCTTCAAAGTTCGAAGCGATGATAAAGACCTTTATTACTCAATAGGCGGTATAGATAAATGGAGTTTGTGTTTTTTCTAAATACAGGTAAAAGGTGTATATACATTTGAAATATATCATTGGTTTTAAAATGCTTCCTGAAAATGTCCAGAGTCAAACCACTTCATTTAAAGATTTTGTTGTGTCGCATGTTCTTAGGCCTCTGACGCCCATGGCGCGACAGTTGGACACCCCTGATGAGAAGCCGCAACCACCTACACTATGACTCCCATCCCCCCCCCCCCCCCCCCCCCACACACACAACAAGAGTGATACATTTGGTACAGTGCAACTATGTATTGTATTTGAAGGATATGGCAAGGATGGAAATGAAATGAATGCCAGGTTCAGAATCTTTAAGACAATAAAGGTAAGGAGTGGAATCACATAGGTGAAAAATACAGGTAAGATGAGGAAATTACATCTTAAAAGTTATTTGCTAATGTAATGATGCCATTTTATCCTACCTTCTTTAATCCAGGAATTCCTTGACTGGTCCTCCTGGGGCTTCATATTGATAAGTAATTCCTTATGACAACCTATGGATCGACATAGACCTTCAGATCTCTATACAACTTGAACTACAAGGACACACGTATCGCACCACCCGGTGCCTTTAGACTTTCATAGCAATTAGCATGGCTGGTGTACACAGCTGGGTACGCGTGCACCCAAACATGAAGCTTGGCCCCTGGGGAAAAATCGATTGGTCCGTCGCCGTCATACGATTCTGACAGCGCCAAATTTGAATGCTGTCAAAAACAATTGGGCTCAAAGACAGTACAAATCCTTCATAACAACCAGCTTATTTTAGAAGTAGTATAGTTAACGATATGAATATGCTGTGTAATGACAGAAAGCGTAAATTATTATCACGGAAGTGCCCACAGCATGTGTTTACTTTTTTGGAACTCTTCAATGCTGAAGGTAAAAAAAGATCCAGAAGTTGACAGGTGCTTGAAGTTGAAAGTTGACTTTTAGTTGTTGTTGGGAAAGCCCTTATTCGGACAATGGATTGACATGTGTTGAAATGCTTTGGAGGTGGAATTAGAAATCTGAAATGGAAGTTGTAGGATATTTCATTTGCATTCTTGCACTCTTACACAGCTGTCACAGCAAAAGGAAAGACTTGCTAGTAAGTATATATCTATCTATTATCGCTCACAAGACACACCCACATTGGGCATCATGGCACATGTCAAAGAGTAAACAACTAAAAATTAACTCAGTTTATATGTGGCGTTTGAAGGGTTGAGGGGTGCATACATTTGCGGTTTAAATATATGTGTAATATGACGCTGGCATGGCCAGGAAGCGAGCGAAGCTTTGGATTATTTCATTTTTTTTTTTTACTTCTGACCAAAATACAGCATTGATTGATCGTAAATTAATGGCATTCAAAACATTACGATTTTAAACTGTCTTAAAATTTATATTTCGCAACTGATTTTGACGAGAATTCAATGGCCAGTAGAATGAATTCTGGCGGTTCTATCGATCTAAACCGCACGGACAGGCGAGAAATTCAGTTTTAACTTGGATAAAGTAGCGGCCACGGCGTGGTATGGCCAGGAAGCGAGCCGAGAATTGAGCCACGGACGGGCGAGAAATTTAGTTTTAACGTGGATATACATGTAGTAGCGGCCACTTTCATTCATATTTCGCAACTGATTTTGACGAGAATTCAATGGCCAGTAGAATCAGAATGAATTCTGGCAGTTCTATCGACCCACGGACAGGCGAGAAATTCAGTTTTAACTTGGATAAAGTAGCGGCCACGGCGTGGTATGGCCAGGAAGCGAGCCGATTTTAAAGTGAAATCAATGGTCAGTAGAATGAATTCTGGCGGTTCTTAACTACATTAGAATTGAGCCACGGACGGGCGAGAAATTAAGTTTTAACGTGGATATACATGTAGTAGCGGCCACTTTCATTCACGCACGTGCATTCGTACATTTCATCCAATGGGATGAAATGTAGGTGTTTGGTATTATTGTACTGCACATTACGTCATTGTCGACCAATGAAATCGGTCGTTACTTAACCTACTAAAGATTCCTCCAGAACGGAAGTCGTCTGCACGTTGCCTCGCACGTTGGACGATATTGTTGTCCCGCACGTGGGACGGTGACAACTTTCTGGGTCCGTGTATGTATTTCATATAGTGACGTCATATACACTTATATACACTCACGCTCAATTGACGGACTGCGAGGCTTCGCGAAAGGCCTACGGCCTTTCGAGCTTCGCTATGACCGGAAGACAAAGGAAGGGACAGACCAGATACTGGGAAGGATATCTGAACTGGACTGACCAGGCGACCCTAACGTTGCGGGTTCGATCCCTGGTGCCGCCACCAATACTTTCTGTCCTTAGGCAAGGCGGTTTACTTCTCGTTGCCCAGTGGCACTTTAAGCCATAGGTCCCGTCTCTCTTGATGTCTATGTCTTGAGGGACGTAAAAGAACGAATTATGCTCGGAAAGTTGTCTGACATAGGCGGGAGGGTATATTTTTTAATAGCCTCCCATTGAACAAGTCCACCACCAGATGTTGCCTGGTTGCGAGCAGTTGTAGCTAGGAGTCCTGGGCAAGTGTGTAGAGGAAGGTTCATTGTATGAATTGTAATTGTAATTGATAGATTTATGTAATGTGTAGTTGTATAGTCCACCACCAGCTGGTGCTTGCTTTGGCATGGCAGGGAGTCCTGGGTAAGAGTGTTGGAAGTAGTCTCTCACAATAGTGATCGAGAAATAATGTAGTTGATATTGTTGAATTGAATTGTAATTGTATGTGAATTAATATGTATACAGCTCCTATAAAGGAGGAAATATCCAATAATAAGAAGTACAGACCTGATACGGGATGCATGACATAAGTATGGGGGGGGGGGGGGATAGGGAACATGAAGGGAGTCAAACTCAAAGGCCCATGAGAGACGAGTGGCCTGGGTGGTAGCTAGGGGAGCTTTTCATTACAAACAAACAATCAAGGCATGCAAGGCCTATTTGTTGTTATTCCTGTGTAATGCAGTTGAACCTCTAATACTAACTAACAAAAGGGAAAGAGAGCTCTTTTGGGGTGAGGTGCCTTAGAGTAGGTGAATGTGAGGGGGTAATATTGGGGGTAAGCAAGCTAGAAGTAAAGTTGCCTTGGAGAAATGGGAGTTCTCCCTTGGTCCTCCCTTGGAAATTTGACCTTGTGAGACAAATGCAATCTGTTCAAAGATGAAAATGGGGAAAGATCATGAATATATTGAGTAGATGGTCATTTTGTAGTTGATTTTCACCAACAAAATCCACAGAGCAGAAGAAGCAAAGGATAGTGGTAGTGGGTTTTCCACTAAATCACCTTTATCTCAAGGTTTAAAACGAAGTATACTAATGTAGAGTCGGCAGTATGTGGAGTTATACCACCTCTGATTATTGTGAGAAACAATAGATTCCTTTCCATACCTGCGTGTACCTGAAGCCTGCAAATCTTACATCACCGACTGTAGGTTTCTATTTAGTTATTTGGCTTTGTGAACCAACAATTAAGGCTTAACTTTTTATACTCTTTCCAGAAAGCTTCAGAGGATTTATTAGAAAGAGAGACTAAGCGGTTGGCAGCTGAGAAGGTGACATGTTCTCTAAAAACTCTAGGAATGAAATCTATGAATAATTACAGAATCAATAAACAGGTAAGTCAAGGGTATGAACTATTTTTCAACCTAACATGCATTAATAAATTATCATGCTATATTTTTTCTGTGTTAATATGTCATCCTAATTATAAGCAAACTATTAATTTGAACTTTTTTATTTGTCCTTGCTTTTTTGTTTATTTTTCATGTACTTTTTTGCCCAAGTCATTTAAGATCCCCTATGTTTGATTTTCTCTCACTTGGTGAGTATATTAATGAGTAATATTCAAACTTCATATAATTTATTAAATGCTGATTTGTGACATATTTCTGAAGTATTTGTTTAAATTGATAAACATAATGGGTGATATTGATAATTTTGATGTTTTCTCATTCCTGACATAAATGCTGAGTTTATGGCTCTCATGTCAAAACCACAATTAATTGAAGGAGGCCGTACAATAGAGAAAAGTATAATTGAATTTGTAGGATGACTTTTTTGCTAGGTGCAAGAGGATGTACTGACTTCTTTCTGCATTGCTTTGATGCAAAGTAGACTATATGCAAAACGAATACCCTGTAGAATATGACCTTAAAATGGTATTTTGTGAGTTTTTGTGTATATATAAATCCATGAATTGATAAAATGATATATGGACTTATACATATCTTTTTTTTGTCAGCCTAATAAAGCCATCACATGTTTAGTAAAGTACTTGAGCAGTAAAAAGGATGATGGCTGGGCATGGTCAGTGCTCGGCCAGGCGTACCTCGACAGCAAACTCCAAAAATCTACCTCTCTGAGCACAGCATGCTTTAAACAAGCCAGCAAGCTCTCAGGGAAGGTGAGTGACTTCATCAAGGATTGGAGTTTCTTGGGTCCGTTCGTCATCGGAAAGATAGAAGTAGACGGAGATCCTCTGGAAGCCTATGGCGGAATCTGGAATGTCTCCGCAAGCCGCTATAAAAAGACTGTGAAGTTTTACTCAGAACTTATTCCCGGTGGAGAGGTTACATGGCAAAGTGTGAAGCAGACACGGTCGGGTGAGGAGCTCCGAATAAGTCCACAGATTGATTGGAATCAGCTGGTGAATTCTCTTGGATCAATAGCCATTACAGAATGGCAAGGATGGGTTTTGGGTGAATTTGCTGTGAATGATAATAATCAGAACATTTTGATTCAGTGTCTTGGCGTGCATACAATATATGTGGATAGAACACCTGTCACTGGGGATGTTTACAGGCGAAACCAGTTCTGGTTCTCTGTCGCTCTTTCAAAAGGCATTCATACAATCTACATACGTCTCCGCACCAAAGCTGTTCAAACTTTCAAATGTGAAATAAAACTTGCAGCATCAACTTTTGAGGTTCTGCAACCTTCGTTTCTACCTGATTTGATTGATGGGTACCTGTTTAGTACCTACATCAGCCTGTCCATTGCAAATTACCATTCCACAAAATGGATGACAGATATCAGAATCTCCCTGACATCTACCGGATCTAGCCTGAAAGCTCTCTATCAGAACGAACACAGTTTCAGCATTGCCCCTGGACAAATTTGCCCTTTGATTTTCCAACTGAATACAGATGCGGCCATCGTCAGTTACACATGCTCTGGCATCATCATCAAGGTGAAGGTCAGCTCTTCTGAAGGTCAGCAGGTCATCCCGCTAAGTCTAAGATGCCGCAGGCTTGGAGAATCCTTCCTGTTCACATTTCTGGATCACGATGGCTCCGTCCAACATGCCGCAGCTATTCCTCCAGTAGATGGCAGCACTGGTTTGTACCCGACGTTGCTAACGCTCCACGGCACTACAGTTCCGCCACAGAATCAGGCAGATAGCTATAAGAGAATGGTGGGTGGCAAGTTTGTGTTTGGATTTGAGAAGGCTTGGGTACTTGCTCCAACTAGGTAAGTGTCACTTGCTCACCTTGGCCAAGAAAAAAATATTGTTTGTTTCCTGTAACGGTCCGAAAAAATATAGTGTAGGTAAGTGGGTAATTTTTGCATTATTTTTTTGGGCAAAAATGTGTGTTTTATGCATGTTTTATGTTGATTGGGAGTTAGGAGGGCTGAAACAACTTAAGGGTAGGGATTTTTTTGAATAAAAACTTGTTAGGTAGGGTTACAGGAAACAAACAACTTTTTTAGGCCCTTTTTGCTCCTATGGTACTCATGAAAATATCTTTGGAACTATTTGAAATTTAGTTGTGGGTTCTGTGTGGGTAAGTTCAACTTTTTTCCTTCGAGGATTGGATTTGAAACCTCGATTATTTTCTCCTTTCCAGCTATACATAGGCATGTATTATTTCCTTAAATAATTTCATGAAAATGCTGTATGGTTACAAAGATATCACCAAATTATCCAGAATATTTTCTAGCATCACAAGAATGAATGGATTTCCGATGGATATTTTCCTGGAACGGAATAAAATGGAATCTTGTTCATTGAAACTCTTTCTGCCAAAGGCTGAACTTTGTTTAAAGCTAGTGTGAGTGATTCCAAGGGTCATGTTTGCTTTAAAACCAGACTAAGTTGAACTGACCATAATTGGTTACAATGATGTATATGTTTATGAGCATTGCATACAATTTAGTTGTGTTTTTGGCCTAAGTTTTTGGCCTATGTTTTTGTCCGGAACATCTTTTGTACTTTCATCCAAAGGATATGCTTCATTCCAAAAGTGCTGTTAGTGGAATGAGAGATTATTTGCCATGTTTGGATCAGTTATGAAGTTATCATTTACTAACCCTCAGTCTTTACGCCTAGAAAAATAAATTGTTTGTTTCCTGTAACGGTCCGAAATAAATAGGGTAGGTAGGTCGTTAAAAAGAATAATTTGGGATTATTTTTTTGCTCAAAAATTTGTGTTTTATCAGGAACAATATATGTGTTTTATCAGGAACATTATTTAATTCTATACTTCCTGGTTTTATGCATGTTTTACGTTGATTGGGAGTTGGAAGGGCGGAAAAAAAAATTAGGGTAGACATTTTTTTGAATATAACTTGTTAGGGTAGGGTTACAGGAAACAAACATTTTTTTAGGCCTTAGTAATTGTTGTTTGTGTAGTTACTCTTATTTTTCATTATGTTAAATGATTCTCTATGTAGATGTGTTGTTGTTATTGTAGACATGGTGCCCACAACTGGGAGGGTCCAGGAGCACTGACCGCTATGACAGCATTGGAGGCCCTGGCAGAGCTCACTCAGAATAAACCATGGCTGCCCCAACAAGCATCAAGTCAACATGTAATATATGCAGGTAAAGCTATGACTGTTGATGTTAATTTTTTACAATCATATCTGTGGAAACTGGTTTTCCTTTTTTTCAATTCAGGTATTCAGAATAATCTTAAAGTGACAGTCAACAGACATATATTGAAAGAGCTTCCCTAATTTAGATGCTTCAGTGTAAGAATGTTTTGCATGGGGATTAATGAAAAAGGCATGCATTACAATATCTACATGGCTAAAATTTTAAATCTCGGGAGACATATAGATAGGTTTTTAATCCACTTAGCATTTCAATATCTATATTATAAGAGAGGCGGCCCAATCCTTTGCAACGCATGATCTCCGTTGCCGCGCCTGTTTGCCTAATTCTGAGTTGGCAGTTTGGTGGACGAGTGTATCTAGATGGTTCTTAACGTAAACTAATTTCAAAAAATTAAACAAAAAGGTGCTTTTGATGCTGATTTCTTATCCTCAAGCACGGCCGGGTGTGGTATGACCACCCGGCGATATATAGTACAACCGATATCAAACGTCTGCTTCCACAATGGGGTTGCACTGCACGGACTTTGTTGGTTGTCCGGTGGCAGAAGCACGCACACTGTAGTAGCGTAGCTTACCCGGTTAATCAAAGGGAACCTGGGCATGCACCGAAAGGGTTTAGGCGGCATGGACACAATGAACAATGCCTGCATCGGCGCTAAGAGCGTACGGACACATCTCTTGGGAAAAAAACACAATCAAAGGTTGTGCGCTTAGAGAGAGAGAGCATTTGAACAAACCCAAACAATTCAGCATACTACGGTGGTGCATGGGTAACATGCATATTTGAGCTTACGAAAAATTCGGACTTTTCTATAGTTCCAAAAAATGTTTTCCATACAGCCAGTATATAAGCTACCCGGCTTTAAATAGATACAATTTGAAAGTTATCTTTATCAAAATAAATTGTGATGGAACTTAATGTCTATGTATATTTTATAGAACCACCTCATGCCCATACCTCACTTTGGGTATGCTTGGAAATAATCCGTGTTTGAACGAAGATTGTGCCTCCTTTGGAATATGTTTTCCTTCAACAATTATTGAAATAGTATTGTTTTTACATTTCCTTAACAATCATAGCGTAGCAGCTCAAAAAAAAGCCCCTTTTTTTTATCTATTAATCATTTTTGTGGGGGAGGGGGAGGATATCCACATAAAAGTATCATTTGGAAATAATTTGTGGGTAGAATCATACCAAAATGCTTACTGGCCAACTCATACACATTCTTTCCACGTTTTTTTTCGTATCTGGACTTTATTCCCAAAATATTTCATTGATAGCATATACATATATATATATACCCGGTATATATATATATATATATATATATATATATATATATATATATATATATATATATATATATATATATATATATATATATATATATATATATATATATATATATATATATATATATATATATATATATATATATATATATATATATATATATATATATATATATATATATATATATATATATATATATATATATATATATAGTATATATATATATATATATATATATATATATATATATATATATACATATATATATATATATATACATATATATATATATATATATATATACATATATATATATATATATATACATATATATATATATATATATATATATATATATACATATACATATATATATATATATATATATATATATATATATATATATATATATATATATATATATATATATATATATATATATATATATATATATATATATATATATATATATATATATAAATATATATATGATTATATTTAGCACCTAACCTGCGGAACTTAGGTCAATTAATGTTCATGTGCAGCTTTAAAACAACATAGGAAGTTACCAACAGACGTGTAAAGAGTACTGAATTCCGCAAATTGGTAAAATAAAGAATATTTCTTTCAATAAATGTTTTAAACTATTTACGATTTTGACAAATTTATATATGAACTGACCACATTTATTCAATCAAATAACTTGCAAATGTTTAGTTGGCCAGTTATGCTAAGCAGATTACTGTGTTGCACTTTTATTGAAATTGCATTATTGCCACGAGAGAATCCAGCACAGTGAACGATTGCGAGCTTTCTCTCAGGACATTCTTCAACTCCAATTAGGTTGGGGTGCGTGATGAGAGTGGCAATGGGGGCTAAGGGTATGTAGGTGGTGTTCGCCGTTTACTACGGCACCCGTCACTACGTATCCCTAAGTGGCAGAGGAGAATGCAAGCAAAGCTACGAATTGTTATATCACAGTTCGTGTAGAATGCATTAGAGTCTACCATTTAAGTGTAAGAGGTTTATACATCTGTGTTTCCTCCTCTAACCTACCCCATTAATAATCTTAGCTTTAAAAAGTTGCAAACGAGTCTGTAAATCATACCGAATGACAAAAATTCATAAATGATATCTTTCAACAGGAAGAACCAAATTAGGACGGGTGTAAATGACATATGGTATGTCATATTTTATATTGATCTTACTAAACGAAAATTGTTTTGAGTAGAAATGATTAGAATTCGTCATGAGTGATATGATAAATTGACACCACCCCACCACCACCTTTCCAATACCGGTTTGACAACTTATCTATCAATGGCATATATGTTTACCAAGCCTCTTGAATTATTGATCCATAGGTTAGGTAGCCCTAAGTGTGTGGTTGCAAGGATATCTGGGTGCCCTGATATTTTTGACGTAAAAAGAAATTTTGTGGTTACCGTCCGTAGGACGGGTACTTTTCTAGTTAATTGATAATCCAATCTAAATTTTCTGAGATTGATTAACCAATGCATGTCTGTAGCGCCTTAAAATGCCCTGACTATTTTGGTACTATCTTTGATACAAGATCCCTTTTAGGAAAATATTTGAAGGAGAAATGTTTATCAGAAACCCATCTACAAATATCCTTCAACTATTTTGTGAATTCATACTTTATAACAAAAATGCACACAGGGCCTATTTTTCATGGTTAGAGGGGGAATGGCCAGCGCAACTGTCATGAAAAACTTGTAAAACTTCCACCCAGAAGAAGTAAGAAAAGCGAAATCATATACCTTTCCTCTTGCCGTGTCTGCAAACCAGCCCTGAATTTCGCAATTTCAGCAGTTCCTTCTTGCTCACACTGTTCATATTCGCCTCTTGATCGTATAATTGACCAATTAACGATCTTTTCACATGCGGGATTGTAGCGGCAAACTTCGAAGCAAACTGAACAATGAGAGCATAAAGGTGCAATGACGGCCAATACACTCCGATCGGCAATCATTGCGGTGTGCGGTAATACGTAAGATTGCCAACATCCCTTCTGCAGAAAATTAACCCCAACCTCTACCCGCACCGTGCGGTTAATCGGAGGAATATGGTATTACTATTCTCCTATGCGTCTTGTATTTGTGCATTGTTTTCACCCTGCAGGTCACAGTATGGGTGGGCATGGCGCCTGGCATCTGGCCACTCATTTCCCCGATAGAGGGCTGGCTCTCATCTCCCTCGCTGGCTGGATCAAAAAAGAGGAATATGGAGACAGCAACCTCTTCTTCAGGTGTGTACAATAACGCCTAAGAAAAGTTTTGGTTCCTATTTCGCTACCCTACCTAGTTTTTGTCCCCTACCCTAAGGTTTTTTTGCCAATCCTACTGAAAAATAGCCTTGCCATCATGGTCTTAGCCAGCAGGGCGTCTGGGTGCCTTTTTGGACACCCAAACCCTTAAAAGTAACCCCTCAGGACACCCATTTTTTTAGTGTGGAATTTCTAAAAATCTCAATCTCAAGCTTATAATTGAATTTTTTCATCTCTTTATAATTCCCATGACATTGTTTAATGATATCATGTCTTATTTTGATGAATTTATACATGTTTATGGTTGAAATATGAGTATATTGTAATCCCCCTTAAGAATTTGGACGCCCAACAATTTTACAACTGCCAATTTTAGGCACCCAGTTTCTAAATCCTGGCTAAGACACTGCTTGCCGTCCTAAATATGAATTCTCCAACCATTGAATTATAAATTTCTGGATGAACAGAAGTACATTTACTGCATGTAAAGACAATTACAGCAAGGCAAACTTTTATTGAAACCATCCATCTCCAGGGAATCGTGTGAGTTAAAGAATAGAAATAATTTTTAAATTAAAAAAAAAAAAAATCCCTACCTACCCTACCTATATATTTGGGGGATATAGTAGGAACCAAACACTTTTTTTCGCCTAAGTAGTAATTGATAGTGCTGTGTAGAATTTGAATTTGTATTCATATCTTGATTATTATCACTTTTTCTGTCATATTTAAGCTTATTAGTGACTTATTAGTGACGTCATTTGTAAATGGTTGAGGATATTGGAGAACTGGGCAAAAATCACCCCAAACCTCAGAGTCACTGGCAACCGTCTTACATGCCCAAGTCTAAATTTGAGCCTGGGCAGTGGTGAGATACAGTGAGTAGTCAGTGGCAATGCTGTAGACCACTTGGCCATCAGGACAGGCCCCTGGTGTGTAGAAGTAGTATGTGAGATGGTGTAAAGCAGACCTAGCCATCATTGGCTTTCTTTGCTGGACCCCCCTGTTTTCACTCACACATCTAAGGTAGGACAATACTATCGTAAGATTTGACCGGCAGAGGGGTGATATTGGTCAGAGCACAATAGTAAGCCTTTTCTTTTCAGGATATTTTGATACTTATTGTTAACTCTTAATATGTTTATCTTCACCAGAAGATACTTCATATTTTTTATTTGACACTTTCTTCTGTTTATTTAATTTTTTTGATACTTTTTCTCTTCAAATACCTGAAGCCCCATAAAATTACATAAGGTTGTTTTTGGCCCTCTATCATAATCTAACATTAGTGTAATTATAACTTAAATCTGTTAATTACTTGTCCCGAATACATGTATTTCACATTCCTATATCCCACAGTTAATGTTCCAAAATAATTTGTATGTTGTGTTCAAATTCAGTTGAGATAAGGTATATCAACAGACAGAGTATTGCAAAAATTAAATAAACAGAAGGTAGTATCAAAAGATGAATTTAAAGTACTGTATAGTAATTTTATGGTACATTGTACTTAATGATTGGATTTTCTGATTATTTGGTGTGTATTTCAGGCATGATGTAGCTACTAGTTATGTGGATCCCGCGATCAAGGCTGTACTTGAGGCTTGTATAACAGAGAATGATGCTGACAGACTTGTCTCCAATCTGCAGGTAAATCTTCAAAGTTCTAGATTTCGTAGATGAATAAAAACAAGTGGATATGAAACCGTTCAACCAAAACTACCAGGCTGCGGCGCATACCCCCAAAAAGTTCTGCGCATGTTGGTGCGCAGCTTTCTTTGTAAATTTGAATGATATGAAAGCCCTCATTGGTCATTGTTGCCCAGTGAGGTCACACTGAGACCAGATTCAAGACCGCTGGGATAGCCAGGTCTTTACTATAGCACATACAGTAATTGGTCACTTACTACATATCCATTCTTTTATTTGTCTAAGACAATTCTGTCCTCACAAGAGGTACATGATAAGAGTTAAGACTTTAACTTTATTCATCCAAATCTTTAAAGGGTCTCCCTATTCAATAAAGAAAAGGTAGGCTGATGATAGGGAGAGAGCAATACAAAAGCAATGTAAATGTATTGATAAGAATTTTTTCTAAGAAGAAAAGAGCATTTTAACCCTTCTACTGCTGGTGGCTAATTTTGCCAAGACAAAATGACACATGAACACTAAAATGACTGAAACCCTGGCATATGGGTACTCATCTGAGAGTACCCAGTGAGAGCTATCTAATGAATACCAACATGACAGGGTTTAGTTGGTTTACACAACTCTTTGCATCCTTGTGCTTTAAATGAATGTAGAGCCTTAGCATTGGAAGGGTTAATAAGATACTACATGTGTTATGATATGTTTATGATAGTATCCTTTTGTTCTGTAAGTAGCACAGTATAATTGATATTTTACTGATCTTTTGCAGGGTATTCCTGTCCTGGCCAGGATAGGTGCCGATGATCGTACGGTCCATCCTTTCTTCGTGCGGCGCATGTACCGAGTACTGAAGGAATGGAAGATCAATGTCACCTACACAGAGCTGCCTGGGAAGGAACACTGGTGGTGGGATACATGGTAATGGTTCTTAACCCCCCTTCCAATGCTGAGGCTACTTTAGTCCAAAGCCATCACCTTGATTTACAAAGATATTTTTGCAGCAGCAGACTAGGCATTGGATATTTTATTCAAATCCCTTTTATTGGAAAGACTTCTGGTTATGACCCTTTTTTCGCACCTGGAACCTCACGTTTCACGCTGTCTAAGATAAAGGTATTCGGTTTATAGCCTTGTTAGATCCACCGAAATGTTCACTCGACCTTCCTTCCCTAGCAGGCCTGTACACACGGAACCAATTTAATACCCCGTGGGATATTTCAGAGCAGCTGGCAGCATATAGCGCAAAAGCTCTAAGCACTGCCTAAGATAGTGTTCGTTGATCTTTATCTCTCCACATAAAAAGTGGTGTCTACCTTTCTGTAATCAGTTATTAATATAGGTGTACTGCGCTATACCTCAGAAGGTTACTGTAATATTTTTCCTATTTCCTTAATGTACTATAAAATTCTTTTGTTATAACATTTCTAGCATCTTTCGGGTCTAAGTTTTCATGACCATGTTTATGTTCCTGTGTTTTCTTGCTATGTTTTTTTGATTTGGCCAAAAAACAATACAATACAATACATGGACGGAAAGTTTTTTGAAGAAATTATAATGGAAACATAGAAAGTATATCTTTTGATTAAACATAGATAGGAAAAACAGAAAGTATGCCTTAGTTTCCCTAATTTAGGGGCCTACCAATTGCACATAGTAGAACTAGGTTGATCTATATACATGTATATACCAAGTATGCAAATAATTGAAAATAAATTGGTCTTCAGAAATTGTGACTGATCATCAAAATTGGAAGTAGAAATAGTGAGATCTCGAATTAATCGATTAATTGGAAACAACACTATGAATCAGTTCATGTGAATGACTCTGAATGTTTCAGGTGATCCCTGCAAACTAAGTATCCGTTCTATTTCAGGGAAACTAATGATGGCGGTGCTGTCCATGATCGTCAGCTCAGGGACTTCACCAATGACCATGCTGCTCTCCCTGGTGGCCCTGAGCGGTACTGTGACAATAGCGGAACATGTGGTGAGAAAACAGAGGCTGCTGCTAACAAATACACAAAGCCCATCAGCAGCACACCCAGTTCTTTCACCTATACTGTGATCAACCCAGCCTTCGGGGGCAGCATGTATGGACTGCAAATAACACTGCAGATGGTGCCCCACAGAAAAAGCACAATTAAGGTAAGTATTTTCTCAATGAATGACTAACCTTTCCAATGCTGAGACGATTTTTGTCCTAATCATAAGAATGCAAATATTTTTGAAAAACATCTGAACCCTGTCATGCTGGTACTCATTAGATAGCCCTCGCTGAGTACTCTCATATGAGTACCCATGTACCAGGGTTTCAGTCATTTTTTAGCTTTTTTGTATCATTTTGTGTTGGCCAAATCAGCCACCAGCAGCATAAGGGTTAGAATCCGACAGCTACTCACACATTTTTGCCATCAGTATTTTAAAGAATATGCAACTCTGGGGCATCATTTTGATAACTTACATCTATGACTTTTTTTCAGGCTTAGTTATTAACAATTAAGGGTGCTTTTCTTACCCAAAATACCCATTATTTGGACCATGTCGGTATGAAATTGATGAAAGGTTATTCTCTTTCTTATTTTCAGTGTGACATAATTGATCATCAGGTCTCTCTTGACACCACAAATGTGGCTAGCTTTGCGATAAAGACTGATGGCTGGCGCAGTTTACCATCTAGTGCAGAGATTCTTATTGATGGCCAGCCTGTAAAGATTGAGGAGAAAGAGGCCAAGGAGGAAAAGATCAAGGGAAAGGTGCAGCTATGTAGGATAGATGGTAAGAATTCGTTACTTCAGCCATCCATGCTTAGGGTAGCTTTTTATCAGTGTTGTCTGCATGCATGGTACTTCGGTAAATATGTATACACACACACACATGTATATATATATATATATATATATATATATATATATATATATATATATATATATATATATAGATATAGATATATATATATATATATATATATATTTATATATATATAAATATATATTTATATATATATATATATATTTATATATATATTTATATATATATATATGTATATATATATATATATATATATATATATATATATATATATATATATATATATGTATATATATATATATGTATATTTATATATATATGTATATATATATGTATTTGTATATATATATATATATATATATATATATATATATATATATATATATATACATATATATATATATATATATATATATATATATATATATATATATATATATATATATATATATATATAAATATATATATATATATATATATATATATATATATATATATATATATATATATATATATATATATATATATATATAAATGGATTAAATGAAAAGCAGTTTTTCTGTGGTTAATGCTACGTCTCATCTGTATCTGCATCTTTGTATTTGCTCCCTCATCCAGCTTGTATGTTAATATTGATTTTGCAGGCAATTGGGATGTTTGTACTGAATCACAGCCATCCTTGAGGTCACCATCTACTCAGGGACCTGCTAGGAGGGTAGCAGAAAACCCTTTTCTCATTGTTACAGGTGTGTATATTTTCTATGAGCTATTCTTTAAGTAGAAGATAACCTTTCACAGCCTTGATTTGATTCAAATAGCAATTCATTTTTTTCTACAAAAAGTTCATGAGTATGAGAAATCCTGGCCAGTGAATCTATTTTAACTATTCCTACCTGTAGCTCCAAAAGTATGTATGGCACTTGTAGCTACAAAAGAATGTACAAAACCTGTAGTTCCCATAGAATGTACGAAACCTGTAGTTCCCATAGAATGTACGAAACCTGTGGTTCCCATAGAATGTACGAAACCTGTAGTCCACTCTTACTACCTTTACATTGCTTTATTCATCTTAATGTTGAGCCGTGTTGCATGACTGTGTGTTCTATTGCAGGCAGTGGAGGAGATGCAGAGATCAACAGGCATATTCAGGACCTGGCTGTCTACATCTCCAACCTGTTCCTCCTGACCTCTGATGCTGTAGCTCCCATCATAAAGGATAACCAGCTCACACAGGAAGTCGCAGGTAATGTAGACACAGCTTAGGGGTAGTTGATATTTCAAGTAAAATTCATTCACGATTCATGTTTATCTTGTTCTATCCTGTAAATGGGTTGCCTACAAATGCATTCAAGGAAAAAGGCAAATTCTAAAACAAGAATTATACCATTACCGTATTACCCTGCATACAACACGCACCCCATAGATAATATGCACCCCCTCCCCAAGTCCCTTTCCCATATGTAAAATACAATTCCCCGTTAATAACACGCAGGCGGAGATGGGGGGTGTGGAGTGTCCGGTCAAGTACTTGACCCTTGTACCGTAACCCGCGTTGCCTCTTGAATTAGAGGCTTACAGTGTTTATAGTGCTCAGAGTCACTGTACAGGTGATACCAATTACCAGTACGGGTAGTCTATTTTCAAACATGAGCTGGTACATATAGGGTATCAGAATAGCAATCATCATAACATCGTCATGGTGACAGGACAATAGACAATAGGAACCCACTAAAGATAGATGTTCGCTACCATGCACGCCCCGCACCCATAGCATCAATATAAAAAAAGTTCTGTTTATGTACCCGTTGATAACACGCACCCCCTCCTTGACATAGGTGTTGTGGTGTATAAAAGTGTGTGTTGTATGCGGGGTAATACGGTAAACAGGAAAAATGTGTGCGAGTCTGCAAAATTAGTGTATGTAAAATATGAAATTAGTGGGGCTATATCACACAATTGAATTAACATACACTTACATGCATATCCAAAAAATCTGATTTTTTATGTCATTTTGAGATTGAAATTGCCTGTTTTTCCCTAAAAGAATAAACTTTAAGTGTTTTAGATATGTTTTGAACGGATCTTTAAGGCAACAAATAAGAATTTTCAAATATAGTTAACGATTGTAGAACTTATTGGCTGGGGTTTTCTTTAAGGTAAATTTCATATTTCTAGATATTAGTACCACCGATATTAATAGACATTTGGAAAAAATCCTCAAAGTAATTGGTTTGTGTCCCTACTAATTCTTGGTATCAACAAGTTAAACATATATTTGGTGAATTGTAATACTAATTGGTTGGAGTTTTTTTTTTAGATAAATTCAACCTGATAGTTTTGGGATCTCATAATAGTTGGACAAGCAAGCTTTCAGCATCAGTACCAATATCGCAAACAAAAGGTGTGTATGTCATTACATTTATGAATTATTTTGTCCATGTGTAAGATACATAAATCATCTTTTTTATTTTAACACATTAATGCTTACAGCAGCCAAAAGCAGCCTGACAATTCTTATGGAATACTGCAGGTAAAAAGTATAGTTCGTAAAATATCATTGGAGAAATATTAATCAGAACGTAACCATGCACAGCTCTCATTCAATTATCTTGTGAAATTATTCTCAATTCAATGATTACATCAAAAGTATCTTAGATCCAGATAAAATCTCTTGAAGGAGCTCTTAAGCATAAATAGACTAATGGATACCTTCTATTGAACCTATATTTGTACTGAATTTAACATGAATATATTGGAATAAAAATTATAAAAAAAAATAATAGACCAATGGGTTAAGGTAACATATAGCATCTATTGTTTCACCTGCTAAATGTTATCATGTTTAGAGTTACCCTTGATAGTACTTTTGATACTTGACAGCAATTGTAAATAGCTTTGTGATAAGGCATGAATTCACAAAGTATTTGAAAGTTGTGTGTTGGTATCAAATTGGTATTTCTCTTACATTTATCCATAAATTCTTTAAAGCATGTAGTGAATTTCGGCCACAGTGTCTGAGCTTTGATCGCTATTTTCGGAACATTTCGGGCACCATCAGCCAACGAAAATCATAATTTAAAAAGTGTGCGATATTTGCGAAATTTACGGTAACAGCAGTATAATTTATAGTGATATACTGGAAAGCCCAAGCCCAGCTCATCTGCATATCTTTTTGTCACTTTTTGTTTAGATGATGCATATAACACCGCTTTTCTTTGTCCAGATCTGCAGCTGAAGAATTGTCGTTTTTCTCATCCACGAACTGGAGCTCTTTATCTCACTCCACACGCTGTGGACCGTCTTGCGCTGGTACTAGTGGGCAATACGATAGAGGGTCTCAGAGACGTGGTCAGCCTGGCCACTCCCACTATACCACCCATGACCAGATCTCCTGTAAGTACAGCATGCATAATGATAATAATAATAATTATAATAATAATAATTATAATAATAATAATCTTTAAGTAACTCAGTCCAATGGTAAGGATCTTCCCTGAGGCCCTCTGGCATGTTTACAAGTAGCCCGAGGGCCCCAGGGTTACTAAGTAGTACAGTACATTGCTTTTAGGTATCGAGACTTGAAGGAAGGTAAAGATGGTGCACATCTGATTGCTTCAGTTAAGCCATTCCAAACTTAGGGCCCTGAATATGAAATTCATTTTTGGCCAATTGATTTATTACATTTTGGAAGAGCTAATAGTGCATACACTTCTCCTGCCCAAGGTGGGAATACCAGCATCTAGCAATAAGCAATGTAAATGAAAATGATCTTTAAACTTTTTTGTTGGCCATACTTTGTGTTATGACAAAATGTGTGTGCCCAGTGTATAGTCATAGATATATCAGTTTCATGTTTTGCTAAAAGGATTCAACTTTCCATCTATGGCTTGAATATTTGATGATATTTTTCTGACCAAATGACTTCTTTTGAAAAACTTTTAGAGGAGAAATGTTTATCAACAGAATTGTATCTTTCTAATTTTTGTAAGAGGATATGTAGGTGTAATGTTGTTAAAATTTATCTATGATTTATTCACACTTTAGTTAAGAGTATCAAGATAAATGAATGTTTTTAAATGTTTGGTTAAATATTCAGCATTTGCCTTAAAAGTAATTTTTGATTTTTTTTCTCCAGTTCTCCAACCTCATCCCAGATTTCATCATAACAGGACCAGACTACAGATCTCAAGGTCCAGGGGGATATCTGTGTGCAGGATTCTGGGGAAATAACTGGGAGTTCAGAGCAGACCTTGCATCCTGCTCTCATTGTATCTAGACACACACACATACACATACAAATCCTGATTTCAAGGTTCTGGGGGATCTAGAAGCCCTGAAAGGGTTGCAACCCATCTAGCCTTATGGCTTTTTGTGATTTACCATTTGAAAAGTTTTTTTTTTCATTCTTGGAGAAAAATAAGACTTAGCAAATTTGTATTCGGCACTCATGGTATGTAGCCCTTATTTAACCCTTCAATGCGTCAAGCATCCTGGCAGAAAGGTTAAGGCAGTTTTGATGATATCTTTTTTGCAAAATTATATTATAAACACTATTTGAAATTGTTAATCAGGTACAAATAAGCATTTTTCAATAATCTTGGTAATGTGATTTAATGCTAAATAACACTCAATATTTTCATAAGTACTATAATCTATAGTCACTTTTCAAAGGGGAACTCGGATCGTAAAGGGATTAAAAGCAAAAATGAAGGAGCACCAGATTAGGCTAAAGTCCTACCATCTTGTCAGATAGATCAATTGTTGGGTAGTTATCTTTTTACATTGCAACATGATTCCATATGATATATCTACCCATCTTGTTTGTTCTGGAAACAATGGACATATATGTACATTTTACATAAGATGAACATTTTCTTTTTCCTTACGTTATTTGATTCTATAGTTGTATTTTCCATATTGATGGAAGCTGAAGCGATCTATGAAATGGACGTTTTTATAGCATTTTAGTTCACAGATGAGTTAGGGATTCTAGCTAGGAAAAGCTATATTTGGTGATGAGAATAGCCATGAGATTAGGTAGGTGCTTGTCAGTAGTAATTTAAAATTATCACTACAAGTGAAGGGTCATTGATTTGTAAATAATATCAACATACCATTTTCATTCATCCAGTAAATGTAGTTGTTTTCATTCATTTATTTGCATTAGAATATTCAAATTAGGATTTTCTGTTACTTAAAGATAGGGTTTGCTGATGGATTGACTATATGTACCAATATGTTGTCAATAGTCTGGTCCAAAACAAATGGTATTTCCCCCCCCCCCCCCCCCCCCCAAAAAAAAAAATGAGTGTGTATATTTTTGCCAAAGCAATTAAAGATGGGATTCTAGACTATTGACAGCATATTGAAACAAATGGAAATTCATCACTGAAACCTCACTACTATTTTAGGGTAGACCTAACCTATTCACATCTTTAAGTGACATTATAAATCTTCATCAGCCCAAGATGAATATCACATGCTCAAATCATCACTATCATGTTGAACTAGATAAGGTTTAGAAGGTGCAAAGATCAACCACTTCAAACTTATTCTGGTATTCTGTTTTACTTGGCAGATTCAAATATCTATTTCCATTATGTTTTAACTGCCATATTTATCAAAACAAAGCAGTGTACTGTACTTAAGATGTAAAGAGCTCTCGTGTATCATGATGTTCATATACTTATTTCTGATATGCAAGGTTGGTTGTTACTGTGTATCAAAACACTAATGAACTATTGGTCTTCACAATGAGAACCTATATTTATATGCAGACCATTTTTCTTGTTATGCATTTTCAGCTGTGCCTTAAGAAAATAATCTGGTGGTTAAATAAGGTTTGTTTTTACAAAGTCATAAGGAGAAATTGAATATTAGTAGTAAGAACAACCCTTCTATAGGATTATTATTGATATCCAGGAATCTCTGATTTGGATATAAAAAAGAACATTTTCAATATTTAGACTTTTTTGTTTTATTTATACACAATTCCATCCTATTGAATTCTTTCTCAGTGCATGTGTCAAACAGAAAAATTATCTTAGATCTGTGGTTTGAATTTTTGCTTTGAGTACCTGGTGCCAGGAAAGGAAACTTCTATCCTTTTAACTTCCAAATATGATTATCACAATGTGAAAACTACATAATAAGATCATAATTTCTTTTGTTCCTGCTAACTGGTCCAGAGAGTTGAATAAAAGTCAAACTTTCATTGAAATAGTAATGATCTGTGTATTTACTGCAAACACCAAAACTAGCTGTCGTTAAAAATGTGTATGCTCTGTGGCGTGTGTTTATAGATACAATAATCATGGAACACAAGGGTAATTCATTGAATTGTTTGGTATGCAAGCATATAATGTTGCCAAGTCATGAAAATACCACCATATTAGTCGCTCTGACCTTTGTTGAAAGGGGATAGTAAAACGTCATCTGTGATAGTTATGATTCAGCATTAAAAAGATTGAAAATGTTTCAATAAAGGGAATTCACATTTTTTTAGTCCAATTCTTTCTTTTCACAGTTACTACGTCATAAAACACTGCTAAATGAGCTTATGGTGCTGAGCACAGAAATGAAGTGGCAAAAATGAGCAATTGTATAGATCATATTTTATTCATAAAAACATACTTCATAATGAAGGCAATCATATATCCATGATTCTAATTGTAATGTTTAATCAAATATAACAGTATGGCACATTACAATAGGGTACTCAAAAGCTTCATCTCAAATAGAACAGATTTATATGCGGAATCATGTACGAGTTACAAATTTACCCCATGTACCATTTTTTACCTCTCTAACTTTAAGATCTTCGGCCACAACCAACTAAACATGTGACGGATCACACCAGTAAACTGAGATGTTACTTTGGCCTTCAAAGTAACTGTTACCCTAGCAATGATTGTTTGTTTTCAATAGTTCATGCTTAGGCAACAGTTTAGTTTAACCCTTCAAATGCTGAGTCTACTTCCGTCCAAAGCACAAAATCGCAAAGATTTTTGAAAACCATTTAAACCCTGCGATGTTGTTATTCATTAGATAGCACTCGCTAAGTACTCTCAGATGAGTACCCATATGCAAGGGTTCCAGTCATTTTTCAGGTTTTTTGCATCATTTTGTCTTGGCCAAATTAGCCACCACTAGCATAAGGGTTACCCCAAAGGTAAGGCTAAGCTTGTTGGTGCTACCAAACCCTTGGAAATAAATGCCTCGTTCCTTCTCTTGGAATGTGATATACCTGAGAGTATGCCACAGGTATACTTTCCCCAAGGTCCTGCAGTTTAATGCCTCAGATCGAAAAATTCCAACAATTGCCCTCTGTGCGAAACTGGTAGCAAAATAATGAACATCACATACTCTTAAAATCTGAAGCAGTCATTAATGACCTGCAGACCCATAGAGAAGTGTTACTTCAGAAATATCCACTTAACCCTCATGCTGCTGGTGGCTAATTTGGCCAATAAAAAGTTATACAAAAAACCTGAAAATGATTGAAACCCTGGGATATGGGTACTCATCCGAGAGTACTCAGTGAGAGCTATCCAATGAATACCAATGTGAGCCAGAGGGTTTGCATGTTTTTCAAAACTCTTTGCATCCTTGTGTTTTGGATGAAAGTAGCCTCAGCATGGGAAGGGTTAATGTTCAGCTACTGGACACTTAAAATATGTCCAAACTTGGTAGGACATGGAAGCAGCCAGTGTGCTGGACTTGCAAAAATAAAAAGTAAGCCTCTGGTATAATACATATTTGTTTTTGCTACAGCTGTCGATGCCCAATGGGACTGATTGGTAAACATATGCTAAGTGTGATGTATACCTGAGACAACTGATGATTGACTTAATGATTGCCCAATCTTTCTAGTTTACATTAATGATACAAATATTTAAATGAGACAATGCCAACAGATTCTTATCCCATTACAATGTCCATTTCAATGTTGAATTGACCTAAAATATTATGACTTGTAATACAGGTCTCTAAAAAATAACAATGGATCAAGTCCATTTTGTCCATGAAATCTGTAACACCAAAATCACAAAATCATCAGCACTTAAATGCAACCATAATGGAGGTACTTCTTGTAGGGGAAGTTCCACATCTGGACTTGTTTTTAATATGCATAATAAAATCATTTTACACAACCTATTTCAAATCTGGTCAGTGAAGTATGCTTCATTTCAAATTATACCTAAAGTGAATATAAAATTCATTAGACATTCATAAACTCCATCTATAAATACCCTCTTCCTAGTAAGGAATCTTATAAACTGTCTATCGATTTTAAATTATACCTGTGTGCATCTCAGAATTACCTGAAATTTCTAGCTATATTAATGGGTAAACATATCTGTATTAATCATTAAGCTACTCAAATTCATTTTATTCTCACACCCCTCACCCAATATTACCTTTTATCACCCTTTCCATTAGGGCTGCACTCACCACTCACAAACTCGAGTGGCTCGAGCCCTGGGGCAAACTCGCCGAGCTCGAGCTGAAATGTTCGAATCGTGAGCTCGTCCATGTTAGGAACACAAACGTAACACAGAGCACCTAACACCCATTATCAACATACATAACTGCTTATCACTGTCATGTCTTCTTTACAATCTCCAATGTATACATTCAAAAAGATGTTGAATGTTATACTGACCTTTGTACCTCGTCGGCATGTTTTAAAATTAAACAAACATGGCAATGTTAATAAATCTCCGCCAATAAATATTTATTACTTTATAGCTGGGCTAAAAGATTAGTATTTTTTTTTGGAAAATATGAACGTCCGTGAGCTCATGAGCTCACGAGTCAAACGGGTGGTGAGCTCATGAGTTGTTTTCCCTCCGTGAGTGCAGCTCTACTTTCCATTGTCTCTAAGTAAATCAATGAGGTTAGCATTCTTTTTCAGCCTTCTCCTTACTTCACCACATAAGAAAGATTTGACAAGGAACACATGTGTCCCTTGAATAATACCTAGCAACTATTTTTCCAGCCCTAGTTATGCAGATTCCTGTACTACCCTAGACAGTAAGGAAGACACCATTTGTATTGAATGCTTTAGTGCATATCCCATCAATTATGCAATAAAGCACGTTCAACACACAGGCAATTTCGCGCTAAAAGACCAATGATAAGACAACTTAACCCTTATGCTGCTGGTGGCTAATTTGGCGGCAATTTTGGCCAATACAAAATGATACAACAGACCTGAAAAAGCTATCCAATGAGTACCAACATGATAGGGTTTAGATGGTTTTCAAAAATCTTTGCGTCCTTGTCCTTAGAACGGAAGTAGCCTCAGCATTGGAAGGGTTAAGCGGTCATTAAAAACTGGTGGTTAAAAGTTAGAACTAACAGGGAATGCATGTGCATTGTCTCTACTTATTTGATGATTCTAGGTTTTAACTTTCATATCCTAGGTAAGCCATTTAGGACCTGATTTTCAGATCAAAGACAAGACTTTCTTGTTTCTGATTTTTATGTCATATGTAAGACTTTCCTGTCCCGGATATACATGTCATAGGTAAGACTTTCTTGTCCTGGATTTTCATGTCATAGGTGAAAACTTCTTGTCCCAGATGTTCATGTAATAGATAAGACTTTCTTGTTCCTGATTTTCATGTCATAGAGTAAGACGTTCTTGTTCCTGACTTCCATGTCATAAGTAAGAATTTCTCGCTCCAGATTTTCCTGTCATAGATAAGACTTTCTTGTCCCGGATTTTCATGTCATAGGTAAGACTTTCTGGTTCCCTATCTTCATGTCATAGGTAAGACTTTCTTGTCCCATATTTTCATGTCATAGGTAAGACTTTCTTGCGCCAGATTTAATGTCATAGGTAAAACTTTTTTGCTCCGGATTTTCATATCAAAGGTAAGATGTTCTTGGTCCTGATTTTCATGTCATAGATGAAACTTTCTTGCTCCTGATTTTTATGTCATAAATAAGCCTTTCTTGTCCCAGATTTTCACATCATATATAAGGTTTTCAAGGCCTCCATGTCTCAGGCCTGCATTTCATACTAAGGCAAGTCTTTCAAGTGGCCGGCCCTGTTGACCATCATGATGAGAAGGCAAAGTAAATTCCTACGACTGCTAATAGAATTCCTACTGATACTAACATGCTTTTAAAGTTCTCTTTCCTAAGGGAGCTTAATTCTGTCTCTGAAAAAATAAAAAATAAAATTTCAATCAATATAACATGAATTTAACAAGAAAATTCTCCTTATCAATGATGGGATATATCTTGTTAGTGAATTCCATTGGTAATCTCTAAAATGTATAATAGCATATATATATTTATAGTGTTGTATGTTTAGCTCTGTTATGTCAAAGGTTAGTGTATCGAAGGTGCCAAAATTAAGGAATATTATCATGGAAACATTATTGTTCATAACTTGCAATTATTCACTGCACCATCTCTCAACAGTTAGCCAAAAAGACATTTCAAGACAAATTTAGAAAGAATAAAGGTACTCTTAAATAATTAGATCAATTTGCATCATAAAAGCAATTTCAATATAGTATTCACTATTCACATACTACTTGTAAAAGAAGGGTTGTTTATAGATTGGCCTATTAAACCAAACATATCACATTCTGTCCAGATCAATGATACGCTTCAAGAGGCACCTTTGAAATGTTGTTCTTTTAGGATGCCAAGATGTGATCTATTCATCACAACATCAAATTCCATGAATTTAAGTCTGTTTGGTTGATGAGGTACATTTAAATACCAACACATTTTTCAATATATAAACAATTTAGCCATTTGAAAACATCATTTCTGGACTCTTAATTAAATATTTCAAGTGGCTCAGCTGCTGGCCTAAATCAGAAAAGATGCCTTTTGTAAGTCTTGCTTACCATTAAGCCCAAAAAGCTGTTTGTTTCCTGTTACTCTACCCTCAAAACTTTTCACTCAAAAAATCCCTACCCTTACGTTTTTCGGCCCTTCCAAGTTCCAACTTCAAATCAAGTTAAAAAGCTGTTTTTTCTCAAAATAAAATAAAATAAATACAATAATCAAAAAATTATTTTTTTCCTACCTACCCAATTTTTTCCTAACTGTTACAGGAAACAAACTATTTCTTTTGGCATGTTTATTATCATATCACTTGCCTACACAAATAAAATGACTTTTCGTTTGTTGGAGGATTGTTCTGTTGTTGTTTTTTCAAATACCAATCTTTCTTCGGAATTATCGGTGTAATATTTTTCAATCTCTTCAGTTCTAAAATGATCAGTTTAGCCTTACTTACTTTGTAATGCTAGTGTCTTTTGTATGGTCTTTTCTTCTTTAAGTAGATCTTTCCTGTAAGAAAAAAGGTTATTTTACATGTTTACATTTATAGGAGCTGCAAAGATTCACAATATTACCAATAAACATAAGAAGATGAGGTACCACATTGGAGTAAAAATCATAAATTGCATTTTTACATCAATTGATTGATATTTTATAGCCTTTTTTTTCCCTTCTGATACCAACTGCGGTTACCTTAATATATATTTTAAAATATATCATCATAAGAAAGAATTTTGAGGAGACATCGAAGACTATAATCTCAACAAAAGGTGAGTATTCTATAAAGGGAATGGTGATATGCGAGCACCATTTATTGGAATTGAACATTCCAAAAAGCGCAGATATAAATAACATTCACAATACAACTAAATATTATGGTTCCTCTACAACTGTGATAAAAAAACTCACTTCTCCTCTTCTGTCAAGTCATCTAGCCTTAGCGACCTCTCGATTCTGTCCAGCCTCTTCTCACAGTCACTTATTTCCTTCTCCTTGCCCTCGATCTGCATTTAAAGTAAAGGAAATAAGTAGCATTTAATTTTTGTAAGCAACAGAGAATTATGGTGATTTAACAACTGACCCTTTCATGCCTATAAATCTCCTAGATCTATCACCTGGATGAGCGTTGTTATTTGGATTTATTATCATTTCTTTTTCAAGTATCATACAAAATATGCTCCCTGTAAAAAGATATTCCCTTAATAGTCGTGCCTTTTTTGTTGAGCTAGAACAATTCACCCTGGCACAAGAGGTCCTGTACTGTAAAGATATCACGCCGCCAGATCTGCCAATTTTGAAAAATTATTCTTTGAGATAGTACACTTTATCCAGAGACATCGATTAGTCTCTGACTTTATAATGTACATTTATCACTTAGACAAGCCACTCTCAACTTCTTTAGGAGGCAATTACAGCCAGATTTGGCTGCTAGCATCTGACACAATAGGTGAGGACTGACACTGGTCCCATTCACACCTGCAACCATATTAACAGGGCTTTTTGGTCAGACCACCTACTATCTTAGATGAATATCCATATGGATGGAAAGCTGCTTAATCTCACTGTGTGACCTGCATTGCAAATCATAGCTGTGAATCAACTGATGTACACTGCTTGCAGCCAATAAGCATGCTCTATTCTCTTCAACTTGATCCTTAATGACCTGCGTGTAGAACTACAGATGCTGAACAACCAGCCGTATCACTTGCTGCAGACTGGTCCAAATGTGAGCATATAGTAATTGTCCCCCACTTCATATCACCTCCCCCCACCCCACCCACTCCATATCTACATGTAGCTACTATATATGTAATGGCCATTAATTTGCACTTGGCATGGATCAAAGGGCCTAAGCCTGGTAATTAATTTCCATATCTTTTGCCACACACTATAAGTGAAATATCCTTTTTTGACCACGTCAGATTTTTTATCCTACCGTGGCGAAGCCTGATGTTTTTTCTTTTCTGGCAGAGCCAAACTTTTTTTCTCTTCTGGTGGAGTTAGGGGGTCTTATCAAAAGGTGATTTGTATACTACATGTACAAATGTATAACCAGAGAGAAATAACTAAGCTCATTTTGAACTAAGAATGTTGCATTTGCCCCATAGAACAAAAAACTAGATGGCTATCTTTACTATCTAATCAGGTGCAGTAGAATGCTACATTAGGAAAAGTTATTTGATTCTTGACAATCTTGTGCACCACAAAACATGTACCACTATCAGATTTTTGTCCATTTGAGCTCATGTGTGCATGAGCGATAATTGGGTGATTTTCAAATAAAAACTGTTTACGATTTTATTTTATCCAATTTTCACCCTTTGGTTAATGCATGTCTTTCTTACATGATGAATACCTAATCTGTACTAACCTGCTGTGATATCGTCGCCATGATAAAAAGTGATTTGCAACTGATGTCCAGTTGATGACATCCACGTCGCCGCTTGCCAGTTGCCGGAAGTGTTTGGCTGCTTAGTATTTGTTTCGATGTGATTGGTTGAATGGTGTTACACTTCGCAGCACTGTGAGGAGAGTGATCTAGTTTTAACACATCTCTTGCCGAAAGACCGGATACAAGATTCAAAGCAAAAGCGAAAAAAATTAATATGACGCTGGCATGGCCAGGAAGCGAGCGAAGCTTTGGATGATCATTTTTTTTTTTACTTCTGACCAAAATACAGCATTAATTGATTGACCGTAAATTAATGGCATACAAAACATAACGATTTTAAACTGTCTTACAATTTATATTTCGCAGCTGATTTTGACGAGAATGCAATGGCCAGTAGAATGAATTCTGGCGGTTCTATCGATCTAAACCGCATTAAAATTGACCCACGGACAGGCGAGAAATTCAGTTTTAACTTGGATATAGTAGCGGCCACGGCGTGGTATGGCCAGGAAGCGAGCCGAGAATTGAGCCACGGACGGGCGAGAAATTCAGTTTTAACATGGATATACATACATGTAGTAGCGGCCACTTTCATTCATATTTCGCAACTGATTTTGACGAGAATTCAATGGCCAGTACAATGAATTCTTGCGGTTCTATCGATCTAAACCGCAATGGTCAGTAGAATGAATTCAGGCGGTTCTAAACTGCATTAGAATTGAATTGCATTCATATTTCGCAACTGATTTTGACGAGAATTCAATGGCCAGTACAATGAATTCTGGCGGTTCTATCGATCTAAACCGCAATGGTCAGTAGAATGAATTCAGGCGGTTCTAAACTGCATTAGAATTGAGCCACGGACGGGCGAGAAATTAAGTTTTAACGTGGATATACATGTAGAAGCGGCCACTTTCATTCACGCACGTGCATTCATGCATTTCATCCAATGGGATGAAATGTAAGTGTTTGGTATTGTTGTACTGCACATAACGTCATTGTCGACCAATGAAATCGGTCGTTACTTAACCTACTAAAGATTCCTCCAGAACGGAAGTCGTCCGCACGTTGCCTCGCACGTTGGACGATATTGTTGTCCCGCACGTGGGACGGTGACAACTTTCTGGGTCCGTGTATGTATTTCTTATAGTGATAGTGACGTCATATACACTCATATACACACACGCTCAATTGATGGATTGCGAGGCTTCGCGAAAGGCCTACGGCCTTTCGAGCTTCGCTCGCTAATAATAATATGATGCTGGCATGGCCAGGAAGCGAGCGCTAAGCTTTGGCTTATTTCATTTTTTTTAATCTGACCATAAGATTAATTGCATAAAATTACTACGATTTCAACCTGTCGCAAAATCATCATTTTAGAGCAGTTAAAGGCTAGAAGAACGAATTGTGAGGCTTTGAAATTTGAAACTTGGCGAATAATTTAATTTTGCCATAAACATTGAGTCCATTACGTGGCAACTTTTCCCGCTACTAAAGATGTCATAAAACTTACTAAGATTTCAACCTTTACCAGAATTTTCATTTTGCTACAGATTTAAAAGCAAATAAGATATTTAAAAGAGAAGCATGTAAAGGAAATTGTGGTGATTCTAACGATCTACACCGCATTAAAATTGACCCACGAAGCTTCGGATGATTTCATTTCATACTGACCAAAAGATAGCATAGGTTGAGCGAAAAAAATTGCATAACAATTACAGCAATTTCAACCAGTCGCAATATCTTTACTTCTCAACATATTTGAAAGCCAATTAAGAAGCATGTACAGGAAATTGTGACAGATCTAACGATTCAAATCACATTAAAATTGATCCACAGAAAGGCGTAGCGTCGGATGATTTCATTTCATACTGACCAAGCGTAAAAATTAAGATTAAGCGAAAAAATTGGCATTAGAATTACAACGATTTCAACCTGTCGCTAAATCTTTATTTCTCAACAGATTTGAAAGCCAATTAAGAAGCATGTTGAGGAAATGATGTCATTTCATACTGACCAAATGATAGCATATATAGATTGAGCAAAACATAATTGGCATCAAAATTACAACGATTTCAACCTGTCGCAAAATCCTTATTTCTCAACAGATTTGAAAGCAAATTAAAAAGCATGTAGGGGGAATAGTGGCGGTTCTAACAATTTGAACCGCATTAAAATTGACCCCCAGAAACGGGTAGCTTCGGGTGAATTTATTTCATACTGACCAAAAGATAGCATAGATTGAGCGAAAAAAAATGGCATAAAAATTACAACAATTTCAACCTGTCGCAAAATCGTTATTTCTCAATAGATCTAAGAGCAAATTGGAAAGCATGTAGAGGAAATTTTGGCGGTTCCAACGATTTAAACCACATTAAAATTGACCCACGGAAAAGCGTAGCTTCGGATAATTTCATTTCATGCTGACCAAAAGATAGCATAGATTGAAAGAAAAAAATG
Source organism: Maea johnstoni (assembly GCA_963942565.1). Lineage (NCBI taxonomy): Eukaryota > Metazoa > Annelida > Polychaeta > Spionida > Magelonidae > Maea > Maea johnstoni. Next base: position 30,123,595 of record OZ012686.1, read on the forward strand.
GAAGAATATTTACAACAATTTCAACCTGTCCCTAAATCTTCCTTACTCAACAGATTTAAAAGCAAATTGAGGAGCATGTAGAGGAAATAGTGACGATTCTAACGATTTAAACTGCATTGAAATTGACTAATGGAAAGGCGTAGCTTCGGATTATTTCATTTCATACTGAACAAAAGATAGCATAGATTGAACGAAAAAATTGGCATCAAAATTGCAACGATTTCAACCTGTCGCAATATCTTAATTTCTCAACAGATTTGAAAGCCAATTTAGAAGCATGTAAAGGAAATTTTGGCGGTTTAACGATTTAAACCGCATTTAAATTGACTAACGGAAAGGCGACTAGCTTCGGATGATTTCATTTCATACTGACCAAAAGCTAACATAGATTGAGCGAAAGAAATTGGCCTTCACACTACAACGATTTCAACCTGTCGCAAAATCTTTATTTCTCAACAGATTTGAAAGCAAATTGAGAAGCATGTAGAAGGAATTGTGGCGGTTCAAACGATTCAAACCGCATTGAAATTGAGCTACGGAAACGCGTAATCTCAGATGATTCTAGTTCATACTGACTAAAAAGTAGCATATAATTATAGCAAAAAGAATTGGCATTAAAACCACAACGATTTCAACCTGTCGCAAAATCCTCATTTCGCAACAGATTTGAGAGAGAATTAAACGGCAGGTGGAATGAGTTATGGCGGTTTTAATGCTCTAAACCGCATTAAAATCGAGTCACAGAAAAGCGAGTATTCATAAATCTATTTTAACTGTTCAACATATCGTCCTGAACACCGTCACCGTGTCGGCTCTCCCCGACGTCGCGTGAGCATGATTGTTACTTTGTTGCGTAGTTTCGCGTGATGCCTGATCAAAACGCTCTTTTGATATAATTTAAAGTGAACAGTCAATACTTATTACGTGACAAAGTAATGTTCAAAGCATGGAAAGATCTGGCGGCAAAATGAGCCCTTAAAGCAAAAGGTGATGTTCATTTCCCAGACTTCCCTTCAGACTTCAGAAACTTGCGCCTGCGTGACCGGATGTACTAAATAATACTTCCGTTTACGCGCGTGAGACCACATTGTTGGCACCTCAAAACTTTTCTGGTACATATACAGTTTGAATGTATACATTGTATCTACATTAACGTACACACACGTACGTTACATGAATGCTCGCTTGCGCTAGCTGCACTTCGTGCAGCAGCGCTGGCGCGCTCGCTAATAATCTGAGTGCGCTTTTTAAATCCAAGTGCTTAATCAAAATAAATAACAAAAATTGTGATTGAGATGTTTTTTGTAGTATTTTGCAAAAAAAAAACAGATAATAAAAAATAATCAGAGATTGGTGTCTCTGAAATAATACATGTAGATACATTTTAAAAATCAGGAAGCAGAGATTAAGGACATCTAAAACATGCCCTATCCCCATTTATATGGAAGGCCAAAGAGGACAAAAAGAGCATTTTCTAATATTAATAAATGATTTATTAATAATTTAATATTAATAAATGATTTATTAATATTAATAAATGATTTATTAATATTAAGAAATATTTATTAGTATTGAGAAATCATTTATTAATATTAAGAAATCATATATTAATATTAAGAAATCATTTCCATTTATTAAAATTAAGAAATCATTTCCATTTATAAAAATTAAGAAATCTTTCATTAATATTAAGAAATCATTTATTAATATTAAGAAATGGCATTTATTAATATTAATAATTGATTTATTAATATTAGAAAATGATTTATTAATATCAAGAAATTTATTAATATTAAGAAATCATTTTCTAATATTAATAAAGAACAGTGTTATGAATTTACACCAGACCCACCTATACTGTTAGGTAGGTCAGGTCCTTGTTTATGCTGTATGGTTTGTTGACCTGGATCCTACACCTTAGATCTATTTTGAGTGCTCAGAAAATATGGTTCTCAGATGTGAGTCATTGACACAAGCTAGGGCCTATTACGAATCACATTGATATTGTTCATAAACAATGGTTTTTGTAAATTAATTGACTTCCAAAATTGTTTTGCAATTTAATTGAATTTACAAACAGACCAAATATTAACTTTTAAACATTCTTATTTGTAAGAAAGAGGCAAACCAAGGTAGGGGTAGAGAGTAATTTCCGTTCCTAATTTTTTGTGGTTAAATGGAAGGCTGTCAATTTTTGGCCATTGCAGCCTTCAAGTCTGTGGCTTGGTCATCACACCACTACCTTCTTCCACCAAATTCGTTGGTTATCAAACAATCTCCATTATGTTTCCTATAGCCCCAAAGTCACTAGTATTCCTACAGGAAATAGCATGATCCTACATCCTGTGATGAAATTCACTGTAAGGAAACCAAATTGATTTAAATAGGTCCAGCAAGTAGGGTTTATTCAGAGAAATAGAGGATGTCTGGCATTGCCTGCTATAATTATCTTTCACAACATCACAGTTAACATTTTAGGAAAATAGTGTAGCATCATTTTGTGACTAAAAACAGAGTTGTTATCAATGTCAGGAACACTTTTATTTTCAAAGAAGTATAACATTGTTACATAGATATTTCTTGTAACCTTTTTTACCCCGATTGCCTGTGACCATACATTTTACACATGAGAAAACAGCATCGAGGGATTCATATCATTTTTGTAGAACTTCTAAGATGCATCCATACTAAAATGATGAAAAACTGGCTAAGAAAAAATACAAACTATTCTACTTGTAGCCTTTGTTGGACTACCTATCTAAAGACCAAATGCAAACATATACTGCTCTTATTCACAATGCAACTCTCCCAAGAGTGACATGCAGACAGTTGCGTGTAGTTTTCAGATATTTTATGTGTTGCGAGGAAAGAGAATATGAGAAAACAAATGTGGTCAGAAAATTCTCATCCAATTGAAATATATTGGTCAAATGGGCCGAGTGCAATATACCTGTCATGACATTCATGCAAAGGTTTAAGACTATGCTCTATTGTCAACATACGAAATTATAAAACCCATTTTCTTCTTTTTTCTTAGTTCTAGGAAGATACTAATTCTCAAGTATTTGATGTAGCAGATGTTTATTTTTAAGTCAATATTCTCAAGATTTCTGAGAATTTATGGTAGTACCTGTGGGTCCTGTTGGCTTGAGACAGCAGGGAGTTGGTGTGGGAATTAAACCAAGTGGAATGGCGATAATTTGACCTAGTCTAAACATATTTTTACGTAAGGTAATTGGAACCAATAGTGCTCTTAAAACATCAGCACATTAAGAGCATATTTATACGTTCAAGAAAAAAGTACAAGTGCTCATCATATCCTTTCCTCATCGATTCTATGCTGTAACAAATTATTATAAAACATCCTTATCACATCAAAAGTACCCTCCTTCATTTATACTAACTACTGGTTTATCTATACATCCTCCAATACAAAAGTATAAAAATATAAAATGAACAAAAAGCTAGACTAGATTTCACATAGACCTTGCATACAAGACAATGAGACAAGTTGCAGCACCATCGCAACTTAAAATATACAGAGTCTGACTCACCCAGAGCAGGGATTCAGAAAAGCACCACACAGTTTTTTAGTTCAAGTTGGACAGGTTGGAATTAAGCTGAACTGATTTCCTTTGGCACAGAAGTGCATTTCCAAAATTTGACACCAGAAAATATGAGTGCTCCTAATGATAGACACATTTATATGATTATATCACAATGAAAATATTAATCACATTACTGTTTTGAATACAAAAATAGCAAGTCATTCTGTTAATGTCTAAAAGGTCATGAAAATAATTCTAAAGCAATATGTTTTTTGGCATATCACAGTCATGATAAAGCCTACCTTAAAGGCTGTAAAAATCTTCGTCAGTATAAACATGATGAATCCTTGTAATACTGACTAACAAACAGTAGCAGATGAAACAATACATATTATTTTTATAACGATCCAGAAATTGAGTGGTTGAAGAGATGGACATTTGAGTGAAATACCTTACCATACATACTTCCAAGGAAAGGGGCATGATTTGTTTTCATCAGCAATGACAACACAGTGCCATATAAGGCAATAATTCTAAGAGAAGTTCAAATATCAACCAGTATGGAAATTACCAATTTCATCATGATCGATGCTTCATCTTGATTGTAGTTCCAATTAAAGCAATACCACAAGAAAAACATTTAACATTGACTTTTTGGTCCGATTTTTAATGTATGATTGTGTTGATCAGCCATCCTTCCTTCGGTGTTTTAACCCTTTTGCTGCTGGTGGTTAATTTTGACAAAACAAAATTAGTTGAAAAATGTTTAAAAATGACTCAAACCCTGGCACATTGCATGTACTCATCTGATAGAGCTCAGTAAGAGCGTTCAAATGAATACCAACATGATAGGGTCAAGATAATTATTAATTACTTTTACAATACTGTGCTTAGGAAAAAGTAGACTCAGCATCACAAGGGTTAACTTATTGCTGCTGCCCTGACTGAAGGTGCGACCTCCAGGGTACTCTATGGACCGAAAGCTTAAGCTCATATCAAGCTGCCATGACTGAAGGGGTTCTTTCAGGAAAAATCTTATCTAAAGCACACTTCTCTGTCCTTGATTCTTCACTTCTGTTTATCCTGCATGGGGGCCTGTAAAACACAATAAAAAAGATAATTCATCGAAGAGTCTAGTTAAAATAAAATAAATCATGCAGGTGGTAGCGGCTACCTGATGGCTTCAGAAGTGTAGAACATATCTTGCGACTAACCTAAACAATCATGAACCTATTCTGCATTATTATATTGAGGGACAAGTCTATGAAAAAGCTCCCGTGCTAATGCATGCCAACTAGGGATGGGGATCATTGAGAATTCTACGGTTCGGTTCGGTTCTCGGTTTTGCTTCTACGGTTCGGTTTTATCACGGTTTCCTAAACGGTTTAATAATGACATTTCTTGTATACGAAGCTACGCAATGGAATGCGTGGCTGAACTTGCCTGAACTGGAAAGTTCTTGAAAGTTCCTATATACTAGCTCCCTGGGCACTTTCTCTACGCTCAGAAGGCTTCTGAGCATAGTGAAAGTGGGCAGGGTACCAGACTTGAGAGATTTTGAAATGGCTGTTTGATCGTCGCGCTTGGCAGACATTGTGAGGCCAGCGAGGAGGTAGGTGCTGACAGTTTTATTATGCCTCCAGGAACCCTGAGCATGCATAGAAAACCGAACCGTTTAGAGGGAGGTCCGGTTTTTGACTGGTTAACCGCAATGCTCAGGCCGGTTTGAACCGGTTTCCGGTCCCCATCCCTAATGCCAACAGGTGACAAGGGATAAAATACAACTGAGTATAAGTAAATAGTCAAGATGAATTACATGATGACATCCATTATATAGCACCAATAATTTCTGGCATTCAATCATCAGAAACATGGAGAAGAATGAGGACACTTAAGATCTAGTATATTTTTCTAAATATGGTAAAAAGATGTTGACTTACCCATATAAAGTTATAGCAATCATAATATACCTTGTAAATAAAAAATATTCATCCAATCAGGAAGCCAAACCCATAGACCTTTTTTACTCACTACAACTTCAAAATCCACAATGAATATCATCACAGAATAGATAAGCAACCAATATCACACATTTCGTAAAGGGAAGTCTCGGACCCGATTTCTATCTTATCATTATGAAAACATTGGTTTTGTCGATCTGTTCTGGTTAAATTAGTGGGATTTAAATGTTAAATAAGTAGAAGCATACAATAGTTGAAAATACTCACCCTAGGTTTAGGGAATCTTCTTAGCAAATTTCTCCTCTTTTCCTCCAACTCCTGCTCCTGGGCCAGCCTTGCAAACCGTGGGGCTATGGGAGGCTTCTGTGGATAAGAGAGGGGTAACTATACATGTACCATAGAAACAAAAAATGCTCAAGCAATTAAGTTGACGAAGATGCACATCTCAATAAATAGCAATCAATCATTGCCTCATATTCACTTATTGTATAACTGGTATTTTTCACAGGCATTTAATTTTCGCTATTTTCACGCTCCCAATGATAGCGCTAAAATAACATCCTTCAAATAGATATTTATACAGTAATGAATATATAGTTTGAGTGCTTGAATGTGCGAATTTAAAGCAGTACAAATACCCTCCAGCAGGGCTGTAAAGCAAAATCTTTAGCACTTCAAATTAAAACCGTATACAGTACTCAAGCAACTATGTTGACGTAGCTAGGTGCAAATTTCAGTAAATAGCAATCTATCATTGCCTCATAATCGCTTATCCTTTTCATCTCAATAGGATTAGATAGTCTGGCTATGCTGGTCAATCACCTTACATGAATTCATCCAAACCAGTTATTTCAAAGGAGAAAAGGTAAGAATTGTATACTGTTAGCAAAATGTACAATACAACAGAGATATTACAGAAAAACTCAGATTGGCGCTATATCTGTAAGTACATCATTTTCAGTGTGATCTGAACAACATTGCAAACATTGAAGCATTTTTTAACATTGCCTCTGTATCAAAGGGCTGATAGGGATCTCATGTGCATGTCGGAGGTAGGTTCCATAGTAAACTTTATGGATGATTTGCAGTAAGTCATTCAGATGATGAATCATAGGCTTGATATACTCTACCAGGTCTCAACATCTAGGACCGCAGGACAGCCAATTGCAGATAAAAAATTTGCTAATGAGATGTCAGGTGAGTATTTCTATTTTTAACCTGCCCAGACCTGGCAAGTTGAATATAGTCTTGTTGATGATGTTGTGTACATATTATCATTACAGCGTAACAGCACTAGATGTTAAACTATCTCACCTTAGCCCTGGTCATCCTGATAGCCCTATCAGGATGGATATTTTGACACTCTTCCTTGAAGTGAGAACTCCTTCCATAGTTGCAGACATTTTCAGAGTTACACTGCATTTTGTCATAGTCTGTCTGGTTTGTCGTGCCACTATCAGCCGTGCTGGTTGGTTGGGGACCACCAGCTTGCTGTCCAGGGGTGGGGCCAGCATTCCCCTGGGATGATGACGAAACTGACATCTGCTTTAAGCCAAAGTTCACATCAGTTAGTGTTGCATCCAAGTTCTCTGACACACACCCTCCCAAGGGACTTGGAGCCCTACTGTTGCACCCTTCCTGGTTTCTCTGTGGCCGTTGGTCAGAGGTATTTTGCACAGAGGATGGGCCCTCTGGAATTGCTGGGCTGGTGGTAGTGTTACTGGGGAGAAGGTTGGCAAGAGGGGTTTGTTGAAGAGTGGGCATAAAAACACCCTGGCTCTGCGCCAACTGTTGCTGGTACTCCGGTGACATCATCATGGGGTTAACTGGCGGGTAGAACCCTGGGTACATACCGGCCCCTGGGTATGGGTACATGCCAAGCATAGGCATGGGAAGGAAGGGCATGGGGTAGACAGGCGGGAAGAGGGAAGGGTTTAAGGGGGGCATCCTTAACGGGAGCTGCTGGTTGTAGATGTCCTGCTCTAAGTGTGGTTGACGATCGACTGGCTCTGGGGAGGGACTTCTGGACTGGTAGACTTCTGGATCCCCTGGGAGAACTCCAAGATGCTGGTGGTCCAATTCCATACCCCTTCTTGCTTGAGCCTCAAGTTCTCTTAGGCCACTCTTGTCCAAATCGGGAGTCTGAACGGCAATCGACACATGCTGATGATCGTGTTCCCTCAATGGTCTCTCCTGTACCTGATGGTTCATTTTCAGCTCATCTTCTTCACCCTCTCCTTTACCCTTAATCTGTCCAGGCAGGGTGACCGCCACCCCTGCCTTCAACTGAGCAAAACCAATCTCCAACAGCTGCTTGAAGTTAGCATCAGCATTCAACTCGGGACTGAGAGGTCTGCCATTGGAGATGCTTGCGGTTAGGACGCCATCTTGTGTCTGCATACTAGTATTTGTCATGGTAGAGGCACTAGGTCCAGTCTGTCCAGAAAAGCTAGCCGATGCATTGGGAGCTATGGCCTCAACTGATGTCTGCTGCTGAGGGCCTCTAGGGGTGTCTGTGTCAGTAACATGAGCTCCACCTGCCGTCTGTATGGAAAGAGGATCCACTTGCCTCCCAGAATCCGAGGGGGGAAGGAGGCTGGTCAGATCTGTCAGTGGCGTTATCCCAAACTGAGCGTTCAGCAAGGCTAAATCCGCAGGTCCACATAAGACTGGGTTTGGAGCAGCTGGAAGCGCAGATCCTAGGTTCTGGACATTCAGCAAGCCTGAGTCTGCAGATCCACATAAGACTGGGTTTGGAGCAGCTGGAAGCGCAGATCCAAGCTTCTGGACATTCAGCAAGCTTGAGTCTGCAGGTCCACATAAGACAGGGTTTGGAGCAGCTGGAAGTGCAGATCCAAGCTTCTGGACATTCAGCAAGCCTGAGTTCACCTGCAACAGTTTCTCAAAGATGCTCAACTGCTCCTGGTTTGGCATCTCATCTCCCGCCATGCTCGCTTTTTGAGCAGCCACCACCGTATCAATATCGTGTTCTACACCTTTGTGATGGCCAGCACTGATCTGGCCTGACTGACCATCAAGAGCACTGCTAGTGAGGGAGCTCACTGCTGAATGTTGTGGAATTTGTTGTGTGACAGGTGACTTGGTTCCTGTGTAGCTGCTGGTCTGGCCATCAATAGCACTACTTTTGAGGGAGCTCACTGCTGAATGTTGGGAGGATTGTAGAGTTTGTTGAGTGACCAGTGGCTCGGTCCCTGCGTAGGTGCTGTAGCTGCTGGTCTGGTCCTGATCCACACTGCTCTCTAGGGACCCGCCGGCTGGGCTCTTGTGTGAGTCTTGTGAAGGCAGTTTTCTGGTCACTGGTCTCGTGGCGCCATCTCTAGTAGGTATCCTATCAGAGGGATGGAGGAGATGCCTGGGTAGTTTAAGGATCTGCTTGGGTTGTTTAGGACGCGCACCAGAATAGGCAACTTCTGGCTGACTCCCATGGATGATATCAATTGAACGCCCAACTTCCCTTGGCTGATTAGGAAGAGAAAAAGAAAAATTATGATTTAAACCTCATGTAACTGAAATAGTAAAAGGAGATCTGACTATTTTGACTATTATGCTCAACTATAGAGCTAACTTGAGTTTGTTTCACAAATCATTATCAAAAGAACAATAGCACTCAGAAGACGATTTCAAGAATAAATGTTATACATAGATTGGCGAACACATAGATCATGCAGTGAAATGCTTTTGCTATCAACAAAAAGGGCAACTTCTATGGGGACTTTTTGTAGAATGTTCACAGTTGGCCTTGAAATGCATCACCAGACTTTACTTCACTGGACATTTTTAACCCTTCCAATGCTGGGGCTACTTTCATACCAAGTACAAGGACACAACACTTTTTGAAAACCATCTAAACCCTGTCATGTTGGTATTCATTGGATAGCTCTCGCTGAGTACTCTCAAATGAGTGCCCATTTGCAGGATTTCAGTAATTTTTCGTGTTTTGTATCATTTTGCATTGGCCTGATTAGTCACCAGCAGCATAAGGGTTAAATGCATCTTTTGATTTAAACTACCGGGTGTCGGACTAGTGTGTTTTGGCGAATATAGGGATACCTGAAATGATCGTTTATAATCTAAAATCAGTTGGAATCTTTACAAATCTCAACATGTCTTTCACATGTCTTCAGCCGATATTTCCAAGAATTTACGGTACCTTGTTTTTCTGCAGTTGCTCTATTTCCGCATCCCAGTCCTCATCTCCTTGCATCCATCCCTGCTGCTCATGGCAGGTCAGGGACACCGCAGGTGTAGTGTTATACCATGATGGACCACACGCTTTCTCCTGCTGCTGCTGCGGCGGCTCCCTCTCCCTCCAACTGGGGACTTGCTGAGAATCTGCGCTCAGTGAACTCAATAGAGCCTGCTGAAGCTCCACATCTTCCTCCTCATCCTGCTCCTCCAGTGCTGCACTCGTCCGCTCGCTCACCTGGTATCCTCCGTCCATGCCATAGGCACCAACTGTAGAGTAGTCTGGTATTTCCCTAGGAAACCTATATCCAGAGGTAAATGAAATATCACACAATAAGCTATTTAAGTTCACTCTTTGTCTTAGTTGCCGTTATACTACTGCAGGGAGAAAGATAACAGTTAAAAAGTTTTTATATGTGGGGTTTATATGAATTATATGAATTGAGGGTTACATGCTTAGTGGTAACTAATATGTTAAGGACCCTCCTGATTGACCTTCTTGATATCATAAATTAACAGAACCTTAATAGTTTAACCAATAAATTTGTGGTAAACCATAAATTGAATATGAACTCTCATATCTTATGTCCTGGTTACTTGCAGAAAGCTGTAATGGGCCACACTGTCCTACTAATTTAATGGTAATGTAATGTGAATATGAAAATCTTTGTTTGATTATGTAAAATTATCGTTATTGGGCCACTACTGATGCGATTAAATGGGGAAGTCATCTCCATCTCAATAGAATGATAGGAGATCAACAGAGAGTGGATCGGTACTAATTGATACCAGCCCTACCAGACTTCTTGCAGTCCTTGCTCTGACATATAGCATAATCAAGCATCCATACCTACCTGGAATAGTTCTCTGATGGTTCATCTGTATATTCTACCAGAGGTGGTAGCTCTTCTTCAAATACCTCAGGCGGAACGTCAGCAGTGGCGCCACCTTTTGTCTCAATCTCATCCCACTCATCTAGGCCTGCAAAATACATTTATTATTATTTTCATCATTACTATTACTATTATAATTATTAATGCTATCATTATTATTATCATTATTATCATCATATTCTTATTTCCACTATCATTATTATTGTAGAAAAAATATTATCATCATCATTATTATTATTATCATTATTATTATTATCATTATTATTATCATTATCATTATTACTATCATTATCATTATAACTATTATTATTCATATTATTATTATTATTACTTTTATTATTATTATTATTATTATTATTATTATTATTATTATTATTATCATCATCATTATTATCATAATCATTATTATTATTATTACTATTATCATTATAATCATTATTATCAATATCATTTACCTTCCAATCCCTTGTCTATGACCACACCATTTCCATGCCGAGGATCTCGTTCCAACTGTTCCAACCTCTCATTGCTACCCTTATCTTCCTGGAGTCCCGATATGTGGGCGTAGCCTGCAAGAAAACCCTGCCTTCCCTGGGATTGTTGTTGTTGTTGTTGTTGTTGTTGATTATCTTGATATCCGAATTTGTCACCATCTCGTAGGTTTTTATGAGGAGAGTCAATATATCTCTGCCCTGACTTACTCTCCTTCTCTAAGAGTGTAGCTGCACTTTGAAAGCGATCACTGTTGCTCCCCATCTCATATTCCATGTGGTATCCATAGAGACTTGGATTATGGCTCTCTAGTTTTTCACGATAATCAAAGCTTTCCATGTCCTTGGATGGATGATAGTTTGCATTGTCAATATCATGTAATTTGCTTTTATCAATTGGTTGCAATCCATCGCTGAGTGTTTGAGAGCTCCTGATGATATCTTCCAACATCGAGGCTTTGTCCTGACTATTTGTTGGGAAATGTTGATTTTTGGCCATTTCTGTGTTTGTCTTTTTCTTGATGTCTGATTGCAGGCTGAGGGCTGTGGGTAACACTGAAGCTTTATCATGGGCTGTTTTCAGCACCCACTGTCTCTCACTTTCAGGTTTGGAGCTTGGCTGTGGATCACTTCGATTCTCCGCACCGACACAAGGATTGCCATTAATGCGTAAACTTTGCATCTGCCTGTAACAAAATCCATTTATTCATAAAGGTCTCAATTCATAAATATCTCGGTTGAATTTAAAGAAGAATTGCAATAATCATTTATAAAATACGCAGAATCCTTTAAAATTTTGCCCAGACATCCAGCTGACTAAAGAATGATCATCTTTATGGATAATAATGATGACGATGATGATGATGATGATGATGATGATGATAATAATAATAATTATAATAATAATAATAATAATAATAATAACAATAATAATAAATAACAATTGATACTTGATATATAACACCCTTCCACCTATGTTTAAAAGCACTTTTTTCATAAATGCTACACTTTCACTCCAAATATTATGGTATAACATAACTACGCGATCAGTTCAACACTGCTGTTAACTTATTAACCTATTAATTGATCCGAACATCAACTCACACAAAAACGCAAAAATAGATTTTCTGTAAATTCGCAAAATTTACTCTTCACAATCTTTTGTGAATCAACAGTAAAATACATTAAATCATGCACATAGGGAATTTCCTATTATATATGCTGTTTACTAACTATATATCCTGAACTGACAGCCAAAATGGAAATGTGAGCAATGGAAATGTACTGCTGATGGCTATTTTTGCCAATACAAAATGATGCAAAAAAAAATCCGAAAGCTAATTGACACCCTGGCAAATGGGTACTCATCTAAGAGTACGTATCTAGAGATATTCAATGAACATCAACATGACAGGGTTTAAATGGTTTTCAAAAGTCTTTGCCTCCTTATACTTTCGACTAAAGGAAACTCACCATTAGAACTTGAAGGGTTAATAACTTACAATTTTTGCCATTCATTTTCCTGTCGCAGAGTTTCCTGGCTGAGCTGCAGGGCTCTCTGTAACATGGCTTCCTCGTCCATCTCATCTTGAGGCTGCAGGGAGTCCAGCAGGCACTTCCTCTCCATCCACCTGTTCACCACAGGAGGAGGGGCTGGGCTCGGGCGACCTGAGCTACCTGTGGACAATACAACAAAGACAAATATAGGCCCGAGCTACCTGTAGACAATACAATAAAGACAAATATAGGGGGAGGGGCCTGAGCTACCTGTACACAATACAACAAAGACAAATATAGGGGGAGGGGCTGGCACTGGATGACCTGAGCTACCTGTGGACAATACAATAAAGACAAATATAGGGGGAGGGGCTGGCACTGGATGACCTGAGCTACCTGTGGACAATACAATAAAGACAAATATAGGGGGAGGGGCTGGGACTGGATGACCTGAGCTACCTGTAGACAATACAATAAAGACAAATATAGGGGGAGGGGCCTGGCCTACCTGTAGACAATACAACAAAGACAAATATATGGGGAGGGGCCTGACCTACCTGTAGACAATACAACAAAGACAAATATATGGGGAGGGGCTGGCACTGGATGACCTGAGCTACCTGTAGACAATACAATAAAGACAAATATAGGGGGAGGGGCCGGGACTGGACGACCTGAGCTACCTGTAGACAATACAATAAAGACAAATATAGGGGGAGGGGCCGGGACTGGACGACCTGAGCTACCTGTAGACAATACAATAAAGACAAATATAGGGGGAGGGGCCGGGACTGGACGACCTGAGCTACCTGTAGACAATACAACAAAGACAAATATAGGGGGAGGGGCCGGGACTGGATGACCTGAATTACCTGTAGACAATATAACAAAGACAAATATAGGGGGAGGGGCCGGGACTGGACCACCTGAGCTACCTGTAGACAATACAACAAAGACAAATATAGAGAGAGGGGCCAGGACTGGACGACCTGAGCTACCTGTAGACAATATAACAAAGACAAATATAGGTGGAGGGGCTGGGACTGGACGACCTGAGCTACCTGTAGACAATACAACAAAGACAAATATATGGGGAGAGGCCTGACCTACCTGTAGACAATACAACAAAGACAAATATTTGTGGAGGGGCTGGCACTGGATGACCTGAGCTACCTGTAGACAATACAATAAAGACAAATATAGGGGGAGGGGCCGGGACCGGATGACCTGAGCTACCTGTAGACAATACAATAAAGACAAATATAGGGGGAGGGGCCGGGACTGGACGACCTGAGCTACCTGTAGACAATACAATAAAGACAAATATAGGGGGAGGGGCCGGGACTGGACGACCTGAGCTACCTGTAGACAATACAATAAAGACAAATATAGGGGGAGGGGCCGGCACTGATGACCTGAGCTACCTGTAGACAATACAACTAAGACAAATATAGGGGGAGGGGCCTGACCTACCTGTAGACAATACAACAAAGACAAATATAGGGGGAGGGGCCTGAGGTACCTGCAGACAATACAACAAAGACAAATATAGGGGGAGGGGCTGGCACTGGATGACCTGAGCTACCTGTAGACAATACAATAAAGACAAATATAGGGGGAGGGGCCGGGACTGGATGACCTGAGCTACCTGTAGACAATACAACAAAGACAAATATAGGGGAGGGGCCTGAGGTACCTGTAGACAATACAACAAAGACAAATATAGGGGGAGGGGCTGGGACTGGACGACCTGAGCTACCTTAACCAAATTTCCTTATACAATATTCCCACATACAACAAAGAAATAGATAATCAAAGTGATAAGGAAATGAATAGCAAGTAGGGACAGAATTAAACAACCTGAGTTTCTACTTACATTACAACAACAAAATAACTATATAATGAAGGGGCGGCAGAACTTGATGTGACCTACCTGTATGCAACACAATAAAGAACAGTACATTTCTGTATGTAATACAACATGGAAATGATTACTGTGGTGAAGGCAGCAATTATGGCTTCTGAATAGTCTTACCTATGAATATCCTGCTCTTGATTTCTTCCTCCTCTTTGCTCTTCTCTTCCTCCATGAGCCTGGCAAACCTGGGAGGTACCTCGGTCATTTCTAGATGGCGCCACCCTGTCCCCTGCTGCCTCTTTCTGAAAATATAGAATAAAGACAAATAACTTATTATTGCCAAAAGTTGAACCTTAACAAAAATGACCTTATCTTACAAACCATGCTATATCTCATTCACTTGTTATGTAATTGAAGGTTATGATTCTTACACTGTGCCTGGCTGAATCATTGAGAATACAAAAGAACATTTGTAAGAAACCAGTGTCGCAGCATTGGATTCATAAAGAGGGCTCTAGCCTTTTTCAGCACAGCTAGGTTTCACCCATCTACCCTAGGAGATTGAGAAGAGAGCGCATTCCAAAACCTTGGTCCTTTTCAGAACAGACAAAATATAAACCTTTTGTTAAACATGAGTAGCCTGAGCAGTACATGAACTCCATCAGACTTGGATTTTTCTAAACCCTGTTCTGCCCAGATATAAATTCCGCCTATATATAATGGATAAAGATGGTTGTAGAAGACTTACCTGGTCTGTTTTGTCTTAGTCTTTCTGTTGATTTCTGGATATCTGTCTTCCTCCTTGTCCCTGTTCCTGACCAGTAGGTGGGGTGCCTTCTTCAGCCCTTCATTGGTACTATCCATGGTCTTCTCCAAGTAACTCTGCACACACATTGAATCAGAGAGAAAGTCTCATTGATAAACAACAAAAAACATTTTTTTCAGCTTACAAACCTCTTGTGTTGCTGTTCAGGAGTGACCTTACCCCTGCTGTGAAAGTGGAAGGAGGCATATGCATACCATCTTTCTAGATTTATCTAGTAGATGGGACCTTTGAATAGGTTGATATATTACACAATGAAATATACTTAGATGCATTTAGGGACACACAAATATTTTAGGGTGCATTGTACTCTTATTGATATACAGGTAAACTGCTACATCTATCTTATCTAACTCTTGACTTTCTTCTACCTTCCATAAACTTTGGTACTGATCGACTCAATATTACATAATTTTATGTACAAGTCTTACCACAATGTGAATTCAAATGGCTTGATCTGAATAGCTCAGGGTACAGGCTTTTGTAGATGGAAACGGGTCGCTGAAATTACCAAAGGATCTAGAGGGGGATTATTGATGACTTAACCCTTCCAATGCTGCGGCTACTTTCCCCCAAAGCACAAGGACGCAAAGATTTTTGAAAACCATATTAACCCTGTTGCATTTGTATTCATTGAATAACTCTCCTTGAGTACTCTCATGTGAGTACCCATTGCCACGTTTTCAGAAATTTTTAAAGGTCTTTGCATCAATCTGTGTTGGCCAAATTAGCCACCAGCCTCATAAGGGTCAAATGGCGTGTGGGTTACCTGTATATATAAAGAGTGTATTAATTACCTGATGCTCCTGCCTTAGTTTTTGGAGTTCCTGCTGCTGTTTTGCGAACTCCTCTGCCTTCTTCCTCTCGCGTTCCTGCCTGAGCTGCTGCTCTGTGTGGCGGCGAGGCTGCTGCTTCATCAGCTCGTGGTACTGAGCCAGGTGCTTCTCCAGAAGCTGCTGTTTCTGGGCCTTCTCCTCCTTCTCTTCTTCATTCTCAGCCTCATCCCCATCCCTCCAGAACTGAAAAAGACATCAATAGCCAGCGTTTAAAGGTATTAATTTTCTTTCCTCCTCCTTCTTCTTCATTCTCGAGCTCATCCCCATCCCTCTACAACTGAAACAGACATCAATAGTCAGCGTTTAAATGTATCAGTTTTCTTTCCTCTTTCCTTTTTCTCTTCTTCATTCTCGAGCTCATCCCCATCCCCCCAGAACTGAAACAGACATCAATAGTCAGCCTTTAAAGGTATTAACCCTTGTCACGCTGCATTGTCTGGCGGGGGCTAGGGCCCCAGAACTGTATTGTTTTTTTGCAACAAATTATGTTGCATTGCTGTTGCGCTGTCAGTGGGGGCAGTTGCACTGCCGGCGGGGTGTAAGTTTCTACAGCCATAAAATGCAAAATATTCAAAGAATCTGAAATAAAAAAATACTACCTGAAACTCCTGTTCTTGTTCTTTTTAATAGTATGTTTTTTTTAATAAGAACTAGTAGATAATATTAGGAGAGATCAGTATAAAACTAAGGAATAGTAGAATGCATGCAGATTTTGAAAAATGATTACTGAAAAGCAAGTATTTATAATTCATTAGCCCCACTTTAGCCTGAGATTTCTTAAGTTTTACATGAGTATCTTCTCATGAAAACCATATATTCAGAATCCTTGTCAAAAACTAATAAATAGGCTGATGACTATTATTTGTTTATATGTTTTATTTTGTTATGAACCATCCTAAAGTAAATGGAAAGCAAGTAAATTTTGTCAGGAACGAATTCTGAGAGCGCATCAAAATGAATTCTAAAATTTCAATTACCTCAATTCGATAGCGCTATAAACCAATGGAAAAAAGAAAATCTGAAATGTAAAACATTAATATATAACACAATTCAAACGTCCTCAATCGACTCATGTGATTTTTATTTGAAAATTCTCAAGTTTTGCACCCCAAATCAACACTTGAACTCAAAACGAAATTGTTGATTTATGGCCGCCATTTTGTGATCTGAAGTTCGCTAACTTTCTGGCGCAACAACATGCACTGGTATAAAATTCCCATAATAGTTAAAACCTGCAATAGAAATACAAATAAATACATATGGCGATTCCCTACCTTCTTATCCTCCTTATGTTGTCTTTATTTTGTGTTGAACCATCAGTTATAGCCTTTTTCGAAGGCTTCAAACATTGATGGTTAACACGTTGTCAGGACTTGTAATCTTGTTTACGGCAAATTCGATTTCTAAATCCGTTTGCCGTAAGCAATGCACCTACTTGCATTCAAGTCTCTATTTTGTCAACCGCCCAATAAACAATTCAGAAAGTTATATATTCAAATAGATATGTTTCTTGGCTTTCGGAATATGTAAAATTTATTCAGAAACAAACATGGAAAGTATTTATTACGATTGTGTAAAGTGCAGCGAAAATCTGAAAATAGACCGATATTTCAAAATGGCGGCTGAAGCGAGTGCGAAGGAAATTGCTTCGCACTTGTTTTAAAACGATCAATACAGTTACAAAACAAATTTATTTCGAAAAACAAACATCATATTCTGATTCCCTGACATCCATTTCATGCAAATATTAACTTTATTGAATTTAAGATGTCAGGGATGAAGCAATCGTGATCGTTGGAAAAACCGGAAGTGGTCGTAAATCTGCCGACCGGCCGGCGCTGTGCCGGTCTTGACAAGCCAAAACATCGTTTTTTTTCATTTCTATCGATCTTAAATGAATAATACTAATGTTTTTCTTTGTCAATTTGACAAGGAAAGACATGTGAGAATAGGTGAGATATTTATTTCACCTATTCTCAAGTTATTTCGCCATAACAGCTGAATAACTTCTAGCTGTCTTCTTGATTGTACGCCACACTTGATGTATGAAATGTGGCGTACAATTGAGTGTTCATTTGCCCGGAATATTCCGGTCTCAGTTCCTGGGCCCGTGGGGACTGAGACCGGAATATTCCGGCCGTAGCGTGACAAGGGTTAATTCTCTTTCCTTTTTCCTGTTCCTGGGCCTTCTCCTCCTTTTCTTCTTCATTCTCAAGATCATCCCCATCCCTCCAGAACTAAAAAACAAGAGGGACAACTGTGGCGTCATCATGCCAATAGCATTGTTTGGTTGCTTGGCCTTAGTTTTCTTCAATATTTAGATTTTTAAAGATTTTATTTCTTTTTGCTAAGGGCTTTTTTCTGTTTCCTTGTTCTTGTCAGCATTTAAAGGTAATACTTCTCTTTCCTCTTCCTTTCTGATTGTTCCTCTCTTCCTCATCACCATTTAAAAAAGCCTCATCACACTCACATCTTATGGTAGGAAAAATAAGTTTCCCTCCTCTTCGAGATAAACATACTGTTTCTGATGTTTCTGCTTTTCTTTTTCATCCTCCAACATATCGTAGTCATTCAAGAATTGACTAGAATAAGTAACGTAACCCCTAGGATTTTGCCTGAGTTGCAGCAGGAAGACCATAAATATAAGCACTGCTCCCTATGGGGATCACAGTGATATTGGGCAGACTATCACCATTTTGCTGAGCAACTATATACATCATTTTCAGTTCATTTGTCTGTATCTTTAACCAGTACCCCTTTTATTCCAGTCTGTATGACTAAGACTAGCAAAAAAACATAAACTGAAGATAAGATAAACCCTTCCTTCTTGAAGACCTGTCATTTTTCATTTCCACCAAACTGAAATAAAGATTCCTTTTTTGGATTCCAAATGACACAAATCTGCACCATTTTAAAATTTGAGGAAGGGCTTTTTCATATTGTATACAGCTTTAATTTCGAGTGCTAAAAATTTCGCTTTGCTGCCCTGCTGGAGGGTATTTGTGAAACTTAAAATTTGCGCACTCAAACTAAACCATATATTTATTTTATATTTATTTGAAGGATGTTATTTTGGAGCTATCATGGGGAGCGCAAAAATAGCAAAAATTAAATGCCTGTAAAAAATACCAGTTATGCTGTATTTTAGTAGTTATACAGTAGATTCTTTGATCATTTTTCCCTCCTTTACCTTGTTGGCCTTTGCTTCTCGCTCACTCTGGGAGAGTCCCCCAGTATCCACATGGCGCTTGGTCCTCACTTTATCCAGGAAATCCTGGAGCTGTCTGTTCCTTTCCTGGGTATCAACATCAGGTTTCAATGGGGCCTGTTTACACAAAACACACAGATAATTAATAACTGATAAATAAAGCATCCATCTGTACCTTAAGGTACGTAGCTTGTGGGGTTAATTTATTGGACTCAGATTTTCACCTGTTCTGCTTTTATTTGAGTCTTTAGTCTATACAAATACTCATAGCTATTACTATGCCAAATTCCAAGCAAATCTATTAATATTTTAAAACCAAAAATGCTTGCTTGAAGAGACCATATTTTGGTAAAATTCAACATGGAGCCAAAAATGTTTCCTGTCAGTGTCCGAGCCTATGGGAGTATCTGTAATAGATGGTCTCTTACTCTGCTCAGTGATGGCCTAAACAGTAACAGTTAGTGGTCGGACGATTAAGCGAGAACTTGAGCATTTGGTTGAGGTGAGGCCGACTCGACCCGTTCCAACGGCATTTGAAGTAAACGATTATTTCAAATGTGAAGTTTCTGAATAAATTTTGAGAAATAACGCGGTCAAAACAGCCAAAAACAACAGAACTTTCGTTTAAATGACACGTAACGCCTCCGTGTCAACACTCAAGAGTAAACAAATCTATTGCACCATATTTGGTGCACCTATTCATCAAGTGCCGCAGTACACCACATGTGTGCCTGGCATGTGCCGGTGCATGCCGCGGCACAATAATGTTTAAAATCGTTTGCCTTAAAATTACGGCAATGTGGCCGTAAAACTTGAACAGAATCGATTGATTGTTCAAAATATTTTTCGATCAATCGATTCAAAAAATTTCTTCGCATCCGAACCCTAGTAACAGTTGGTCTGATCATGAAGATACAGGTGTATAGGCTTTGAAATGTAAAAATCTCAAAATGGCCCTATATTCACAGATTAGCCCCACCTTATCTGCGGTCTGTTTATACAGTGATTACATCTACCTATGAACATTAGAACCAACTAGGAGTATACAAAAAATCTAGAATTAGTACTTCAATACTGTCTATTATTTACCAGTACTTATGATTACAGGGTTCACCTTTTCATTAATCCTAAGTACATGGAGTACAAGATTTGAAAAATGCAGTAGCCAATAAAGATTTCTAGAAGCCCAAAAGAAGTAATTCATATGCAAACTCAGGTAATTTTTGATAATTCGCTAATGTTTTTTTTAGGTACCCAAGAACCCTACCTAAAACAACTTTAACATTTTACAAGCATCCTCTATTTTCATGCCATTATTGATCCGAAAAACTAGTAGGAAAAAGTAGTAATCTATCTGCAAATTTAGGTAGTTTTTGCTAATTCGCTACTGGGGGTCAAGTTTACCTTCTCAATTTTACAAGCATCCTCTGTTTTCACGCCACTATTGATGCCAATATTATCACTTGCATCTCCTGCTTGGCTGGGAAATTTCATGTAGGATTCTGTTCTTGCTGGATTGACTGTTCCATTTCCTATGTGCTGTCCATCTCCCTTGCCTGCCGACTCTTCCCCCTTTCTCCCTCTGTTGAGCAGTTCTTCCACGGCAGCATTCTTTATTTCCCTTTTCTTCATCTTGGATTCTTTCCTTTTCTGCTTTTTGCTGGGGCTTGCATAGTCTGTGTTTGCTTTGCTTGGTGGGTTCTTCACACCCATCAAACTAGTATCAGACTCTGAAAGTCGGCTGCATTGAAAAATGGAATAAAATAGAATTATCCAAATATGACATCCCAACTGGGATGTTATATTTGTTTTATTATATCAAAAACACCTTATTTTGGTAAGATATGAATGAAAACAACAATTCACTGACCCTATCAATAATCATATGACTGCAGCCTAACAGCAAACTGAAGTATCCCGGACCCATCCTATAGACCCCCAATTGAGAACATGTACGCTAAAATATCAATTAATTAAGATTTAATCTTAAACCTAAAGGGCTTACCATTCTTCACCCTAAGTAGGTATACTGTGCAGCAGTTCCTTTCGCAGCATATACTCTAATTCAATCTAAAATTCCATGTTGCTAACGGTCCGCCATGTTTTTTGCTGATTCGCAATTTGCACGTGCAGTGATAACGTGACAAACAATGACGTCAGCAAACAAGCAGGACGCACAAGCATACGATGCGTACTTTGGGCCATAACGGCCGATCAGTGGACATGCTGGTTTGCCAACCGTCTGTCAGCCAATCACGGATTAGGATCTTCACGTCGTGAGGTATAATAAAATCAAATATATCTATCAGAGTAGAGTACCTGAGGGGTGAAAGATTTCATTTCCTTTTGACAATTAATTGTCCTGTTGAGATTTCTAATATTTCGAACAGTAAGTGTTTAGAATACATGATAAAGACATAGTGGTCAAACACTAAATAGACCACTGCTTGGTTTTTAAATAGAAGGATTAGGAGAATTGATGACCCTTATTGGCTTGATGGTTAACCCTTCCAATGCTGCTCAGCAAGACTACTTTTATCTGAAGCACAAGGATGCAAATAATTTTGAAAGGCATCTAAACCCTGTCATGTTGGTATTCATTGTATTAAACTCTCGCTGAGTATTCTCAAATGAGTACGCATGAGCCAGGGTTTCAGTCTTTCTTCAGGTTTTTTGCATCATTTTGTGTTGGCCAATTATCCACCAGCAGCAGAAGGGTTAACATTCTCCTACATTAATATGTTTAAAATATATCTAATCAGATGAGTTCTTTTATCTATTTTCAAAATAACCAATATTTTTTTCTAACATAAATCATTACATAAGAGGAAGCATTTGTATGATCAAAGAAAGATAAGGGGATAAATATCAAGATGCATAAAACACAAAGTAATAAACTCAAATGCATACTTACTGCTTCTTTGCAATCAAGCTTTGTTGTTTACCAGCATTTTCCTTGTCTTTTTCTTCTTGTTGCTTCTTTAGTTCCTGTTGTTCCTTTAGTTTCTGTTGCTTCTTTAGTTCTTGGTCCTGAAGTTCCTGTTGCTGCTTCAGTTTTTCTTTTTCTTGTTTCTTCTGAATATCAGATTTGATCTGCTCTCCAATTTCTTGCATCTCCTAAAATGTAGATACACAGTGAAACCTGATATACCAAGAACCTCCATACACTGAGAACAGTCTCATGGCCAACATTACAGGAAATGTGCACAGCTAGAGGCTACCGTAGCGAGGTCCCTAAAAGTGGAGTTCTCCCTACTGTAAGAGGCTGGGCAGGGCTGCGCTTCCTGCTTAGCTGCACCCGAGAGAATCCAATGCATCCAAATCTATATACTAGGTCAAATCAAATAAGCTATCCGAGGGGCTGTTACACAAAAAGAGACAGCCTCACAGATTACCCCTTGTAGAAGAAAACTGAGAGTAAAAGCAGTTTTTATTGAAATGACTACATAAGAGTGGTATATTTAGGTAAGGAAGTATATGATACAGCTTACTTGCAGCTTAATACAAGAGTTTTAGCATGCTCCTGAGGGTTGAAAGTTGAATTTAGTGACTTTCAAAAGTTCTATGTGACCATTTCCTGTCATGAAGAAGCCACTAATTTCAAAGCATAGGGACATGACCCTAGAACATCAAACATTGTATACCTTGTATAATGTAGAAGGCATCTCGAGAGGAAAATACTTCCTCAGATCTTCTCATAATAATTTTGAATTATAACCACCTCAGAAGTAGGAGGGGAGGGCTCAGGCACTACTAAACTGTCTTGATATCAAATATACATGCATGTTATCTCCTGTAACATTGAAACTGGTCTACATAGGAAAGTGGTCTCTAGTGATATGTGCTCTCATAAGCAGGGATGTACCTATATCCCATCTATCCTAGTGCTGGACACAGCTTGCCAGAATCTTTTTTTTTTTAACTCTATAGAAGTTTCCCCTACATAGATTATAGAAGAATTGAACGCCTCCCTACTAGCACTAGCATGGGATTGGCCTTAGAACCCTACACATCCCAACGCTCAGACTTGAATTAACCCTTATGCTGGTGGTGGCTGATTTTGCCAATACAAAATGAAGCAAAAAATCTGAAAAATGACTGAAACCCTGGCATATGGTATTCATCTGAGAGTTCTCAGTGAGAGCTTTCCAATGAATACCAACATGGTAGGGATAAGATGGTTTTCAAGAATTTCTGCAACCTTGTATTTTGGACGAAAGTAGACTCAGTATTGAAAGGGTTAAGAGCCACGGTGCCACTATCTGGAAAGTTCTATAGAGGATTTTCTGAAACCCAACACCAACAACCAAGGCTGAAGGGTTTAAGCTATTGGAATGAATTGAACCTTAAGGATTTTTCATTGAAATAGATAAAGCACTACCTTTTCTCTCTTGCGCATGAGAGCCAGCTGGCTCTTCTTGCTTGGGGGCTTGGGTTGCTGAAACGATGGCCGGTTGGCACGCCTCTTGGCTCTCTGGAGTTCAAGATTTCAAACAATACAATTCCTAGGCTATCAGTTGAGAAGACATACATAGTTGTTTGAGAGATGAAAGGATTTTAATTATGATTATCAGTAATTGTCCGAAACATACAAATATATCTCTCTCAGAAGATACAAAGGAATATAGTAATGAAATTCTACGTACACTGGTTCTCAAGACATCTAGCATAAAATGTATAAAATCTATTCACTCAACTATATGAAATCCATCTTAACTATAAAACATCTTGGAAATGAGGTTAAACAAAGATAATATTTTTTATGGAAATGGTCTAATAAACCACTGATGAAAAAAATCATAAGAAGTTCTAAAGATATATGCCCATGTAAAATCTCAAGATGACATTAAGGCACAATTACAAATGGCACAGAAACTCAGACAAAAAGGATGTGACCCCTCATAAGGATTTTAAGAGCAATATATTCTAACTTACCACAAATGGGAATAGTTGATCTATATCAAGGTCGGTCAACTAAACACTAGAAATGAGGCTAGAAAGAGAAAATCCCCCATCTAGAATACATGTATACATTTCACTAAAAGAACCTGTATACTAGACCATTGAATTTTTTCTCACATATCACACTCTCTCTTTCAATCTTAAAATATTCCCCAACCTAAAAAGCTAGCTTATTCTAAGGTACCTACCCTTGTTTTAGCATTTGCACGTTTATTCGGGTTTTTCTCCTTGGCCCAGGCATCATATGAATGAAATCGTCTCAGCTGGATTAGAGAAAAATCAAGAGAAAAAAATGTTTTTAAGCTGGAACCAGTAAGCAGGGAGGGAAATGTTTGAAAAGATATTCATTGCTGTACGCTAATAAAATGAT
Source organism: Maea johnstoni (assembly GCA_963942565.1). NCBI lineage: Eukaryota > Metazoa > Annelida > Polychaeta > Spionida > Magelonidae > Maea > Maea johnstoni. Next base: position 30,148,248 of record OZ012686.1, read on the forward strand.
TCAAATGTTTTCTATATTTAGTATTTTAAGAAAAAAGGTGGTTCGAATCTCTTACGTTACTAATGATGGTATTATGAAACAAAACATATTTATATTGAGTTTTGCCACAATTGGATATATGGAACACAAAAATAGGTCAAAAGATATTGATAACACAATCTATAATATTCATTTTTCATGTATGCATCTCTCCTGAGCACTAGTCATGCTGCTTTTTTGCAATAATAGTTTTTGCCTTTAACATAGAAGCATCTTTCACCACCACAAGAATTATCTTAGGCCAGCTTCAGCCAGTCAGCAGCCATGTTATTTCTTCACTGAATTACTTAACCATAGAAATTATCCACATAGTCAGACACATATTTCCATCAACAGATGCAGAGTAACATCTAGAATCTTGGCTGATAGGACTATTCGGCAAGCATTTAGACAAATAAGTGATGGATATCAAAGCATAAGGCAAAAGTTATATAATTCATATAAACAACAGTCTTAGCATGCTTCTTCCAAAAAATGTATCAGCTCAGGTATTGAGTAATAGTACACATAAATGATGATTATCAAAATCTAAGATTTAGGTACTGCTATTTGAAAAGGATTGTTCATGGTGAAAATATTGTTTGAAAACAACTGCAAACATAGCAAAAAATAACCTACATCCTCTTCAGTCAGGACATAATCATCTTGTTCCTCTTCCTCCTGTTCTCGCTTTTTCTGAAATGATAACATTTAAAGTGATAATTTCCTGTCAATCTTCATTTACCCACAAATGCTTGAAGATATAAATAACAGGTGTTGTCTTGATATATGATGCTGTCAAAAATAAGGTAGGAATTGATCATAGTTTCATAAGATGTTTGAAGGAGAGTTATAGGTATGATTTTGATTGATATTCCTCCTAATAATATTTTCTGAAAATTTATGAGTCAGAGATATCACTAAAATAGACAGTATTGGGTGCTACAATGGTTAAAGTTAAACAGGAACCAGTACATCTGCACTCACAGTAAGAAACGTAAAGTCTGAAATTTTGCACCCTAAGGATACAGCACAGCAATACTACGCAGCTCGCATCCTATTACCTGATCACTTACAATGGCCCTCTTCATATCCCTAGCATTAAGTACAAGCTTATGAGCTCAAATTTCATACCCACAGGGCAGAAAATGCAACGAGACATTCAACTTCCAAACCATAGTACTGTATGTTCATTTCATTCATTCCCAATTTTTATTCCAAATCCTTATTTTAATGACCTGCAATCACCAGTAATACTATTAAGAGTTATGTAGACCTACGCAGGATTACAAAGAAGGGAACTACAATACATACAACAATAGTTAAGTGCTAAGGGATTTATATATATTTCATAATAAGCATTGTAGGGTCTAATACTAAATGTTATAATATACCTCTTCCTTTTTAATAGTCAGCTATGGCAATTTTAAGTTGTTGGAAGGACACACAGCTGGATGCACCTTACATGCTGAGTAATACCTTAGAAGAATAAAAGAATGGATATGTAGCAAGAAACCAATTACAATATGTGCTATAGTGAAGGCCTGGCTATGCCAGGGGTCTCAAATCTGGCCTAAGTGCGATGTCAATAGGAGACAAAGACCAATGAGTGCTCTCGTATTCTTTACATTACAAAGAAACGTGCACACCAACATGCGCAGAACAGGACTTATGGGCTATTCGCTGCAGCCAGCCTGTTCAGGTTGACCGGCTGCTTTCATATCCACTTGTTTTTATTCATCTAAGGTAAAACCTTCGGTGGTTGCTAACAAGATACCCTGGATGAAAGTTGCCTTCAAACAGCTTTGAAATCTTTTCTTACCTTATACAAGAATTCAAACAACCTCTCCTCTTCTTCCTCCTCAGGAGTTGTCTGATGAGACTTCTTTTTCCTTTTGGAAGCAAAACCTACAAACAGGTCAATCATGGAACTGAGTTTCACATTTAGTATTTCTTAACTTCTTTAAAACTATAATCTTAATTGCCTTTTCTGAAAGGATATCACCCATGTCTAATTTCAGGTTAAGACTGAGTTGGAATTCACTTTTTATCACTATAAGGCATGAATACCAAACAAAGTAATGCCATTCCCAATGTGTTTCAATGGGAGATTTGTTCCCTCATCTCCCCCACCAGGGAACCTCCATTCATCTTTTCCAAATCGAAGGTTTTGGTATTTTCACTAGCCCCAGATATGCAGAAAAGTAGTTTTTTCAGACCCTGATCTACTTTGCTTAAGCATTATAATGAGTGATATGACCTGATGTAGCGATCTCTTTCCTTAGAGCTGCACCTAGTTCCCAAAATGTGCTATATAGGCTGGAACATAGAGTAGCTTTAAAAAAAATACCCTTCTTTTTTGGCCAAATACTCTTATTTCTACAAAGGGTAGAGGGTATACTAGCGGGTTATTGTGGTGATTGGTGATAATGTCTGCATGACTGTAGTGATGTTTTAGTTATTATAGTATAGAACTTCATGTAGTTAAGTAGCTTCTTTCTTTTCGTTCTCGGAAGACCGGTGAAAATGATAGAATATAGGCCTAAAAAGAAAACTGAACTCACATGCGCTTACATTTAGCTTGTTTCATTAAAAAGGAAACTTACAAAAATGCAAAGTGCATGGATTACTTACGTCTGCGATTGATAGACTCGAACAGAAGTTCATAGAACATGTCAAACTGCAAAACATAACAGATCAAATTATGAATTTACGTCAATTCCATTGAATCATCAAATGAATCACAGTAACATTTAAATACAGTGCAATTTAGATAATTCAAGAAACTTCATGGAAAACCAAGTATTAGCAGGGACTTCAATACCTAGATGTTATTCATTTTCCCTGGTATTAGTAAGTTCTGAGTCCTTCTTAGCAAAACGGGGTAAGTAAAATCACTTTGTTATTGTCAAAAAAGATTAATGATAATTCAATACAGAGCACTTACAAAGAATTGAAACTCTTCGTCGTCATCGTAGAAGTCTTCATCATCATCATCGGAGCAAGGGCAATGGAACGTGGCACCACAAGCGCAGGAGGCTACTCAGAGGGAAACATAGGATTAGAAATAGCATGACAAGTTACTATTTTCCTTATGAAAGCATCCTATTTGATGATATAAATTATATCCCACTTAACAACTCTTCTTTACACATAAGTTATTTTAAGCATTTACTGTCATTAATTCAATAAGTGTCTTATCACCAACACATCACTTCTAAGGTCTAAAAAAAGTTGTTTGGTTCCTGTAACCCTACCCTAACAAGTTATTTTTCAAAAAAATCCCTACCCTAAAGTTTTTTTCCACCCTCCCAACTCCCTATCATTGTAATACATGCATAAAACACATATTTTTGAACAAAAAAATAATCCAAAAAAAATAATTTTACAGACCTACCTACTAGAGCTGCACTCACAGAGGGAGATCGACTCATGAGCTCATCACCATTTTGACTCATGAGCTCATGAGCTCGTGGATGCGCGCTTTTCTAAATAAATATTCATTATTCAGCCCAAAATATTTACTGATGGAGAATTGCTAACAGTTACATTGTTATTTCATTTTAAAATGTGCCTGCATATAAGAATACATAGCTATATTTAATTATTGCTTTCTATCAAGCGGTACAAAGGTCAGTATAACACTCAACACTGCCTTTATACATTGGGATTTGTAAACAAAACATGCTAGCGATAAGCAGTAATAAGAAAGTATGTGTGAGATGCTCTGTGTTACGTTTGTGTACAAACATAGACGAGTTCGCGAGTTGATGACTTCAGCTCGAGCTCGGCTCGCTTGCCCTAATGCTCGAGCCACTCGAGTTCGTGAGTGGTGAGTGCAGCTCTACTACCTACCCTATTTTTTTTCGGACTGTTACAGGAAACAAACTTTTTTTCTAGGCCTAATTAAATGGGTTGAATTAGATAAGACAAAGCTAGGTTCTATCATGAACCCAATCATGCTTCATGTCCTCCCCATAATATGACAAATTCTGAATGGAGACAGATTGTTGATATAATATGGCATTGCATTATCATCTCTAAAATATATATTGAAAAGCTATTGGTAGGTATCTGACGAGGCCTAGAAAAAAAATTGTTTCATGTAAAGGTCTGAAAAAAAATAGGGTAGGTAGGTCGGTCATAGAAAAAAAATTAGATTATTTTTTTGGTCAAAAATGTGTGTTTTTTGCATATTTTACGTTGAATGGAAGTTGGGAGGGCGGAAAAAACTTTGGGGTAGAGATTTTTTTGAATAAAAACTTGTTAGGGTAGGGAAACAAACAACTTTTTATTAGGCCAGAACTCTAAACCATTAATATGCTGCTGGCGGCTAATTTGGCGAATAGAAAATGCAAAATGCAAAAAAAAGAATGAAAAATGATTGAAACCCTGGCACATGGGCATTCATGTGAGACAGTGCGAGCTATCCAATGAACACCAACTTGACAGGGTTAAGATGTTTTTTTCAATCTTTGTGTCCTTGTGCTTTGAACAAAAGTAGCCTCAGCATTGGAAGGGTTAACAATATGTATCAAAAAATTTCCAGACTATGCTGTCACCAGAAAAATACCCCCCTAAGTATTGAATTTTTCGCCTATGCAGGGATGAATTGGAAGAGTGTATAGAGTAAATAAAGTAGTCTGTGTGTACTGACCATAATAGTCTGTGTGACTAAGCATGCGGTAAGCATGACTGAGCTCCTGAAACTGCTCTGTGGCTTCCTCATCATCAGGGTTCTGCCAAAACACAACAAAGCAGAATACACACTATGCAGGGTCTTAGACAGGATTCAGAAACTGGGTGCCCAAAATCAGCAATTGTAACATTTTTGGGCATACTATTTTTCAAGGAAACCCACAATTAAAACCATAAATATGTATTTACTTATTGAAGTAAGGTAAAATGTCCATATACATTACCATTGGAATTACATTGAGGTGAAAAAAATCATTAACATGCTTGAAATAGAAATTTTAATAAATTCCTTAGAAAAATATTTTGGTGTCCATAAGGATGTTTTTTGAGGGTTAGGGTGTCCAAATGATGCCCAGACACCCTGCAGGCTAAGACTATGCGTAAATATAATCAGGGAGTAAGGATCTAAAGGATTCATTTTCAATAAAAAAAAATTAAGGACAGGAATGAAAAAAGAGTTACTTTTAAGCAATGTTAACATATTGATGAACTTAAAATAAAAGTACTTGGAAATAAATAATGATCTTTAATACAAAATATCAGAAGTAGAACTGTTGGTGATGTTCTAATCAACATTTCTCATTCAAATATTTCCTAGCATTTATATTCAAGTGAAAATTTCATATCATTTTGTTGAAATTGACATTTTTAGAAATCCCCTGATAATTTTGTTGTGTCCACCTGTTTTATTTCCAAGGAATTAGTGCCCAAATGATACCTAGACACACTGCTGGCTAAGGCCCCAAGCCAGATTCAGACGGTGAGTCCTGATTTGATTTGATTTTATTCGGTCTAGTAAGATGTATATTACATATAACATTTGGCACACAAAAAGTCATATATAAAGGTGACTAGTTGGAGAGTCATTAACTGCTTTGCAATAGAATTCTAACCAGACACAGGATATATACACTAAAAGTTAGAAACCTATTTCTATAGTGGTCCTGTCTTGTATTAGATCATACTCCATGCCCCCCCCCCCCTCTAACATTAACCACCTTGCCCACAGGGTGCCTGAAAAGAAAAGGACTTAAGGCAAAGTATGTATAACAGCCTAATTTCAAGGTTTGAATGTTGGGGATGATCTGGAACTAGCCTGTGTTGTCTCTCTCAACCTATATCAGCACAGTTTTCAGGAGTGGCAGTTTGAAAGTGACACATGATACTCGGTTGGAGTAAAATCAACTTAAGTCAGATCAGTGAAAGCGCCAGATAACACAGACTTGTAGGATGAACTAAAATAGGATATTTCAAGGACTCTTGTCTTACCTTGTCAGGGTGATACTTAAGAGCAAGGGTCTTGTATGCTCTCTTCACCTCATCTGAAACAAAAACAAACACAGGCAGTCTGAAGCAGTCTCACACCTAATACAGCACATGATAAGGAAAAGCAATAAAACCATTACAGCTCTGGTATTGGGGTAGCCTAGCTACTTGCCTTTACTTTATTATATATAAACAGGGCTCGAAATTAGGGGGTGTCAGAGCCCAGGGCTCCCTTGAATTCTCATACAGCCCCCTCAAATGTCTGCAGGGAGCCCAAAGACGAACTGTTTTCTATACAGAACACCTTTAGGTAGCTTTTGGAGATACAGTTGGGCTCCCTTGAAAAAAGCTTAATTTCGAGCCCTGATAAATATATGCCTGCACCTATACTACATAGAGGCTTGTGGCCTACTGTTGACCATTTGGTTCACCCAATTGCCACACGAGGGGGTTGTAATTGGAAGTAAATAACTACTATCCTCCTCAGGGGGGGTCACGGATTCTTGTGCCGTGTGCAAAAATATTGCATATTATCGAATGCGCCGCCCAGCCGAGTGCAGTCGTAACATGGCCGTAGAGGTGGACGGACCTCTGCCTGTAGCATACAACATACCATGTTTTCAAAACATGGGGTTCATTGGGGATCAATTTGCCTACCGTGTAGCAGACGACCTAAATAAATACTACACGCAGTTTCGTGTATGGGAACGCCCAAATAAGCGAACGCTACGTCCCTACAACTGGCATAAACACGACAACATCAAAAAAGGACCTTAGAAATTGCTCAAATTGTGTTATTAAATTATACTTTTCATGAAATCTAAACACAAAAATAAACATTTCTAATTGATATGTACAAGTAGTGCAAATTTCAATTTCGTATTGACAGAATAACTGCCGAAAATAGACCAATGAAAGTTGGTGCTTTTTAAGAGGTCACGGCCGAGCTAAAAGGCGTTCATTGAGGAAATTCTTTTGCACACGGCACAAGAATCCGTAACCCCCCCTGTATCCTCCTAGTATACCACAGTGAAATCTATCCACAAGGGATGATATTTAAATATTGCCTGGGAGGCAGGCTAGTATTGGAGTAGTCAAACATTCAGACTTATTGATTCACATGGTGGCCGTAACTATCACTTGACAGCAGGGAGTTAGTATTCTTTCTTTGGTGGAAACCAAAACAAACACAGACAGTATTGAGTATGAAGCAGGAACTCAAAATACAGCACATGGTTAGTAGCAGCTCTAGCACTGACGAAGAAAAAAAACCCAGTGTGGTCTTAAAAGGAACATGGCTTCAATTGGCTTGAGATAACTAAATGATGTATCACTAAACAAATACATCTTATTTTAATAGCCTATTAATAAGATTTTCAATCTTTATAGACTGGATTCTTGAAAACAATTTTCTCACTACCATTCCATTATTTCAGCAGTGCATTCTAAGTACAAGAGCTGATGTCAACCTGAATCATAGAAAAGAGGCATTTTGAGTGGAAATAACAATTTTTCATTGTTTTTCACATATTGGGATGGTTATCATTGTGGGTAAAGGAAAGGTTCAAACTAAAAAAAAAATTAATAACTCAAATAGTTTTTTTTCTTTATTGGAATTTTCAATTTTCTTTATTTTTGCTTTAAGCCATTAAGGTAGATCTAAATCCTTGTTAAAACACAATTCCCCATCCGCATACAAAATGTAAGTTAAAACCTGGTCCGATAATTTTAGTGAGACTGTCCTACCAATCCCCCATAGTTCAAAATCTTAAGGAGCTGGGTTGGTGGTAGCCTGCCTCCCAGGCCATATTTAAAGGTCATCCCTTGTGGATGGATAGTACTTCGGTATTAAAAGGGTAGTTGGAAATATGCTGCCAGTACAACCCCCTCGATTGGCAACAGTAGGCCACAAGTCCCTAAGAATTATAGGTGCAGGCATACATTTATATATAATTAAGTTAAAACACGTTAAAACACAGTAACGCCTAGTAGCTAGGCTAGGTTGGTGGGAAAGGGTTATCAGGCATAACAGAAGACTGTGAGCCAACAGGGTGGTAAGGGCCACTAAGGGGTAATCAAAGTTTCTTCACCTAGCACCACAGTTACCATCTGGGGGTCCCTGTGGGGCTGTAAAGCTCATTAGCACCCTCTCAGCCTACAAAGGCTCAGCAGGCAGTGTGTCCAAATGGTGGTACATACAGAGAGTGACCCTGACTGGTTTCCTCACAAGCCTTAGAAAGGGGGGATCTTTGATGCCATATTTTGCATGTTTTTACAGAAAACTTGAATCATTTGCTCTGATCAGCCAGGTGATTCTTTTCCATGTAATTATCTTTTAAAGCCAAATGAAGGTGTGATGATAAAAATAACAATGCATATCTATATATGTAAAATCTGAGCCTCATCTTGTAGCACCCTCTAGTCTAGCCACTACCTGTACAAAATACAAACATCGTTCCTTGTGTAGTACTTAGTAAAAGTTAAAAGATCTTATCATAGCATTGATTCATATAACCATGAAGAAAGCAATACTTCCAAATATCCCTGAAAAAAAAAACTTTCTTGTCTGGACTGTGGTCCACTTATTTGGTATAACCCCAAAATTGCCCAGTTCCAACATCAATTGAGGGAAATTATAAGTAAGAGACACTAATTCTTCATCATTTTGATATTTGAATTATAACATTTAATCAGATCTCGGATAAAGACATGTCTTGGAAGTTGAGTGTATTGTTGAAAAATGTGTATCTATACACCCTTTAAATCTAAAATAAATCTGAAATGCAAGTCGATTGTAACAAGTCATCACAGACATCAGTTTGACAATCGTCCGATGGTTCGAACCCAGATTTATGGATACTAAGTAGGCTGGCAGAAAGAAAACCACTGCGATTGACTACAAGTTCAGACTTGCGACAGCGACGACCCCAGGTGCAGCAGCAGAGTAGATAGAATCTCGACCAGAGGCAGAGCCCGACCACATGCGGCTGTGGTAGACGGCTGTGGTGGGTACTGGCACTGTAGAGGTGGCACTCAGGTCAGGACATGCCAGTCAATGAGGCATTGGAAGTAAATTTCCCTACTGAATATCCGTCAAATACAGGTAACAGCTTGAATCCTATGTTCAAAGTGTACGGGTTCATCACTTAAAGTTAGAAAATCCCCTTACCTTCAGTTGCGCCAGGTTTTAAACCTAGAATTTTCAGGTAACGTTGGCGCTCACTTGGATCGTCCTGCGCCATGTTTTTTATTGGGTACACTTTCGATGGTCACATGATCACATTGCACGAGGTCTTTTCATAGAGGGCGCCACCTGACGGAAAGTGAAGCCATGAGGAGTTTCCGTCGGAGGACTCCGCTTGCCGAAAATAAGAGGAAAAAATAGTTTTTCGGCTGAAGTATTGGTTAAAATGTCTTATGAAAAATTCAGAAAAAACATTAAAAAATTTCTCTGATAATTTTTGAAAATTGTCAGGAAAAATCCAACTATTTTTTATGACAATTTATGGAAAAGTTAGAAATTCAAATATTCTTTCTGACACTTTTCGGAAAACGTGAGAAAAATTGTCTACATATATTTTCCAAAGCTTTTTGAAAATCATCAGGAAAAATATGCAAATATTTTACTAACACTTTGAAAACCTCAGAAAAATATTCATTTTTTTCCAGTACTAATAGTTAGTTTCCTAGATTCCCCAATAGATGGCACCTGTTGCCAATATCAGCTTCCACAAGAGGCTTAAAATGTGCACCAACCAAAACTTGTAGCACTTTTTATAATAGGAAATTTCCTTGAAGCATGACCAATTGAGCCTATTAGATATTTCTATTATTTTAGTTTTCGTACAGATTGTATTGAAAACGAGTGAACTCGCTTCATAGGGTGGTATTTTAAAACGAATGTGATTGCTAACTAAAGTTTAACAACTGACTGAACTGATATTCGGTTTCACAAAAGCTAGTTTCAGACTAAATCTTTAAAAAAGAGACTAAACTTAGAAATTAGAACTCTATTTGAAGAGGAGGTAGGGAAGTTGCGTCTTCACACTTAACTTCAGTGTGTTGCCACAGTATTCGTTAAAAAGGTTAGAAAGCTCAAGAGGTGTCTAAATAAATATTCCCAATAGTCGACTTGTACTTAAAATTTCACCCATGATGCCACCTCCAAACCATCGTCATTTTTCTTACAGATTTCCCCATCCTCGGAAATTTTCATTTTACTAATTACAGCACCGTTATTTGACATTTTCACATTCACTGACCAAACACAAGTGGATTCGAAACCAGTCGGTCAACCTGAACATGCTAGCCTCAACCAGTGTCAACTAATAGCCGCTAATTAGCCCAAAATTGGTTCTCTGGGCACCCCCAGCTGGTGGTGGAGATAAGGTTTCTCTGTAACGCAATCAATGCAAGAGCCCTGATTGGTCCTTGTTCCCACGTGACCTCGCCCTGATAGCTAACTTTCTCACAAGCCCTGGCCGTGATTCGAACCCATCCATTGGTAAGAGCCAGCTAGTAGTGAGTGGCAACGCCTTCGACAAAATACAGAGGACATCAAATAGGAGACTCACATTTTATAATCACCAATGGCGCCAAGCTTTTATACTCTTACTAATTACATTGGACAGTTGATTTGAATCCGGAGCCAGAATGTTCCTATAAATGAGCAGCGTATGCTAGCGAATTACGCATACAATGAAGGTTGTTGACGAAGGCTTTACATCCAGACCAAGCATTTAAGAGTCAGTGTGAGTGGTACCACGTCACTTGTGCTCCGATTTTTATTTGATTTGATTTTACTGAGTGATTTACCGAACAGATGCCCTGTCTCAAGCGCTGCCACTGACTGCTTGTAGTCTCTCATAACTGTTCAAATCAGATTCGGGGCAAGTGAGAAGATTGCCAGTGACTTGAGCTAAGCCCGTGGTTATCCCCGGGTTATCCGGTTTTCTCAATCATCAACGATTGGCTAGTTACGATTACGTACTACGGCAAACGTGCATGGCGATTTACGAACGTCAAAATCACAATGACATGCACTGTGAGCAAAGAGTAAATAACCCAAATCGATTAAGAATGTGTTGATATCATAATCAGGTATGATCAGGTATCGCCCATTTGATTATGTATGTCTTTGAAGTTTTATAAGTAGATTGAACTGGCGAACCATATAGTATACCCCCTCAATCTTCTGTATATACGTGATGCAACCCTTCTTCGGAAATTTGACCTCAGCTTTGATATAACGACTCAAGAAAAATGTAAGAATTTAACTAACTTCGGCCGCACTAATAAATAATTCCTATTGAAATATCACATTTATTTTATCTCCACATCTATATATTCTCCAAAAATTGTTATCGTATGGGAGTGCTTCGATAAATAATTATATTCGCTATCATCTTCGCATCAATCGCACTTGCCCTCTGGACGGTGGAGTTATCTTTTCTGTCAGAAGGGGGCGTTGTCTTTATCAGCTGTCATCAAAATTGGCCAGTCCGGAGAGGGTGTGACAGTGGTCACTTCATTTGACCAGATATACCACTACTCTTCACCGTTATGGATGTCTTCTTCCTGATTTCCTTATTAGCGGTATTCGGATCTTCATTAGGTAAGTGTGGAAAACAAAACATGTTAAAGAAAAAACAAAAAAAACGACAACATTAAACCTGGGACGTATATACTCTAAGTATCTATTGTCCCTATAAACAAAACAATAATCAAAAATGCTTTCGATTTAAAAGTTTCTTAAAAAAAAAAAAAAGTATGTAATGTCCCTGATTGGACCGACATTTTAAGTGTGGCATCTTTAGAGAGGTGGTGTTAGTTAACATACAAAATGCAACTCATTTCAATTTCTTCAGGGAAAAATACAAGACTTCTTTTTGATAGGTCGTCTCTCGAGTAGATTTGACTTTCATTGTAAAATAGCGTGGAGATTACATGTTTCACGTTATTTTATCAAATTTCGTAAAATTTGATGCAGCCGTTGTTAGATGAATTTCACAAAAAATGTTACTTTCACTCGTAGAATTATTTAGACAAGACCAATTCAAACGTAACAGTTCTATGGCTTCAACAACACTGAACTTTGCTTAAACATGTCTAGTTTATCCGTTTGCAAGCTGTCTGCCAACTTAGAACGTTACTCATCAAATAAGTGATATTTGAAAATGTGTTTAACCCTTCCAATGATGAGGCTACTTTCGCCCAAAGTATAAGGACACAAAGATTTTTGAAAATCATCTGAACCCTATCATGTTGGTATTCATTAGATAGCTGTCGCTGAGTACCGGTACTCTCAGATGAGTACCATGTGCCAGGGTTTCAGTTTTTTTTAGTTTTTTTGCATCATTTTGTAACGGCCAAGTTAGCCAGCAGCATAAGGGCTAGCAAAGTATTGCTAAAGCCACAAGGTAAACACTTTCAGTGTAATACTTCTCAAGGTGGTGCGTTGTTATACAGAAGTTATCATACGTGCCAGTACTATAGATGGTAATGTGTTGAAGATTGTGGTTTAAGCTGTGTGCTACGACTGCTCGCCGTGTACCCTGAATGCCAAAGAACCCTGGTTCGAATCCGATTCCAGTAGTAGTAGTAGTAGTAGTAGTAGTAGTAGTAGTAGTAGTAGTAGTAGTAGTAGTAGTAGTAGTAGTAGTAGTAGTAGTAGTAGTAGTAGTAGTAGTAGTAGTAGTAGTAGTAGTAGTAGTAGTAGTAGTAGTAGTAGTAGTAGTAGTAGTAGTAGTAGTAGTAGTAGTAGTAGTAGTAGTAGTAGTAGTAGTAGTAGTAGTAGTAGTAGTAGTAGTAGTAGTAGTAGTAGTAGTAGTAGTAGTAGTAGTAGTAGTAGTAGTAGTAGTAGTAGTAGTAGTAGTAGTAGTAGTAGTAGTAGTAGTAGTAGTAGTAGTAGTAGTAGTAGTAGTAGTAGTAGTAGTAGTAGTAGTAGTAGTAGTAGTAGTAGTAGTAGTAGTAGTAGTAGTAGTAGTAGTAGTAGTAGAGAACCGGTTCCAGTAGCAGCAGCAGCAGTAGTAGTAGTAGTAGGGATGGTGGTGGTGGTAGTAGTAGTAGTAGTAGTAGTAGTAGTAGTAGTAGTAGTAGTAGTAGTAGTAGTAGTAGTAGTAGTAGTAGTAGTGCATTTATTTGCTGTAAATCATATTACAGCATTGTACGCACGTATATAACATATATACAAGAAACGAAAGGGAGATACAGAATAAGGAAAAGAAAGGTTGATTATGTGGTAGATTGATGAGCTGGGTGTACTATACAGGGAGTCTCCCATTCAAAAACCTACAACCAAACTACTCAGAAAACTTATAACAATGCATGCGTGATACGTACACGAATCCAACCTGCATAAGTTGAACATATGTTAGCAAAGGAAGCGGTCGGTGATAAACGTATGAAGCTAGATATCTTGGAATTAGCTCGGTTACGTGGGAAGAGTTTCGGAGGTTACACTGTACACCAGCGGTCAATGATCGTTATTGATATCCGAGAAAGAACATTGTTCCTTTCCGTACATCTTCCTCGCTGTTAACTCTTTCAATGCTAAGGCTACCTTAGCTTAAACACAAATATGCAAAGTTTTTTGATAACCATCTAAATTCTGTCATGTTGGTATTCATTGAAAAGCTCTCACTAAGTACTCTCAGATGAGAACCCATGTGTCACGGTTTCAGTCATTTTCAGCTTTTTTGCATCATTTTGTTTTGGCAAAATTAGCCACCTGCAGCATAAGGGTTAAAAATAACTTCCTATACAGATACCCTTTATCCATCCCTGATATTTTACGCTTGTCGTTTTCTGCACTACACTTTCTTCACATAGCAAGGCGAAGAAAACATTTCTCCCGCAGATCGTATATATATATATATATATATATATATATATATATATATATATATATATATATATATATATATATATATATATATATATATATATAAGAATGCGTTTTTGTCTTTCCTAGGAGCATGCCCTGAAGGTTGGGAAACTATAGGAAACACCTGTTATCTATGGAGTACAAAGCTTGACGTAAACTCTGGCGACAGGTACAAGACATGGCGACAATCAAGGGCCTACTGCCAGGCCAATGGTGCTGAGCTGGCCTCCATCCATGGAGCAGATGACCAGAGAGCCCTGGAAGGGCTGGTGAGTAGTAGCAGAAACAAATAACAGCAGTGATGTACAGCCAGAATAAGTGAAATAGGGCTTTTTCAACTTCGAAATACTGTGTATGGATAAAAGAGGAGATTTGAAAAAAGGGGCGCATGCATTTTTCTACAAGTTACCATTGAAAACAAAATAATTTGATCAAAAAGACTCTAGGTACACATATTTATGTATACATGTATATATATATATATATATATATATATATATATATATATATATATATATATATATATATATATATATATATATATATATATATATATATATATATATATATATATATATATATATATATATATATATATATATATATATATATATATATATATATATATATATATATATATATATATATATATACATGTATATATATATATATATATATATATATATATATATATATATATATATATATATATATATATATATATATATATATATATATATATAGTAGTAGTAGTAGTAGTAGTAGTAGTAGTAGTAGTAGTAGGAGCGGCAGCAGCAGCGTCGGCAGCTGCAGTATGGACTACGTGTGTTTAGGTAGTATTTCAATTGACTATGTTCTGATCAAATATATGTGCTGCCGTATTACTGACACTTTACCAAGATATAAAAGAGATATTCCTATGGCTATATATAAATATCAAAAGCTGTGCATACCTTGCCCATGTAATCCAAGCCCCTGCCGTTTTCGCAACTATGGTATGTTTGGTATCAGATTGTGTTGAATAGCCTAAATATTTCATTAGTTCTTCTCTGATGCAATTATTTTATATATTTTCAGGTTATGCCGAGCGATAGTTTCTCGATGTGGATTGGTCTGAATGAACTGGACGATTCATATAAGTGAGTTGAAACAATAAGTGCAAAAACAACAACAACAACAACAACAACAACAACAACAACAACAACAACAACAACAACAACAAAAACAACAACAAAACAATAATAAAACGTAATCTGACGCTAACCTTTGTATATGCGCTGTGGGTTAAAAATTCCAGATCACCTGAGCATTAATATGTCTTGGTTCTCTCAGACGCGCAGAAGCAACGTCAAAAGGGCCCAAATTTAAGTTAATCTATCGGCAGCATTGGCCATGGACATTGAAAGTAATTACTCAAAAGATACATATGGATATGATATAGGTGTATATTTGCGAGATGTGTTATATGTTCCAGCTTTATTAACCATAGCTACTTATACTTGAATTATAAAGTCTCCCTGGATATAGCTCATCAGAATGGTTTCTAAAGTATAACAAGTGTTTCAGACCAACGTACAGTTCCCGATGAACGTTTTGCCAACACCCAATCTTACTTCTGCAAACGTTACATTGCCTTTTGGCTGAAGGATTTAAATTGTGAATTCAATTTATTCACAATTAATACATTTCAATTTTTTTTACCATAGTAGTCTCAATCGATTGGAGATCTCAAAATTCTTCCTTTTCAGTCATATCTTGACAAAATAACCCCAAGATTGCATAATATGGATACAGTTCATAATGTTTCGTGATAGAGCTTTTAATCAACATTGATATAATATTTCTGAAAGGTGTGTAGTATCTTCTCTGAAGTATATCATTTTTAGAGTCAGATCCCAAAATTATCCCATTTTATGGATAAAATTACCCCCCCCCCCAAAAAAAAAAGGAAAATTAGGCACAATGAATACATTTCAAAATATTTATCATAGCGGTCTCAATCAATAACCCTCAATGGATATTTAAGTAATATTTGCACTTTCTACTATGTAGTATAAGTTTGCTTATTTTCAGTCATATTATTGCTTAAATTACCACAAAAATGCAATCACTAAGGCGGCATTTTACAAGCTTTACTGATGCCAATCATCAAAAAACCTTTAAGTATATTTGTATGCGAATTGCAGCATTTACTCTTAGTCCTAGGATTTTCATAGTCAGATCAAAAACATCTCTTTTCGTATCCTTTGCGGCAAAAAACACATCAAAAACGCACCACATGTGTCAATTCATAAAACTTCTATTAAAGGTAAAGGTATTCGGTTTATAGTCTTGTATCCACCGAAGCGCTCACACGACCTTCCTCCCCGAGCAGGCACTGTACACACGGACACCATTTCAATCCCCCGAGGGATATTCCAGGGCGGTAGGCAGCATATAGCGCACAAGCTCTAAGCACTGCCTTATTTATGCTAGGTACCCATTTTGCAGCTGGGTAGACTGAGGCAATATGGGATAAACTGTCTTGCCCAAGAACAGACGAAAGTGCCCCGGCCGGGAATTGAACCAGCGACCTACTGATTCCTAGTTCGACATCTAACCAACTGAGCTACTTTGCAGTAGCTTTAATCAGCAACTCTTGAAGTGTAGTTGTGCCAACTTTGGAGATTCCACATTCTTTCACGAATTTTTATCGTCATCATTCCAAAAAAATCATGTTTTTTCTTTTTTTTGGCATGAAACACCCCCGCCCCCCTCAAAAAGAAAATAATAAATAAAAAGGCGTCAAGGGTAACTCACACCCTGCTTCCTTTATGAATAGTGTTAAAGCATTCCTCAACATATATTTGAACCAAGTGTCATGCTTTTTGCTCAAAGTGCACAATTTTCTCCTATCTGCCCCGCTAGCTATCATAAACAAATTTGAACTGAAGGCAATGTTAACACCTACGGCTTTGGTGTTTCTATCTGTACAGGAGCGCTTTTGAATATTATAGGTGAAAAGCTATATCAAATGCAAATTATCATTATTATTATTATTATTATTATTATTATTATTATTACTATTACAAACTATATGGGAAGTTGTCTTTCCCTAACAGAGAGTTCAGATCAACAATAACTTTTTCTGTTATATTTGGTGTTAATGCAAACTTCAATACGCAGCTTTGCGTTAACGCAAACATCTTGCTGGGATTTCAAGTACTGCGTTAACGACCATTTTAATACTGACGCCCGGCGTTACATTTTGTGTTAAAGCGATACTTGAGCTCATCCCCCCCTCCCCCAAAAAAGACATGTTATCAGATCCATTTTCATAGCATTATCGTTCCCGTTTACATTCCTTCCTAGCTAAGAAAGAGTCTATTAGCCAACACCTATCCGCTGTTGTAAGACACTTTAATATACATGTACTAGTATACGGTTTATATTTCTACTACTAGTGATTATCCTGCTGGCTTCTCTCAGACATCTTGCCGTTTACCATGTTCACAACAAGGATAACTAACCTTACCATATACGGCTGTGCCATTGTGTTGGTCAGACCTTTTGGTATGCGATATCATAAGTTACGCCCTGTTGGAAAGTGCGGTCCAGCCTGATATCCACCCTCAGTCATCCAGATTCCACTGGGCTCCGCCTTGTGGGATCTGGATGACCTCGGCTGGATATCAGGCCGGATTGCACTTTCCAACAGGGAGTAACGAATTTATCACCAGCACTTTTATGCGAAAAAAACACAAAAACAAATACATCTCAAAAGATTTCAAAATAACTTTGGAGGTCAGAACGAGGCCGGTGACCTCTAGGTGATCAGATTGCTGCCCAAGTGGTAATATTGAATTCTGGGGTTCGATATTGAATTCTGCCGCTCGATATTGAATCTACAAAAGTGTGAACGGCTCCAGGTCTAACACCTATTGACAAATCAACATAGAGAATAACAGCAGACCAGGTGATACAGGCTGATATGTTGTGCGTGTTTCAGGTGGTCTGATGGTTCGGCTATGACGTACACTAATTGGGGCCCAGGTCAACCAAATGACTGGAATGGACATGAACAGTGTGTGGAAATGTTCACAAACAAGGAACAAGGGTGTAAGTATTAGGTCCACAGCCATCATTAGATTTTGCTAACTAAAACAAGCCTTTTCGCTCTCTGCATATGTAATGTCTATGCATATATATATATATATATATATATATATATATATATATATATATATATATATATATATATATATATATATATATATATATATATATATATATATATATATATATATATATATATATATATATATATATATATATATAGAACCTCTATTTCTCGTTACGATTAGTTCCAAGGGATCCTTTAGTTACAGAAGCACCCTAAAAAAAACTCCACAACAACGGGCATTTATATGGCGACCAGGCCCACCCACTTGTGGGGATCCAGCGGAGACTCGAACCTGCGAACTCACGCTTGGGAGCCAGGCATCGTAACCACTAGGTCATTCATTAACCACACTATATTTTTTACATTCAATAGGTAAAAAAATGATTGACTTCTATTTCTTTTCGATTCTTTCAATTCTCTAGCATCTATCACCCTGACGAAGAAGGATGGCAAGATTATATTTGGTCGCATCAACGCCCCCACACGGAACTTTATCCAAATAGATATCAAAGCCTGCAAGGAAGCCTACGTTGTCCTGTCGGAGTACAAGTACAAACTCGCCAACCCTGTCTACATAATCTTCGGCACGAATAACAACCAGAAGACCATCATCAAGGACCAAGCGAGTCAGACTCAAGCCACAAGCGATACCCCCAATATCCTGAAGTGTGGAGAGGATAGGCGTTTCTACGTGAGCTGGAGGGATGGAATGATCGAGGCGGGGAGGTGGAACGAGTATGGAGCCCAAGCTGTCGTGCAGTGGAGGAGAAGCATGGAGGTGGACGGAGTGGGAGTGGCGACGGTCGGCGTCAACGGCAGGTTCACGACCAGCGGATTGCCAGGTATGCTGCAATTTAGTGTCTTCATTTTTTATAGCGTTTGAGATCACGCCGGGCAGTGCAGGAGGTCGGGTGCATCTTACAGCCGAGGGCTGCAGACCAGGCAGTGTTAGTATACAAATATGACATCCCTGTGGGGTTTCCACCAGGAATAACTTCCCCGAGAGAGGATTGTCGCTCGAGGGCGTAGACGGAGGGCGACAATCCTCTCGATGGGAAGTTATTCCTGGTGGAAACCCCACAGGGATGAGTGATATCTGTTTTATTATACCGAACAAATACAAAACACGAAAGGGGAAAAAATTACAAACACCAGAGATTTTGGATAAATACTCGTCGTCTGCCTTGTTGAACGAAATAAGGATGAACATTCATAACGTGATCGATGGACACCAAGGAAGCAGTGCCAGTGGTGTATATCATATACCCGAGTTGTTACGAGGCGAAGCCGAGTGACCCGAAGGATATCGCAAACACCACATCTTCCTAGGGGTCAACGTAGCTTGTACCACAATTGACTGCCTTCCACCAATCACAGGACAAGAAAGATTGGCAGCACAGCGGCTCAAAAAATGTGGCTTATGCCATATAACCTGCACTTTTCGAGGCCTGTGATTGGCTGAAGGCAAGCAACTGCAGTACAAATGTCATTAAGGTGATGGGTACCATTGCAAGCCAGTTAAAAGCCCTGTCCCAAAACACACCTCAAGGCAGCATAATCCTATAACTAGGTGTATCTCCAGGTTCCTGAGTGTTATCAGGTGCAGAATATCATCGCCACCTGTCATTATTCAATCCATATTCTGTTTTATTTCAAAATTACAACTTTTCTTTCAAATGACATATTCTCATTAATTACGCAGGTGATGGTTACTGCAGGTTCACAGATGCCTTAGGGATGTCACTGACTATGCCCAATAAAAAAATGTTTTTTTATTCTTTACTGCTAAAGATTTTTACGAGCCAAAACATTTGAAAATTTTAGTGAGATATCTTGTGTGCGGAGCCTATAAGCCAGTGGTGGTTGAGCAAGGATAGGCCTGTTGATCCCATGTGGGCTTGGAACAAAAGACAGTCGTGCAATGACACACCTGAATGGTCGCGCGTCACAGTCAGAACAATGCCGGGTGTCGGGCATGCTATGAATAGTTGAAAAGTACGACCCTAGCGTACTTGGTGTTAAGATTGTCAGAATTTACCAATAGGAAATATATGAAAAATAACTCTACCACCCTGACTTTTTGTACAGCCAACTGCTGCTCATGATTTTACCATTTGCCTGTTTGATACTCATACAAGTTGTTATGCAACTTTCGAAGAGAGTTGGTGTGTAGAGCACTACAGTCTATGATACACTGCTCAGAGCTAGGGGACATGAAGTGGGCTGCCACCCATTTGAGTCACAGCTAATAGCAGTTGAAAAGCATGGCTGCTACCAGGGGCTGCTAGGGGCTGGCTGAGGCTGCTGGCAATACACAAAATTCTCCCCTCATGGGATCACTAAGAGAAAAAGGAGGACAGCATCCTATTCTTGAAGTGTATTACTTTCATATAAGCTAATATGTATGTGAGCCTTTAGTTCCCCTTTAAAGTAAAGAAGTGAGAAATAGACAACTCCCCTCCGCATTACCTGTGCGTTAATTGAATTATTCTCATTCGTTTTATTTCATCTAACATATAATTTTAATTCATTATGTTTTTCAGGTGAATGGAATGACCAATTGTGTTCACTTTCAAATGGCTTCATTTGCCAGAAATCAGACGGCCCAACTGCCCCTCCCGTCACGCCAACAATCAAAAGTGGATTTTGCCCCGAAAGTTTCCTTCCCTACATGAGCAAATGTTACAAATTGGTATACACCGGAAGTGAAAATACAATTAAATGGGACGATGCGCAGGCGGCCTGCGCAGCCCTAGCAACCGGCAAGAGGTGCAACCTTGCCAGTGTTAGCAGTTCCAGCGAACAAGCGTTTGTCACGAGCCTCGTGGGTACCAGAGAGCGCGATGTCTGGTTTGGTCTCAGACAGCTTCGCCCTGGGCAGTGGTTGTGGCAAGATAACGAGGATGTAGTTTATACAAACTGGAGGCACGGCAAGCCGATGAGGGGTAAAAGTGTAAGTAGTACTTTAGTGTGAATAACTCATCATTGTTCTTTAAGTTCAGGCAAAAAGGTAAATCCTAATGGAAGTCTTACAGTACTTGTCAAGTGAAATCTCGCACATAAAACGACTAATAATGAGGAAAAAGGTTTACAAGATAATTACAAACAAACGTTGATTACAGTACAGATAAGCCACTCATGACTGCCATCCCGTTATCAAAGTGTTAGCTTTCACTTAGATTGATACGTACTGTAATCATTGATTTGCATATCAATTTAGGCGTTTTAAAGATATTTTCTACGATTGAGTCATAACCCATGCAGTTGTTAGAATGTTATTCAACCATTTGAGTTAAATTGTAATGCTTCTGGTGTTGTTTTTTCAAAAGTATTCTTTAAACTGTTTCTCAAAATACTAGGATAGCAGAAGTTCTATGTTAATACATCAGCACTATGAAATAGCAGATACATACAATTTTCTGCCTTGAAAAAGTTTTTAAGGTCATTCATTGCAATTTAAAAGTGTACACGTATTATGTTGAGAACTATAAAAGTGATCGCTTGAAATATCGTATACATGCAAATTATTTTAGATAACGCACTTCTGATTCGAACGTAAATGGTCATCGGAAATATATCTTTCTTGGATATTCTGTTGTATTTTTAAGAGAATTCATTCTTAGGGCCCCAAACAAGCTGAATATATATATATATATATATATATATATATATATATATATATATATATATATATATATATATATATATATATATATATATATATATATATATATATATATATATATATATATATATATATATATATATATATATATATATATATATATATTTAAGTACCCAAGTGGACAACTAAAATTCAATTTTTAAACGAGTGTTTTTCTTACATTGCAGACGAAGTTGTGTGGAACACTTGTAGGCATTGTCCCGTCTAGGGCGGGACAATGGGTGGACAATTGGTGTAATAAGGCGATGTCTGGTTACTTGTGTGCCATGAGCGTTCGTAAGTTTACTGTACTTGTAATACTTCATAACATTCATTATAACTATAAAGTCTGTATTCTTTTTACAAAAGAACAATCGCCAGTCTTTTGGTGGACTGATGGACAAAATCAGCAAGTTCTCAATTTATGCCTGTTTTAGCAACTGCGGTTATACTAGCCCTCTGCAATGCATTTTGATTTTTGTATCCTTTAAAAGGTGTTTTTGTTCTCTTTAGTTCTCTTTGTTTTAAGTTTGTATTTTGTTTGGTTTTCCAATATCTTAAAGACGATAACCAATTCCTCCTACAAAGAAATTTGAATGTCTTGGATCATCTACAAAATCAACAAAAGACTTCATTTCAGAGGAAGATCTTCCCCGCCCACCCCCACTGTCGAATCCGTGCGGCACACCGGACTGGATTCCTTACCGGGGTAGCTGTTACCAGTTTATGGTAGACCCCATGGACTGGGACGGTGCCAGACTCTACTGTGAAAGGAATGGAGCCACCTTGTCTTCCATCACCAGTGCCTACGAGCAGGCCTTTGTGCAGGCCTACCTGGACGAAGCAGAGAATGAACCCTTCTGGCTGGGCCTCAGCGACAGTGACGTAAGTTAACGTACGGTATGATATTCTGGTATCACACCGTACAATCCCATTGACGGAAACCGTTTTGAAAACGGTAAAATGAAAAAGGGTAACATCATTTGAAACTGTTTCATCGCTTTCAAAACAGTCAAAGCGAAATCAGTAACAGTAACTCTCACCACTAGCATATCTTTAATGATTGGTCAAGATCGGCTATAACCCAAAGTAGCAGTCATCCAGATGGTAAGTGGTAAGTTTGATTCTATATGCCAATATATGTATGTATATATATATATATATATATATATATATATATATATATATATATATATATATATATATATATATATATATATATTTATATATATATATACATATATATATATATATATATATATACATATATATATATATATATATATATATATATATATATATATATATATATATATATATATATATATATATATATATATATATATATATAAATAAATATGTGTGTGTGTGTATACGATATTATGACTATATGATACAATTTCTGTCGTATCTAGAACCCGGGAACCTTTCGGTGGATTGATGACTGGCCTGTTTCGTATGTAAACTGGGGCAAAGGTCAGCCTTCACGTGACGACGGCGGTTGCGTCAAGATGAACGTAGACGGACGTTGGTTTGATATAGACTGTAACGAGCAGTATACCTTCTTGTGCAAGCGTTCAACAGGTACGTGTCCACTTACATGTGTTAATCTATTCTAGTTGTATTATTGAACCAGAACTATTGCGCAAATACATTTATTGTGCTTATGGCAGCTAAGAATTAGCACTCTTTGATGTAAAATGCGTATAAGCAATTTGTTTTTCAAAAAATGTTTTCGAATAGCTTTAATTGTCACCTTATATGCCATTTTAAGGCTATATCGTGACTAGGTAGTTTTTAATTGCGGTATTAACGGGAGTTTCTCGTGCCAAATTCGAATCCGGGACCATTGGTAGTGGGCAGAAATAGCAAGCAGTTGGTGTACATTATCACTCGGCTATGGGGGCAGCTCCTTTTGCACATTTTAAAGTTTGGGAATATTGACTTAACAAACTAATTTTTCATCAAGTATAACTCATCATACACCTACAGATAATACATGCTGCCAGCAATTTAATGGTCTCACCTTGTAGCAATACCTGAAGAACAGTGGTCTCTCTTTTGGATGATTTGGACACGAGAAGGCTATTGCATTATGCAAAATTATTATATACTTCATTGAGTTTCAGTATTTTCTGAGCTTTTCTTGTGGCGTATAGATCGCATCAGCTAGCATTTATTTATATCAGGATATGTTGCACACCTAGCCGCCTTTTCGTTCTAAGGGCTTCTCCAATGACTGAGCGATCTAGCGCATAGTGCCAAGCTGTGCGCCTTACCTCACCATCTCTCCCTATAAATCAACGGTGTGCAAAAATGACTGAGCACTACCAAAGTTCCATTCCTTACTTTTTAAGCTTAACCCTTTCAATACTGAGGCTACTTTCGTCCAAATCACAGTGATGCAAAGATTTTTAAAAAACATCTAAATCCTGTCATGTTAGTATTCATTGGATAACTCTCACTGAGCATTCTCAGATGAGTACCCATGTGCCAGGGGTTCAGTAATTTTTCGGGTTGCTTGCATCATTTTGTATTGACCAAATTGGCCAATAGCAGCTAGCATTAGGGTTAAAGAAGTTTTTTCTGTTCATACATTCTCGGATTCTCTTCGTAGCTGAGCCACCTCACACCTACCCTCCCATGGTGGGCTCGTGTCAAGTCCCAGGCTCCAGAGGGATGGATTGGGTCGGATATGGAGGACATTGCTTCCATTTTGAACTTGATGCAAGAGTGAGCCAGAGCGAGGCTATCGAGGCGTGCGACATGTATGGTGCCAATCTCACTTCTATCCACGACAGAGATGAAATGAAGTTTCTAAGAACGCGCCTGAGACAAACTGCTGACGTCAAAACATGGATTGGCTTGCGTCGTGGGGACAAAAGTGAGAATTTGCATGCATAATGTAAAATATCATTAGACTATAATATTCATTAATATTCATAAACATTCCTTTGCATTTATTGGATTTTGTAAAATATAAGAAAAAATATGATCAATGTATACATATATACATGCATACATATATAATACATTCATTCATACTTACATGTATATATTATTGAACAATTTGGTGATCTAAAATATACTTTACATTATATTCAACATCATTTTGACATACCTACCTATGATGCATGCTTCCGAAAAAGGGAATGTCAAACCAGAGAAATACATCCCCTTGAACCGCAACGCCATAGGCACAGCATGCTAGCACCTAGGGTATGTGCGCCTCGGGTTACGCGGTGTAGCCTTGGTCACGTGATCTGATCTGTGCAATTAGCATGCATCATCCTTTCTAGGTCAGATAGTTGCCAAGGAGATGGGAGGCAGCGACATTTGATGATGCATGGACAGTGCCCGATCCCGGTCTACTCATCTCAGGTCAAACGTAACCATGTACCGGTGTTTTCTTGTTTTTTTATTTGTCTGTACTATAGTTGTACATATAGTTGTATCAAAATACTCATTAGTACTCACCCGGGGGGGGGGGGGGGGGGCACTCAGGTACAGAGGGGGGCCGCACCTTAGTTACGTATTTCGCGGAAGAAGGGGTCTTTTTTGAAGACCTCCGCATGTCCGCGATTTTGTAAAAGAAGGGTACTTTTTTGTACCCAGGTACGAAGTATGGGGGTCAAAATCCCCTTACAATCCACGAAACATACGCGGCTCTGACGCCGATTGACTCCCGAAGTATCTGGGCTTCCGAGTTTGCTGCTGCCAATTGCTGCCGCTAAACACGCAGAGGATTATAAAATCTAAAGTTAAAATACGTGTTCCCGTTCATCCAATGTCAGTGTTTTGATAAAAGAAGGGGTGTTTATTTAGTGGAAAAAGTCAGCGTTTTTACTAAAATAAGGGTGCTTTTTTGGTCAGAAATCAGTGCTTTAGGGGTATTTTTTAATTTTGATAACGAACGTATGCGCCCCCCTAAATACCCAAGTGCCCCCCCCGGGAGTACTCATAAGATGGCACTTTATGCATGTTTCCTTCGCTTGCAGGTGGTTGGTCGTGGTTAGACGGAACTGTGGTGAATTTTGTCAACTGGGCCAATGGGGCACCGGAAGATAAAGAGGGCGCCAGCCGAGCATGCGCACAAGTGAGACCCATGGGCAAATGGCTTGATGCTGTATGTGACTCTAAGGCTGGCTATATATGCCGCCTACCCCAGTGTAAGTATTATACCGTATAACTGACATTTATATAGGCAATTAATTTTTGCGCTCTCATTATAGGCCCAAAATAACATCCTTCAAATAAATATCAACTAAATACAGTGGAACCTGTCAAATTGAACACCTGTGTACATTGAACACCTGCGTACATTGAACACTTTTTCATGTCCCGGCACAATATCATTGAAAATCAATGGGAGGCTACCTGGATACATTGAACACCTGTCTACCTTGAACATTGAACACCAAATTTGTTCCCGCAGGCCACAATTAACCTGTCTACTTTGAACATTCTGCGCAGATTTGAAACTTTTCACTGAAAATGAGGACAAATGAGATACATAATATTAACTGTTTTGTTAAGTAATATTTTTCAAATGATGAACGTGTGAAGTTTTTAACTATATGAAGAAAGTGAGGTAAAGACATAGTAGATTTTGCAATGAAATGATCATGTTTCTCTAATTACCCTTGATTTTGTTTCTATTTCACCCGACCTCCAATTACTCAGAACCTGGATACATTGAACACCTGCGTACATTGAACACTTTTTCATTTCCCGCGAGTGTTCAATGTAGACAGGTTCCACTGTATATGGTTTAGTGGGAGTGCATGAATGCGCATACATACCTTCCAGCAGAGCTGTAAAGTTTTAGCATTCCAAATTAAAGCCGTCTGTAGTATTGGTAAACTCATTTATATATGCTTTGCATTTATATTCGCGCAGTTCGCGAAATGTAAGAAAGTGAATGTAAATTGATTGGTTCAGAGTGATATGCTTTCCTCGTAGTTATACATAAGTAACAATAAGACTTGTAAAGAACAGTACACTTTTTGTGAAACGTCACTTGATAAAAGCATTGGCTGCTGAATACTAAGTATCCGCTGGAATATTAAATATGTTATTTGTAAAAATAATCTTTAACCTCTATAACGTTTTAAAGTAAGCGTCCTCTGTAAAGTGTATGTAGATACAACTTGTGTCTATCGAACTTAACATGCACCTGTAATTTCTAAGACCATGCTCTTCCTCATTTCTTGCTGTAATGGTATAATGTGTATTTATATTATTAAAAATTGTCATAGGGCAGAAAGTGGTAACCATCCAAAAATATAAGGTATGAATTAATATTGAATTGATCGAGCTGGTCAATCATCAGTACCCTTTGAGCAGCAACTATTGGGCATTTGGCTAAAAATTGATTTTTATCTTCCCAACCATGACCACAAAACCATGTTGAGTCAGCTAGGATATGCTTACTACACAGGTGAGCATTCATAGAACTCCTGCCATATCGTATTCTCGATTGGAGAACTGAACCTGGCCTGAGACGCGTCGCATACTTTAAGATTCCTGCTGGTGGTTGATCTCTCGTGATGTGCATATTATGCTTCGATTAAAACTCTTCCAATTGAAGGGATCCGCCGTGGCCTTGTGGTTACAATACTTGGGTTTCAAGCGTTTGCAGGTTCGAGTCTCCACTGGACGCGTCTGGATACCCAAGCGGGTGGGCCTGGTTGCTATACAAATGTGCTGCGTTGTGGAGGGCTGTTTAGGTCCATCTGCCACCGAAAGACCCCTTGGGACTAATTGCAAAGAAACGGAAATTTCTTCCTCGTTCCGGGTGTCTATCTAGCTCGTCGCGGTATGAGCTAAGCTGTTGAAAGCGACGTGAAACCCCATTCCTTCCTTCCTTAGAAATGAACCTTGATGTACATTGCTTTGATTTATAAATGCTCGAACTACGTGTATGATATCACTATGCAATTATTTTCAGTCGATCCACCCACAAAAGACCAAGGTGCAGGTAAGCATTGTTGAATGTTTGGGAGAAATCCGGATAGTGGTGGATGTTAGATTCGACAGGCATATTTTAGGAACCATTGTGAAAATGATTAAATATCTAAAATGACATTTTATTTCATTTCCCGTAACATAATGGGCAAGTGATGTTTAAGAGGAACTCCATTTTACGATTGAGCATGTCCACCTTCTTAATTTATAATTATTATTATTCTAATTATTATTATTATTATTAGTAGTAGTAGTAGTAGTAGTAGTAGTAGTAGTATTAATATCAGTACTATTATTCTTATTCTTATTCTTATTCTTGTTATTATCATTATTATTGTTATCATTATCATTATCATTATTACAAATAACGTAACGTATTATTATTATTATTATAATCATTATTATTATTATTATTATTATTATTAATATTATTATTATTATTATTATTATTATTATTATTATTATTATTATTATTATTATTATCTTTCAGCCGTCAGCCCAGGCGAGATAGCTGGAATCATCGTTTCTACGGTGGCCTTGATTGCAGTCGTTTCTGTACTAGCGTTGATGATCCTACAGATCAAGAAAGGTGGTGATATCATGAATGCCTTCAAGATAGGCAAAAACACATAGTAGACAGTATTTGTTATCTTTTTAAAAACTACAGGAAAGCCAAGAAAGACTACATTGCTTATCAATGTTCGCTTTTGAGCGTGACTGCGTACCCAAGATCTATATTGAGAAAGACGGATCGCAAGACAATTAGGTTCTAAGTGCAAGATTACGAGCTTCTATATGTATAAGATAGTTATTTTACCTCAGATAAATTGTTTTTCACACCTTGTCCCAGTCGGTTGTAAATATGAAAGAACTGGTTTATTTATGGTCACATAAACATACATTGTATAGGCTGTCGATGGGAGATACAGTTCTAGAGCCTTTAAATGCCCGTATAAATCATTAAAGCTATTCATTACCATTTACCACTGTACAATTTTATATATTAGCTATTTAATTAGAACTGCAATATTTGCACTATGAGGAAGTGCGCGATACCATACCGGCGAAATAATGCTCCCTAAAGTAAATGATATGATACTGAATCAGCTCTCCATCTCGGATCTTCTGATGGGACGAATGCGCAAATAATTAGCTACGCCAACATATTTAAAAATCGGTAGTGCGCGCGAAAAATAGTACATGCGCAAAATCATAGCTGTCTACAAAGTTTTCCATTTGTACTGATGCAGCTTTATGTGGCTGAATGTCTGTATCTTTATATTAAACCATCATAATAGTTATCCTTCCCCTGTTAACCTATACATTGTACATGTTTGCATTAATAAACGACTAGATAAGAACCGACTTTTTGTCTTTGATAAATATGATAATCACACACACTCACACACATACAAATATTTCCAGACTTGAAAGTTAATTTTCAAGGAAATATCATGATATATTTTGGACAGTTTTTAGATTCAAGAAGTAACATCACTTAACTTAATAAAACGATAATTCGATTGTATCTAAAATTGAGTTGCACCAGTTATTCATGAGCTAAGGTTACTGCCTTTGACTCAACTTTTCCCTTAACACATGATGTAAGATAAGCATATTTGAGATTTTTCGGTGTCATTTTTTTCTATTGTTTTGTGATGTGACTTCAATTAAAAACACATGGGAATTTTCTGGCTACGCTTAACCTTCCAGGAAGGGGATGTTATATGAATAGTCAGTATACTTGTTATTTTGAGCCTACAGAATCATGTGTGAATTCCCCTTTGCAAAAATCCAGGTGTAATGTCCTGTACTAGACTTCATTTGTTAAGGGATATTCTAACATTCAACCCATTTGCGTCTGAAGCATAGGTAATGTCTTGCACATTTGAAAATACCATGATGATAGACCGTTAAGTTTCAGAAAAAGATGACCAGTATCTTTTCCTGATTGGTTTGACAATCACTCTTTGAATTATTTCCAAGTTGTTCCCAAAATTGTCAGAGCATGTTTGCACCTCAATGCAATAGGTTTAACTCTAATGGCTGAAAGGGCTTTTCTGGGAATTAACAGCGTCATGTCCAATTACTAGCATGGTTATATGGACAGATAAACGGGACAGAACGACTGGGTCTGTAAATCTCTCCGTTTCTCCTTTTCCCCGTCATATCATATAAACCTGAATATGATGTAGTGAATTTAGCACTTTGCCTGAAATGCTTTATCGCCTCTGAGCTGAAACCAATACAGCTCTGAAGAGGTTGCAACAATTCTGTGGCCAATACGGTTCCTTGTATATGTGGCATTAAATGCTCTGTCAGATGCCAAACTTTGATACATCAAATAATGATTGTTAAACAGAAAAATATCGTCATGGTCACGGAACTTGTTCTCCCCCATAAATGCATTTCTGTAGGCCAATTCCCCTAGTTAGAAAACTCTGGGAATCTTCAATATTGATCCTATAAAAATAGGTAAAATGTTTGATCATTCAGAATATTTGAACGATGTTGAAAAGGGAAAAGTACAATGTTTTGCTATGGATAATAAAGAAATATAAAACATTGCATATTGCAAATGTTTGCTATAGATAATGCTATAAGTGTATATAGCAAACGTTTGCTAGGGATAATATCAAAAAGTGCATGAAAGGTGCAGATTTTTGCCATGGGTAATGTTGAAAGCCGATTAGTGCACATTTTTGTTATGAATAATGTTAAAATTGTATAGTGCAAACAAAAAGATCATTGTGCAAATGTTTGCTTTGGATAAGTGGAAAACATATGGTTCCTATGTAGCTCTATAATGATGCTTGTTTAAGATGTAGTAAGTTACATTTATTGCATCTGTCAGCCGTAAATGGTCAACTCATTATCCTTTATAGGTTGACGTATGATCATGGCTCAATTTTACTTAATTCTTGTTTTGGGTAATATCATTATTGTGAAGCACCTGTGCTCCTCGTCTCTGCTTTCGGTCAGTGGTATTCCATGAGTACATCGGTTTTGGCCACCATTAAGGGATGGCTAGTCGCGATTTTCCCTTGATATGGCAGGGAATATGGCGATAAGGCCTATTACATGCTAGAAGAAACTAGGATAGGTTGTAAGGGAATTTATTTTATTTTATCATTTTTTTTCTCTCCTCCATGCTGCATTAGATGTAAATGTAGACCAAAATAGCAGGATCTAAAATAGCGGGGTATCTAGACGTTCGTGCGCCCAATTCTCTGATTGTGGCTGTCTTGACAGCTATACCAACTATGAAAACAGCGCTGACACATTTCCAGCATAGATACTTAGAGGAGCAAGTGGACTGCGAGTGATCACGTGATCACACAAATAACCCGACAGTGCGTTTATTACACACTTCTAAGCATTCTATTATTATCGTCTGTCAGTGGAATGTTGAATCCTTGGCGTCGTTAGTGTTTAGGCGCCCTATATGTTGATTATAGGCGTGTTCTTTTTCGGAATTTTTCTTGACGAAGTGTTGGATACACCTATGTTGTTCGGTGATTGCGGCGAGTGGCGATGCGAAGTGATACAGTGACGTCATCGTCTGGTACTTTTTTAAAAAAATGTACAATGTATTTTATCACGCTAAAAATGATTTTATTATGATTGTCTGTCAATAAATGCCGTAGATAAAATGTTGAATGTTTGGCGTCGCTTGTGTCTTAATCATAAAAAATGGAGATTACCTGTTGCGTTATTGTTCGGCGACTCTCGCCACCGCGTGTATATAGACTATAGAGCCAGTCCTTTCAGTCGTGTGCGCGTAAAATTTGCATTGAATAGAGTGGTGTCAGTCCCTTTGAGCTATTGCGCGCCAACAATTAGGGGTAGGGGGGCGGGATAGGCTGGTGCCGTTCAGCTGGGTGGACTCGTGCATGAAGCACACAACATATCATGGGATCATATCTAACTACAACAAAAGCTCAATTGTTCAAGTTATCAATAGAGTGTAGTGAGATACAACTATAACAGCCATTGACATGCGGTCGCGGGCGCGTTTCACCGCACAACTTCGCGTTTTCCATCAAAATATTACATGCTCAATGCACAGTTTCCCTTCTAGAATTGAGTCCTTCTGGATCTATCTTAATCCACTGAACTAGTATTATACGCTGATTTTTGATGTTTTCTTCTCTTTCTCTTTTCATTTTTGTGTATGTACGTCATGCATGGAATATGAAGCAATTACAAATGTTAACCTTGCTTTTTATAAAAAAAGAGAATATTTTGGACAATAAAAGTATTAGGGTAGGGGCAAAGAATTAGGGTCGGTAGGGTAATAGGAAACACACATCTTTTTTATGCCTAAGAGAAATTCCAAAGCGCTAAGCGGGCCAATGTGAATGAACATGCATCGGAAATCGGCACGCCAGTCTAGGCCGGCCTATGTTTAGACATTAGTAGACTATTAGGTCAGCAATGTTTGGCCTACTTACGGCGAACCAGAAGTGAATAAGCACTTGTGTTATGATCATGTTTATTTTGAGAGGGTGACTTCATAGTTTGCCATTTACCGTCCCTCTGGTCCTCTGCTCGTCTTACATAGTTTTAGACACTTGCAAAGGAGGTAAGTCGAGTCCTTTCATGCATGCTACGTATATATCTTTAACCGATGGCGATGACCATACCCTGATTTCTATGCTTTTTGCTATTGACTATATTACCAGAAAGCATCGATATATAAAATGGGTAATAGAGTCGGCCCCGGCTAAGTTGTCTTATAACTTCTCGTTTTAGAGTGAACGCCACGCCGTGTACGTACTGAAATAGCGCCGATGTTTTTTTTTTATCCGAGCTGAGAGATGTATAGCACATACAGTTGCAGCGTTTCAAGATTCCCAAACCATCATTGCCAGATTTGCATTGTTATCATAGCATTCTGGCATAGCAACCGCTGTTCGTTATTGACTGCAATGCTGGTTGTCAAGGATAGAGTCAACCCGGATCCATACGGGTTGGAAGTTTGGAATGTTGCCCTCCATTCCAAAACTAGAAGCAGACAGCAGATATTCGAGGGTCCGCCCTATTGCTGACTTATCCAATGCATTGCCACTGACTGCTCGCTGTCTTTTACCACTGTACTGTCCGAGCTCTAGGCATGTAAAAAGTTACCAGTGACTCGGGGTTAGTCGGCGGTTTGCCCAGGTTCCTCCAGCAAGTTTTTTTTTTATTTTTGATGATTTGCCTATCACGGTTAAGCCTTAATTATCGTGGCAGAAGAGATGTCTATGAACAAAACTGATTTTTTTCCTTCAATGATATTCAGCAAAGAGCCTAGGAAATGATGATGCTTCCAGTACACCCGTCGCCTATTTGGCGTATACATTGGCAACACAAATTTACATCACGTGGCACCGTACAAGGAGGCCGTCAACAATGGAAAACCCCACCGCTAGTGACCCTAGACCACTCGGCTTTCAGGGCACGCCCTGTACCTCGGAATGCTACGGATATGAACTGTATTCAAGGTCTACTATAATGTCGTTAAATTCCTGAGGTGTTTAACATACGGACCACCTAATTAGTTAAAAACGCTGCCACGATGTTCTAAAAAGTGGTAAAATTATGAAATCATTGCACAGAAATGGATGATTCTCAATCTATATCCTTTTTTGCTATTCAAAATATGCCACGATAGGCTTTCGAAGTGAAAGAGCGGTTCACAATTACGATCCTATTTTGTAGATACCACACCATAGCTGAGAGGTGTGGTTATACCTTTGCACATTTCATGACTAATTAAAGTTTTTCTTATAGGTGTGGGAAATTTGATGTCGACTAAGCCTTATACCGTATTTCATTATGTAAATATATATATATATATATATATATATATATATATATATATATATATATATATATATATATATATATATATATATATATATATATATATATATATATATATACATATATATACATATATATATATATATATATACATATATATATATATATATATATATATATATATATATATATATATATATATATATATATATATATATATATATATATATATATATATATATATATATATATATCGCTATATTTAGGTCCTATTTAGTTACAACGAAGTGATACTTTCGTGCGCTTAACTGAGCAATCCAGTTCTTTACTAATTCTATTGATAAGTGCAGCACCGCATTATATATAATCTATCACTCTTATCTAAGCCATTAGAAAGAGGGGTAAGATTGTCTTGTTAAGTATCTCTTGTAAGGGGAGTTTTGATGTGCCTTTGGGCGCAGAATACCGGTAACAGTTTTGGTGGCTGACCTACTGCAACATGAGATGGCTGTGCAATTGATGGTAAACGAGTAACGACCATGAGTTATCCAATATCTCGTTCCGAGTTTTGTGTTGAAACCTTCTCTTAAATGTGAATCATTAAATGCCATGTGATTTGGTCAATACAGATGCATGCGTTCATACAATCAGTTCCCTGGTACTAGCTTTGTTTATTTCATGTCTTTTAATCAGTTCAAAATGTATAGATAGTATACGGAACGTCTGATTCCGTGATATGATGGAGTTAAATATTTAGATAATACAATTTGTATACTCTATGTCTGAATTCGTTGAGTTTAAACTCCTTAGTGACATCATTTTACTGTAAACTATATCCATTCATTTATCTGGGGAAAATCAACTGAAATTAATAATTGACAAGTGTCGCATACATAATTGTATTTGTAGGATGAGCGAGGCAATGAGGGTCAACGCATGGACCGCACTACCAGACCATATTCTGGTTCAGATATTCTCCTATCTCAACTTGCATAACAGGTAAGCCATGACTTCCATAAGTTTGCTTTGTGTTTGTAAAGAATTACACAGCATTTCCATGTTTCTTTTGTTTCTTCACATTACCTGTACTCAATTGCATTTTACAGTGCCGTATAGGTGTAACTGCTCAGTTATTTTCAAATTGGTGTACTAGTAGACACATTTTTTATATAAAAATTGAAATTTTGCTGATATTGAAATTGGGTTATTGGTCGATACTCCTGGTTATAGAAAATGATTTTGAGTCAACCATTATCCTATGGCATGTTATTTGTGTTCCTTATAACAACACTGCCAAAACTCCCATTGCTATCTTATAATCCAGCAGTTACCTGTATTACATTGTCTATTAATTAGTCGATTCACTTGGTTCTAAAGTTAAATAACAATTATACCTAAATTTGTCTATTAATTAGTTGAATTGATACTCTTGGTAATAGAAAATACACAAAATAATTTCTACAATGTAGTCAAACACTATCATTTGACATGTTGGCATTCAATTGATCAAAAAAAATGAAAACCAGAACTCCCATTGCCATCTTATATTTGTTTTTGTTTCCTATTCCATAACCATATATTGGAATCGCTCTAACTCTGCTTGTGCTATCCAGGAGTCGGGCTGCTTTGGTATGCACGCAATGGCTGAGTGGATTTCAATCCCCGTATCTATGGCAACGGTTCACATTCTGGTTCTACATGGCGCACCAGGGGAGATACCTGAATTCTATACCCAAACACGGAAGGAATATCAAAGTCGTCCATATAGAACTTGACCAGGCGGTTCAGGAAAATCGACAAAACGCGTGCCGAGTGATCACTGGTCTTTCTGAAGTGAGCGAGCGTAGGTTGCAGCGTCTGGTCGTACGATTCACAGGAGAGAACCCATACTTCTACGCCGGACAGGAATTTGTTGATGCCTTATCAAAACTGTTTGGACCGGTTCCAAGGGGCGCGACGCTAATACACCAATTGAAATTCGTCGACATAAGTGGTTTACTGGTGAATTTCAACGACCAGATGTTTGATCTCTTATCGGAACACCATCCGGCGCTGGAAAAGTTGAACATCCAAAATGACACGTTGGTTTGCAAGGTATCGCCCGAATGCATGCTGAGATTAGTGTCCAGATGTCGTCGTTTGAGGGAACTGTGGCTTTTCAATTGCAGCTTGTCTGAGGACATTCTTCTGAGTCTGATGGAAGATGATCGAGTCCCCTTGGAACATCTCTCGGTCAAATGCAGGCGGGAGGAAAAATACGGAAATGACATACCGGCAGAAACTTGGCAATTGCTAGCACGCAAACTGCCAAAGCTTCGAGTCACCCTAGGCTTTGATCACACCTGCCCTTTGTATAGAGTATCCCAGATCATGCTACCAGAAATCCCGGTACACGTACTACGCTTAGAGACACACACTACAATCTATGATGAGATTAACAGCGCTACGCACTTTTATCGCAACACTCTGGAAAAGGTGGTTTTGCAAACTCGAAGTTGCCGCGAGCTCGACGATGCGTTGTTGAATTTATCTGCAAAGTGTCAAAGGTTGCGTTCAATTCACGTGTTTTGTGTTCTCCAGAAGAACACTGTGGAGGCAATACTAATTCAGCACCCTGAGATTAAAGAAAACGCCACGTATACCCTTAAATACACGGCTGATCCCCATCCCTGGATAGCAGGGCACGATTGCTAATGGGATTGAACCTTCCAAAGATATACAGGGCCTCCTCGATCTGATAGCCGAGTGGTCTACGGTATTGCAACTGACTGCTCACAATCTTTCACCACTGCCCTGGTATAAAACTTTATGTAATGCTTGCGAGGTGCTTGTGGTTTGGAATACAAAGGGAGAACAATGGACTTTCAAATACAAGCACCTCGCAAGCACTACGTAAAGCTTCATACTAAAGCTAGGCGCACACAGAGGCCGAAGTGCATATGTTTTTACGCGAAGTGACCAAAATCCAGCACTTGTTAACATCGCGGAGCTTCTTCCTGGCTTCCCGATCAACCGGAATCAGTTCGTGGCCACTTCCGCATAACACCTGGTCACTTCGGGGCCGCCGTGGAAATTTTTGAAAATTCCAAAAATTCACCGCGAAGTTTGACCTAAAAAAATTCTTGTCCACTTCCCATACACCAAGTTTTAACTTCGCGGTACTACTGGTTCACTTCGCAGACCTTCATATTGACTTCGTGAACAAATTTTGAACACGATTGACCATAAAATGACCGTGAAGAGAACACGAAGTAGCGCGACGACTTCAAATTACCATCACATTATTTTCTTGCTTAGTCGTGTTTGGTGTTTTTGCATTCTTGTTAGCTTCAGCACAGGTCATATACACTTCACATAGATTTCGTTTTATCTATCTGTTTCGTTCGTATATCGACATCTTTACGTTGTGTTGTGTGCGTGTTGGATTCGTTAGGTATGGTTTATTGGCTTCCAAAAAGTATTTTTTTTCTGCGAAGTGAATACGAAGTGAAATTTTCCAACTTCGCGTAAAAACATATTCACTTCGGCCTCTGTGTGCGCCTAGCTTTAGAGGCCCAGACAAGTAAAAAGGTTGCTGGTAACTTAGGATTAGCCGTTTGTTTAGCCGGGTAGTCCGTTTTCTTTCACC
This sequence comes from Maea johnstoni, assembly GCA_963942565.1. NCBI lineage: Eukaryota > Metazoa > Annelida > Polychaeta > Spionida > Magelonidae > Maea > Maea johnstoni. Next base: position 30,185,344 of record OZ012686.1, read on the forward strand.
ACTTGCAAATGGGTAGTCAAGGTTTGGCCTGGTTTGTAAGAAGGTAACGATATGAAATAAATGAAAAGCAATGCCGTTTGATGCAATCTCATTCATTTTATTGGAACCGATAGGAAGTTCATTTATAGTTATTTTTAGCAGTATTCAGTTTCAAAATCAATATCATCCAGTTGTCATTTATGATCACAAGAAAATTAATACTGCCCCATACAAACATACTCGTTATACATTGGAATCGATTTGAAATTCATTTATCATCACTTTTTTCCAATATTAAGACTATACGGCCCCTAGCCGGTTGCGATTGTTAAAATTAGCCACTGCTATCCTGTACTTGTACCCCTAGGATTCATCTCTCCCTCTTCGACTGCAAGGCGTGATAGTCCATGTGCTAACCTCCCCATGCCCGTCCCCTGCTCAGTCTGACTATACTAGTGTTTGTTTATTAGGACTTACATCACTTTTAGAAACTTTTGTTATTAAATAGTCTTAGGAGAACTTACAACTGCAAAGCCGCTGTAAGTTGTATGCAGCCCTTTACCACCCTGCAGTGGGTTTTTACATACAAAGCGTACGGAGATCAGAACGACAAGCGTAACTTGATGACGTACTGCAATACTTTCACACACATATATGTATATATATATATATATATATATATATATATATATATATATATATATATATATATATATATATATATATATATATATATATATATATATATTTATATATATATATATATTTATACATATATATATATATATATATATATATATATATATATATATATAATATATATATATATATATATATATATATATATATATATATATATATATATATATATATATATATATATATATATATATATATATATATATATATATATATATATATATATATATATATATATATATATATATAAGATTTAGTTGTTTGGGTAGAATGGAGAATGACAAAGCTGGAGGCAATATGGACAATTTCTTGTCTTTATTTCATTTTTGTGCATAGTGTTTACAAAAGGCTTTGTCTGATTTCCTTCAAGGTTGACCGCCTGGTCTATGTCATTGACGATGTCTGCTTGCCATCTTTTCAATTTTACCCCGAAACATTTCAGGACATTTTCTACAGGGATGGTTTGCTACACAACCATAACACAGAATGTCATCCTGTGATAGTACTGAAGTCAAAGCTTATTGTACGTCGTTTATTTTACAGTTACCTATGTGCTAGAGACCTACCATATTATTTCATAGCATTTTGATATGGCACAATAAATGGTGACTAATAAATTATGTAACATGATAATAGGACGTTTAACATGTTGTACCTAAAAGTACAGAGCCTGACTTGATAAACTCTTAAATCAAGAGCTAACAGTTCATCATTACCAAGTTGTGAGAATTCCTCAGATTTGTCTAATTCATTCTTGATTTACCAAATCGCGAATTGAATAGTTTTTGATTAGTTACTTATCTGATTACAATACAATTACGACTTCAACAACCAGGTATAAGGTTTACCTTTGCAATACTCTTTTCCGATCATTATTCGATTATATACCTTAAATTAATATGTTTTAATATTAAGGTCTTACGATCCTTCATACCGGTGACACCTATTGGGTATTGAACAAACTAAAATAATTTATTACAATTTTATACCTGACATCACTGGAAAAATTTAAAAGAAATTGATTTATATTGAATATGTACCAATTCTGATTATACCTGCCTATTATAGATAGTAACCTATGAGTTTTTTGTTTTTGGCTACAGTGATTTCCATATTCGTCGAATTTGATGTTTTGACATGTTTTCAGAAAGAATGTGTGATAATTCATGTGTATAAAATGGGGTTCCCTTGCTCAACAATATCTTATATAAGCATGGGCATATACGGTAACAATTGAGTAACTCTTTTCTAACATTTCTATCACCAATTTTGGAGAACGTGATGTTTGTGACATAAATTGCATTAATTATTCAAAAATCTGTGAAAAAAATCGAAGACCCCATAATTTTAAGTTGTTTTGAAGATCACTGTGCTATGTTCTTTCCTTTGGCAAAATTTCAGGAAAATTAAACTGAGACTTCTAAAAGTGTCGTAAGACCTTAATCATGTAGTAACCTTCTTATCATTACACGATAGTGGGAATTGTGCAAATTATTACTACCACAAGATATTACTACCAAAAAGCCACACACACCAAGCCACACACGAATACAATATATATACATAAATATACCCACGTCGGACCTATATATTAAGACTTGTTGAACGAATGTCTTGCGATTATCTCATGACAATCGCAAGATATCAATCATAGACTTTCGATTTTTCGAGCAATTCCATGAATATCATCAGCTCCGATGAGTTGTACTGGTGTTACTGCAAATTTGTCTATTTTCTGAATCAGAATGTTCAGTTCCGATTTGAAAATTAGCACAATCGAAGCCGATTTGAAAATCGTTCAATGGTCCGACTCTAGTGTTACTGGGGTATAAGATAGGCAGCCCATATGCATGTACAGAGCCGACATTTAATTCCTGCACTAAATGCGCGGGCATCCCAGGCATAATACACAACCGAACTTCAGATTGTCACACAGTTTTCTGGGCTTGGATGACATCTCAACTGAACGCAACTTTGATTCGCTAGCTACATGGATCATTGATGTACTTTGCTTTTTTGACATGCTATCCATGGGTGTTTGTTCAACGAGGCACCGGGAGACGCCTGGTCGACTGGTGCAGGAATTAAATGTCTGTACTGTAGCAACGTATTACAGATAAAGCTAAAAACACCAGGCCATGGGTATTCAGGTTCAAAATGAGACCTTGTCCTGACATTTGTACAGTGATGCGAGTTGTATAAACGATTAAGAAACCAAAAAAACACACAAATAATATCCAGGTAATATTTGCTAAAAAGGTGGGTCTCAAAACTAAATTATCATAGAAGATTTTCCATTGATTCAATCATGGATGTCTACCAGTTTCTGCAGTGATGTACCCTTTGGCCCAAAATATTTAGGAATTTGATCTTTTCTTAGGATAACATTACCTGTAACTGGATATGAACATCCTTGAAACGGATTTTGAAGAGACCATATTCTTTATCACTCTGAAATGCTATACGCTAATATGATATCCAGCGATGGAAATGAAGTCAAACTTAAAGACGGGACCTACTTTCAACAATGTGATACCTGGATCTACGTTATTTAAGTTGTTGATTACATTTCAGAAGTTATATGAAACTACAAATTTTAAAATGCATCCTAGAAATGGTGGCATTTAAAAAGTATAAAGGAGCATACTTTCCAGGCAAAATACCTCAATGCTCATTTGTCCATTTAGGCACATTCTTGCTGTGAGGGTTTTAGTTTTTAAAGTAGAGAGGGTTTTCCCATCACAAACCACCTATCACGGATGACAGATTTCTACTTGATTTACTTTTGAAGTTACTTTGAAATGTAGAAAATTGCATTTATAACACGTATAAAGTATATTCACGATGTTAAACAACCCACCTCATTTAGTATGATTAAGATCTACTAACTATACATTATCCACTCGTTCATACCCAGGTGAAACTTGCATTACATAATGTCTTTCAAAGTATTTTGTAATAGATTTCAAAACAAAAGCAAGGCTGGTAGGTCCAAGATTGAGAATAACATATCGAGCCAAGGAGTTATGGATAGGGGCCAATTGTACAAGAAAAAAAACGTTATATCCATATTCATATATACCTTATTACAAAATAGAATGTGGCCATTATTCATTTCTTTAAGTGTGAATCAAATTTACAATAGTACACATTCCCTAAACGTACTGAGACATTATCGTGTATAGAAGTGTCTCTCTGTGGAAAAAAGCCTGTTAAGCTGAATGTTAGTTTTTTAATTGCATATCCTGTTAAACACTTTTCATAACTTTAATTGCAAACAGGCAATACGTATTGAAAGCTGATGAAATACACTTAATAGCCGAATTGTCGCTTTACTGCTTACCCATTTTTAGAGTCGAGGCTATGCTTATATAAACCTTTGAACATGCAGAAGGAAGGAAGGAATGGGTTTTAACGTCGCTTTCAATAGCTTAGGTCATATCGCGATGAGATAGAAACCCGGAACCGGGAAGAAATTCCCTTCTCTTCACGAATAATTCCAAGGGGTCGTTCAGTTGCAGAAGGACCATAGACAGCCCTCAACAATGCCGCACACTTATAAAGCGACCAGGCCAACCCGCTTGGTGATCCAGCAGAACCTTTGAACATGCATAAAATCAAAACCAATGTCTGTGAAAATCAACAGTAACTTGAAGTTTTTAAAAAAAATATTGCATCCTTTCAACCTACCATTTCAAAGAAGAATTGCAGAGAAGTCAATGAATAGATATAAATGGTCTGAACAATAAAGAAATAAAGTTCACAATAAAAATGACGCAAATACGTTAAGCATGCACCATTTTCCTCATAATCAGATCAACTGTGAATGTCTAGGTCATCACTGAGAAAAGAACTAATCCAACTCTTACAAAAGCTCTCAAAGTGTTGCACACAACCAGGAAGGATTTTTGGCCCTTTTCTATTTGTTGAACATGGCTGTTCCATACATCCATTTTGGATATCAGATGTAAGCATCTATTTTGAAATTTGGCATACTATTGACTTTAGGAGAGAATGGTATCCCAATGTGATACCCTTCCCTCCATATTGATATTTTTTTTATGCATTTGCGAAAAACCTATTCATATTTTTCAGTTTTCTAACCCAAAACCTCACCCCTCTTGAGATGTTACTTTTGAAATGTTTTATGTATTCCACACCAGAAGATGTTTTGTACTTTATATAGGCTGAACAGTCAAATAAAAACAAAGTCAAATCGAAATGAATTAATCCAATATGCTACCTTAACAGACACTGAAAGTTTCATTACAAAACCTTGTCATATGTATATATATATATATATATATGTATATATATATATATATATATATATATATATATATATATATATATATATATATATATATATATATATATATATATATATATATGTAATTTGCTTTTTTTTGATCAGAGAAACCTTGTGCTTTTCTGCTTGACTTGCATTTCTTTGGGTACAAGGAATACTATCATGCTTTAATTTGACCGTGTTCCTAATGGACAGTGAGTAAATGTCTTCATGAACTGGTGTCATATATCTTTGCTTTAACAACCACGTATGATTCTGACATCATTCTGCATTTTCTGGTGCCTGTTTAGCAGCCCATCAGTTTTTCTAAAAGGAACCTCATCACAATTGTCAATCCTTGATGTTTCTGTGAACACATGGTGTTCGTAGTTGCTTTAGTGTGACATGTGCTCCTCTTGTCGCTGCGCTGCGAAGGTTGTAATAGGCTGATTAAAATGTTGATACATTGCAGACATATCCATGCTTCATTTCTGTTGCTGTGCAAACATAAAATGAATGGCACTCTGTTGGAATACCCGCAAGTCTCGTTGTAATCAACCAATTGTAGCTGGGCTTTTTTAAATTATGACAAAGCATGCCCTTTTTGAAACCAATTATTTGCAAGTACGTCAATCCATGTATGATCAAGGACCAATTCTATCCACGAAATGACCACAGTAACACACCATATAAAGCCCCCGAGTATTCATAACTCAAGGTTCTGCTGAAGGCCTAGTCTTAGGCAGTTAACGGACAAAGATGTTACCGTGAGGGTCTGGAATGTTTGCAGGAACACCAATCTGTGCGCTGTTGGTCCCACATCCGTCATGGGTAGGATGATTCGTGTTAGTACATGAGTCGAAATAGTGGTACATGCCATTACCTGAAAAATGAGTTTTTAAGACAGGTTATACATCCATTCAAATACTAAGACCATACTAAGACCTAGACTGATGATGGGACACACATGGATATGTTGGGTATTTTCATGTATGTATTTTGCAGAAATCTAATTGTGATGGATCAAAGTACATTACAGTAGAATCAACTAAAGGTGCTGTCATATCCCTGGTAACCTCAAGATTCGACTACTACAACGGACTTACCTGGAATACCTGAAGAGCCAATATGTAAGCTACAGAGAGTAAAAAATAACGCTGCCAGGGTGATCACGCTCACAAAAAAAGCATGACCATATCACTCCAGTACTAAAGGAACTTCACTGGTTACCAGGCAGGAAGAGAATTGAATTCAAGATTCTGCTCCTGGCGTACAAGTGTTTGCATAGAACTGCACCCTCTTACCTGAGGAAAATGCTGAAAGAGTTTGTCCCACCACGGACACTGAAATCAACATTCAAGAACTTACTCTGCGAGCCGAGAACCAACATGAAAACCTACGGTGACAGATCATTTAGTGCCTGTGCCCCAAAACTATGGAATCAGCTCCCAAATAATATTCGGGCAGCTGGGAGTGTGGCAATCTTCAAACGACAACTGAAAACACATCTGTTCAAAGATGTATTTATCAAATAACTATGTGGATATCAACATCTATCCTTTGACAATGAATGTAATGCGCCTTTGAGCATGATCATATGGAAAGGGCGCAATATCAAATGACAATATTATTATTTTTATATTATTATTATTATTACGGTAGAATCAGTCCTTTTTTTGGTTTAAGGTTTATACATATAAATTGATAAAAGTGTATGGTGAAACTGATCGAATCCAGATTTATAACCGTATATGATCAAACTGATTGAACCCAGATTGATGATCGTGTATGATCTTGAAAACTGATCGAACCCAGATTGATGACCGTGTATGATTAAACTGAACAAATACAGATTGATGATGGTGGATGATCAAACTAAACGAATACAGATTGATGACCGTGTATGATAAAACTGATCAAACCCAGATTGATGACCGTGTATGATCAAACTGATCGATAGAACCCAGATTGATGACCGTGTATGATCAAACTGATCGAACCCAGATTGATGACCGTGGATGATCAAACTGATCGAACCCAGATTGATGACCGTGTATTATCAAACTGATTGAACCCAGATTGATGACCGTGTATGATCAAACTGATCGAACCCAGATTGATGACCGTGTATTACCAAACTGATTGAACCCAGGTTGATGACCGTGGATGATCAAACTAATCGAACCCAGATTGATGACCATGTATGATCAAACTGATCAAGTTCAACTCAAGACATTAGCGACTGACGAGGGAAAGAATGAGTTTTTAATTGATTAAAAAAGGAAACTTTTGACAAATCAAACTTCTACATTTGCCTGGCTTAATCTTATTTTGGCTTAAGGTTCTTCAGGTCAGGCTTGAGGAGTGTATTCCGAAATCCTCAGCACTGTAAAGAAACGTAGTCTTATATTTATTGTTTTTAAAACAACAGAAAAAATAACCAAAAAGGTATGAAATCTGCAATGATGTCTTGTGCACATTTAAATCTACATAGCCACATATCTGGCTATATTGATATTCATTAGAAAAATGTGGTGTTAATTGCATTTTTTAGGAATGAAAATGTAGATTAGCAATCTAAAGATAGCATTTTTTTCTGTTCTGCGTATTAAAATGATTGTAGATCAAGAGCAAATTGAGGTGTGTTCATCAGTCTGCCTAGGTAAGTGTAAGTGTAGGAGCCGATTTGTGTGTTACAAGGTATTTGAGGTCTGACTATGTGATATGCTAGACTGCATTTGTGGAGAGAAAACACATGGTCATGGTTGGAGCAGTGGTCCTTTGTTTACTTTGTGAGCTGGAAGGTGAATAGTTCTGTAAGTAATATTTTATTGCAGCTTTGATTCTAGAGTCATGTTAAGCAATCTGTATAGGGCCTAGACTTAGTACAGCTACCTGTCAGGTGAAACTTCATTGTAATTTTAGAGATTTGTTGGACAATTGCCTTGGAGAATTTTCTAGTGTGCTGGGCCTATTGTTTACAGTTATCTAGTACTAAAGAATACTGTTGATGTCTGTTTTCTGAGGTTTTGTTATTTTTGATGGTTAATTCTTGGTGAACTTATTTGGTCAGTCAAACCTAATTGTATTGGTTTTGGAAATATTTGCATGGTAATTGAGAAATGAGTGTTTTTGGTAGATCTGTGTCACTGAGACGCCTATGTTATGTATACAGATGAGTAATTTGAGTTTCATATTATTTTCAGTCAATCGCAAAAGTGATCGGTGTATCGTGGTTTCGACAGAAATAAAGTTTCTGTGTTTCATCGTTCATATGGTGTTGCGTATTGATTCCACCAACCACAGTAAACTACCAGCAGTAAACATGCACGCTCCACATCATTGAAGAACTTCACAGTGAGACCTTGTTGGCGGAATCCTAGTGGTGGAATTTTATAGCAGCTTCTTGGACTCTATTGCTGTTGTTCCCTGGATACTAAAATGGACCCTTCTGCAAGTGAGCACCAGGGTGAGGAGGATGATGTGGCCTCTGGACAAGTGGAGTCAGTGGACAATGACTTGCAAGTTGGTGCTAAAACCCAGCTTGATAGCAAATTCAGCCATGCCTCAGTGTCATTGCGTGTAGTGGAAGCCACACGAAAGGCGGAGCTTGTGGCACAAGCAGCGGCATTAAAGAAAAGACAGGCATTAAGAGTGAGAGAAATAGAGACTGAAATAGCTATAGCTAGTGCTAGAGAAATGGCACTCAGTACAGAGAGTGCCCCTCGAGGCCAGGAGTTGCATGGTACTCCCAGAGGCTTTCCCGAGCCACGAGCCAAATCTACACCGGCCTTTGATGTGCTATACTCAGACGCTGGTCCGCCTAGCCTCAGTCGTCATGATGCTTTTGATAGAGTGTCGTCTGATCTCAATCCACGTGCCCCGGAGTACTCTGTGCCAAGCCATATCAGTGGTGATTTTCGTCATCAGCATGAGGGTCATAGTGTTGCTTGTGAGGGGGTGATGAGCAAAATGGTGCAGAGAATGGAGGAATCAAGGCAAAGCCAGGAGCAGTTGACGCAGATTATAGTAGATCAACATCAGAGAACTCTTCTTCCCCTATCGAGTATTGCCAAGTTTGGTGGTGACTTTACAGAGTACCGCACCTTCGTGTGCTCGTTTGACTGTAGGGTAGCCAATAGGACATTTGATGATAATGAGAGAGTATATAATCTAGAGCAGTATACAGTAGGCTGACCTAGAGAGTTGGTCCGTAGTTGCATGCATATGGATATGTCTAAAGGTTACAGTGAGGCAAGAAGGTTGTTAGAGGTCAAATATGGTAATGAGTATGAGATCGCATTGGCCTTTGTGGATAAAGCTGTAAATTGGCCTCAGGTGAAGGGTGGTGATGCTTTGGCTCTCGATCAGTATGCAGTATTTCTCACTGGTTGTCGTAATGCCATGAATGACATCAAATATGTGTGTGAAATAGAGCATCCTAGAAATATGCAGAAAATAGTGCAGAAATTGCCTGTGTTCATTCAAGATAGGTGGAGTAGGCGTGCTAACACCTTGATGAGGAGTGGGCGGGGGCACATTCTCTTTTCGACATTGGTGGACTTCATCGAGGAGGAGGCCTCAGTTGCCCTGAACCCCATTTACGGAAGCCATATGAGGCGCACCACCAGTTCTGAAACTAAAAAGAAATCAGACAGTCGTAAAACAAGCTTTGTGACTGGTGTCGTCACGGCCGACCATACAGAGGAGACAAAGGGTGCCAAGTACGAGACTCCAGATGCTTATAGCGCCAACTGCCTCTTCTGCACGAAAGATCACACAATGGCAGTGTGTTTTCTCCTAAGGAAAAAACAACACCGGGAAAAGCTGAGGATCTTGCAGTCAAAAAATCTGTGTTTTGGTGGTCTCGAACCAGGTCACATGGCCGCAGACTGTGCCAGGAGAAGTGTCTGCAAGGTGTGCGAGAAAAAGACTATTTTGCAAGAGTGATGGTGATCATGGCAGTAATGGGCCTAAGGTTTCGGATTCTGGCAAGGCAGATGCAACATCAGTTAAGGAGATTGGTAGCGGCTGTGTAGGTGTTGCAAACGGATCCTCGTGCGGCAAGGATGCTGGGGACTCTAAGGTCACCATGCCTATTGTGCCTGTGAAGGTCAAGGTCAAAGATAGTGATCAAATGGTGGAAACATATGCCTTTCTGGATAGCGGTAGCAAGGGCTCCTTTTGTACAGACAGTCTCTTGAGGCAGCTTCGCACATCGGGAGTGCGGACAAATTTTGTGTTGAAAACAATGGCCGGGAGAGATAGAGTGTCTAGTCAAGTGGTCACGGGATTGCAAGTGTGCAGCTTGGATGGAAGCAGCATGGTGAGTTTGCCGAAGTTGTACAGTCAGCCTGAGATACCAGTAGGCAGAGGAGACATTCCTTCTCAGGATTATGTAAACGAGTGGCCATACTTGCGAGATGTTCGTCTGGAGACAATTGATGCAGGAGTGGGGTTGCTGATCGGAAATGACGTGCCTGCGGTCATGGAGCCTTGGCGAGCCCGGGGGGGGGGGGGGGGGGGGGGGGTGGGGGGCACTTGGGTATTTAGGGGGGTGCATACGTTCGTTATCAAAATTTAAAAATACCCCTAAAGCACTGATTTCTGGCCAAAAAAGCACCCTTATTTTAATAAAACGCTGATTTTTTCCTCTGAATAAACACCCCTTCTTTTACCAAAACACTGACATTGGATGAACGGGAACACATATTTTAACTCAAGATTTTATAATCCTCTGCTTGTTTAGCGGCAGCAAACTCGTAAGCCCTGAGTCATTTCGTGAGTCTGACTCGGCGTCAGAGCCGCGTATATTTCGTGGATTGTAAGGGGATTTTGACCCCCATACTTCGTACCTGGGTACAAAAAAGTACCCTTCTTTTACAAAATCGCGGACATGCGGAGGTCTTAAAAAAAGACCCCTTCTTCCGCGAAATACGTAACGAAGGTGCGGCCCCCTTCTGTACCTGAGTGCCCCCCCTGGGTTGGCGAGTGATTAACAGTCAGGGTGACGGTCCCTATGCAGTAAAGACCCTCTTTGGTTGGGCAATATCCGGTCCTTTGGGATCCTGTGATGGGGAGGCAGATCATGGAGAGTGCCCAAATGGAGTGCCACATGTGGGTGTGAATTTCATCAGCATGGAGCCATGTTTAGACAAGATGATGGAGCAACATTTCAATCATGAGTTTAGTGAGCGCAGTTGTGATGAAAAACTGGAAAATTCTCAGGAAGACATTAAGTTACTCAAAATGGTCAGTGAATCAATCCAGTTTAAGGATGGCCAATACCAGATTGGGCTTCCTTTCAGGAATCCAGACTTTGTGATGCCTAACAACCGGGCACAGGCAGAGCAGCGTGCACAACAACTGAAAAGGAAACTTCAGAGAAATCAAGAGTTTCATGCTGACTGCAAAAACTTTGTGGGAGATATTGTGAAAAAGGGCTATGCTCTTCGTGTGCCGGAGTCCGAGCTTGGACGTGACGATGGAAAGGTTTGGTACCTCCCGCACCATGAGGTTTACCACTCGATGAAGCCCAATAAGATATGCGTGGTGTTCGACTGTCCAGCAAGATATCGTGGGTCATCGCTCAATGACATTCTGATACAGGGGCCGGATCTGACCAACAGCTTGGTCGGAGTGCTTACCAGCTTCCGGCAGGATGATATCGCTCTTATGGCTGACATAGAGGGAATGTTTCATCGAGTGCAGGTGCCAGTTGAGGATTGCGACATGCTCAGGTTCCTGTGGTGGCCTGATGGGGATTTCGACCAAGGCCTTGTGGAGTACCGCATGACAGTACACCTATTCGGCGCAGCATCTTCGTCTAGTTGCGCAAACTTTGCTCCACACAGGACGGCTGATGACAATGCATCCGATTTCAGTGATCTGGCCGTCAAGACTATCAAGAAGAATTTCTACGTAGAAGACTGTTTGAAGTCAGTGCCATCGGAGGAGGAGGGCGCCTTGTCTTGTGAGCTGATGGGTATTTGCGCTGCAGGTGGCTTTCGTTTGACAAAGTGGATGTCGAGCAGTCGTACAGTGTTGCAGTCAGTCCCAGGTTCTGAGCTTGCTGGTGCAGTCAGAGATCTGGATTTCAACCAGGTAGCCTACCAGTTGAAAGAGCTTTGGGCGTCCAGTGGAGCGTGGCGACTGACACCTTCGGATTTAGAATCATTGCAAAGGACAAGCCTAGTACCAGGCGAGGAATCCTCTCATTGGTGTCTTCTATTTATGACCCCCTGGGCTTTGCAGCACCATTTATCCTGCCCGCTAAGATGATTCTCCAGGATTTTTGCAGGCTCAAGATAGGAGTGGATGATACGATTCCAGAAATTCATGAGGTTCGCTGGAGGAGATGGTTGTATGAGCTCCCAAAGCTGGCCCAATTTGCTGTTCTGCATTGTTTGAAGCTGCAGGCGTGTGGGGAGGTGACGTCCAGCCAGATCCATCACTTCTCAGATGCTGGTGAGACAGGCTATGGCTCAGTGGCATTCCTGCGTCAGGTCGACAGCGATGGTCGAGTGCACTGCTCATTCCTCATCGGCAAATCCAGAGTGGCACCCCTGAAGCAGATGACCATCCCTCGTATGGAGCTTACCACGGCCACTGTTTCGGCCAGGGTTGACAGGATGCTGAGGAAAGAATTGGAGATTCCCGTCCAAGAGTCCATATTTTGGACTGACAGCACATCTGTGCTCAAATACATCAACAATGAGAAATCGAGATTTCATACTTTCGTCGCCAACCGGGTAGCGGTCATTCGAGACAGGTCCAAGCCATCAAAGTTGGAGATGTGGTTTTGGTGGTTGACGAGCGGTTACCCAGATGCTCATGGTTGCTGGGTAGTGTCCTTGAGGTTATACCAGACAGGAATGGATTCGTCCGCAGGGTCCGAGTGAAGACAAAATCCAGTGAACTCCAGAGACCAGTTGACAAACTATGCCTTCTGCTTGAGGCCGAGGACGGAGATTAGGTTTTCGGCTCCTTTGTGAGTTGTGGTAATTGCTTAGTAAGAATCGCAATTAAGGGGCCGGAATGTAGGAGCCGATTTGTGTGTTACACACTGGTGTTTCACACCATACCACTTAGTCAGCTAGCCGGTCTTATCAGCTGCAGGCCATTAATCACCTGTCACCGAGTACTCAAAATGGGGTCAGCCTGTAAACAGTGCTGCTAGCGCAGGCTGGTCCTGCATTAAAAGCATGATTTTGTGGATTAATTATCACAGTAATGCAGGGCAACTTTAAAAAAAGGTAAGAAAAAGGTTTTCTTTTGATTTATGTCAAGAAATATCACAGCAACATACAACTGAATAGCTGTAATAGACCACATTCCTTAGGTTGTACAGTGTACATGTTATGTCAATTGAGTTGCAGCTGACAGGGTGCAATTTGACAGATATTATTAGAATTCTCTTTAATCCTACTCACTATTAGAAAGCTTAGTTGGTAAGATGTAAGTCAGAATTGTTGCTAGTACATGACTGGTCTTGGTTAACTGGTATCATTTCATTATCAGCATGAAAATCGGACTTTAATCACAGCAGTTGCTATCTATCTCATATGTAAACAAACACAGAGTAACCCCGTATGCACTGAGAGCTTCATTCATATTTCCATTTGCACTACTAAGGTGATCTAGTATTAGCCTAACACAAACATTTTATGTCTAAGATACACTCGGTGGAAAAAAATAGTCAGTTCTAAAACAAAACTACCCTCCTGACAGGGGTTTGCTTTTACCAAATATTCTTTACTGTAAGCTGAGTTTGCATTCACCAGCGAAATCCAATTGATATACAATTTTTTCCACAGTAGAGTACCAATTTAGAATATATACCAATAGTGGTAGAGAACTATTATCTATCACATCCTATCTGACAGTTTACACTGATATTTACCAACTTGTTAGAGTTTATTTGCCAATCGTTTTCCTTCATCCAGTGCAGTTTCCAAATAAGTCACTATGTAAGTCATTTCTCTTGAATTTATTGAAACTGCAATCAGCATGAAGGTGCCAAAATGTAGATTAATATCAATTACAGTCAAAGAACAATCTCTTTTTAGGCCTTCTTTTAATTTCTGGTTCCTCTTGCTGAAGGGCAGGGTGAACTTGAGCATGATGTTCTTTCATGGCATTGACCAGTTTATGGAGGGGATTGGGGTTCCTCATTCTTCTCTGGATAGTGTTAAAGGCACTGTGGATAGATTCACCCCCTTGTTCTCCATGGAAGCCCAATCCAAAATGCCAGTTCTTTATCCATGGTAGGATATGGTCTTCTAAGATATGTTGTTTTGGAATAATTATGTTGGTATTGGGAAATGAATTCCGATAGGCCCTCATGTATGCCTGGATTGCCACACCAATTTCATGTGTCGCCTCATCAGGGATAAACTTATCATGGGCAACCTTTTTGTGTACTGATGAATAGCATTGATTAATATTGTCAAATTGGTCTTTAATCTCATATGCCTCTTCTATGATTTCTGCATTTGAAGTGAGCTCCTGAACACAATGTACTGCTTGGCTTGTAATATCAGTGTAGACATTTTCCTTCAGGTACTTATTGCAGTCATTTCCCATAAAACTGCGCCCATGATATGCAGCCATAATGATATTATGACTTTTCAATGCCTCATCTATCCTAGCTACTATTGGTCCTGACAGATTCCCAGATCAGCATCAACCTTTTTCTGGAGTATTTGCTCATCAATCCCTTTAATTCTTCTTTTGAGGTCATCTGCTCTATCCCTCACCTGTGCAATGGGTGTGTTGTCATCACTGTCATCTAAAGCATCTTTCATCTCTGTTTTCCTTTCTTCAAGATGCATAATCTCTCTTAGCTTTGCTATGTACTCGTCATAAAGAGCCCTAGATTTCTGGCCAGGTTGCCGGGCCAAAAGACTGGCAATCTTGCAATCAAGCTGATGAAATCTGGCTTCCATAAGGTTATGGTGCTTAGGTACAATGCCAAGTGTAAGGTGTAGGTAGGGTGGGCAGACCTGTTTTGGTGGAATATCAAAAAGTGGTGGGTGTACTATACTGTTGAACATCTTTGACTTTTTTGAGTCACCACCACCCTTTTCCATGAATTTTGCATAATCAGTATTCATGGTGGTCAGTAATCGGTTGCGTGATTGACCACGATCCAGCAGGCTGATTTGCATACTATCTTTTGAGATGGTGCACCATAGGCATGGATGTTTTCCATTTGGACCAATGAGACCCATGATCTTTGAGAGAAACTCATAATCTCCAAACAGAAACAATCTCATTTTCTTCTCTTTCCACGTAGCACTTTGAAGGTGTCTCACTTGAGGTATGAATCGGTCGAGGCCATATTTCATATTGTCATAATAGTCTTTTGCCTGAAATAAGGAAAAAACTATTGTATTGTTCCTGGAATTTGGATTTTCTATGTTGCCTATTTGGAATGACATCTTGAAAGTGCCTCCTCCATGGTCACCACCAAGCTTAATCCATATCTCATTTTCTGGTATTTTGCCATCATGCCAAGTTAGTCTGTTATGCCTGTGGTAAGTGTCAATAGTGTCAATGGCCAAGTGGTGGATATCCTGAACATAAACATATGGTAGTTCCTTGAAGATGAACCCTCCAATGCTGCCTGGTGACTTTTCTTGTTTAGTTTTGAATGTTGCCATCACTCCACAAACACTTTCCTTTAGAAGTTCATTTCGATCTTGCCTCTCCTTCTTTTCACTTTCGAACTCCACACCTATTTTTCTCATATATCTCTTGTACTTTCTTGTTTGGTGCCATGTAAAACCACAATTGGTCTTCATGGCCAGACCATACCGCCGACTAACAGTTACTTTATGTCTCACTCCTGCCCGACTACAAATCTCAAGCCTTTTTGCTTTAGGCTGCCTTTTGAGTTCAGTCGCTTGTTGCAGATCAGCAGATTTTATATCCCCTCCACTCACAAGGAGGCGTGCTCTGTCTATGGCACGAGCCCTTTTTTTCTTTAAGGGAGACTTGGCAGTAGCTGTCCTTTTTCGTGGTCTTCTTATTTTAAGGAGCTTTATTGGCTGAAATAGATAGTATGGTATTAGTTTATAAGACTAATAAATTCAGTCTCCATTTTGAGTTATGCTATTTAGAAAGAAAAAAATAACACGAACTAAGTGTAAAATCTAAACAGCAGAAATTGAGCAAATTAGACATACCTCCTTCTGAATTGATAGATGCTTAATCAAAATTAAGATATAGGTCATCAGTCAAGTTTTGGGTATGTGCGCTGTTGAAAATCATTCTCATTTCATTTTTTTGTTTTTTTCTTTTAATGTCCTAGACTCGGCCATAAGGGTATTTTCTTAAAAAACCTACACCCCAAATATAGACTTTGAAAAAAATCACTACAGAAAATGTATACCTTGTATGGGGTTTACATAAAATATAAGCATATGGAATTGTAATATTCTATCTAAAAAAATCATAATTGACTTACCTGTCCCCCTGTCTTCAGATGGATGGTATCATCATTTGACTGTGTTAAAGATCTCCTAGCCAAACTGGTCTGCAAATGTTGTTCCGTTTTTGATAGTGGAGAATTGATATTTCTCTGTGTGATTGTCGCATACATGTTGATAGGAGATGTCTGAATCTGTATCTCCTTTACTTTACATTTTTCTGGAGACACCAGGTTTCCAGCTGAATGAGTGTCAGTGCTAATTGATGATGTGTTAGGGTTTCCCGGGACATTGCAGGAATGATTTTGGATATTTTCCAAAGATTCAACTGAAGAGCAAAGGGTGCACCTTACCTGTAACTCAGATAATTGAACAGTGAACCTAAGACCAGCCACTTTCACATGCCCATATTCAACACTTGTCTTGCATACAGGGCAAGGGACTGTATTTGTCAAATTGTTGACAAAAACAGAAGAGAGACATTCTGTGCAAAAATAATGTTCACATGGTGTTTGCACAGACCTAGCAGAAAATATTTCTCGACATATTGTGCATATAAATTGTGACTTCTGCATTTCTGTCAGACCCAATATCTCTAAATTCTGGGTACTGTACTGTACTAAGCCAGAATGCATGTCAGAAAAAATGTCATCTGCTCTGTGATTGTAAGCTAAATCAGATGGAATAGATTGTTTTCTGCCAGGTTTTTCTTTTTTGTATCCACCCCCCTTCATCTGGTAACAGAATGTATTGCATGTGTTACACTGTTCAATTGTGTGTGAAAGCGCTTATGTTTGACCCAAAAACCAGCAAAGCTATCTACTTTCCCTTTATCATTTTCATCTTTACTTTTTCGATTTTTGGCATTCATAATTTTTGAGTAGCATTTCCCACAAAATTTGTCAGAGTGGACCAGTGGGTCATCATTTGAAATATCAATCCCAAAGTAATGTAAAAGGTCCATTGGATAATTTTTACATAACTTTGGTGGCTTTTTGCTGTATCTTTCTTTTTCTTTTTGAGCCCTATTTGTACACACTCTGCATAGGGACTTAACACATTTCACATGAAAGTCCAGGGTGTGAGGGTTATCAGTGCTACATGCCATAGTGTAAATATCTGAGGGCATGTGATCATGAAAAGTAGTAATTTCTGGCCAATATCTATTTATCTGTACATTATTTATTAGCAACAGTTATCACTGTGAAGATATTTTATACACTGCGACAACATAGATCGATTCATTGGCAACATGAATATATAATTAGGTTCATAGGGTTAATTTACATACAGCAAAGTAACCAAGAAAAAAGTACTAAATAAAATGATACTGAAGTTGCACTCACATCATCAGAAAAGTAACTCTCTGCCCTTTAATTAAATCCAATTCATGTATCAGATGGGAGTAGAACTAATTAGTAATTTAATTTCCAAGTTCATCAATTAGCCTTCCACTGTGGATACTCTGGGCAACTGGGCCAGAAAGACAATGTACATTTAGCTCTTGACACAGATTACATACAGGGCAGAACTAGTTCAAGTGTCAAGGAGGCAAGCAAAACAAACACCAGACATGTGAAATTGACATTTTTATTATCTGTTAATTAGTTTTTCAGACCATTTTACATGCAGACTCTGACAGTGTATCTAAGGATGCTCTCTATTACGGAAGTAGCACTGGTAGCAATGGGCATGCGCAGGCCTGTGTGAAATCTGGCATGAGTCACCAGCATCGGGCCTATCATATGTCAACTAAGTGTGCTGGTATGGCTTGTGTGGGACAGCAGTGTACAAGGTATTTGAGGTCTGACTATGTGATATGCTAGACTGCATTTTGGTATTGTAGGATTGGTTCATTATGATGTATATAGGTGGAAGTATTAGTTTCTCAGACAGATAATAGATGGCAGGTCTGAGTTGTCATTTTAGATATAAGGTGAAATTTTATTGGTCTATTTTTTGTGTGTCTAGCCAATCAGAGCTTGTGTAACAGATTTTCAGTGTTGTGGAGGGAAAACACATGGTCATGGTTGGAGCAGTGGTCCTGTGTTTACTTTGTGAGCTGGAAGGTGAATAGTTCTGTAAGTAATATTTTATTGCAGCTTTGATTCTAGAGTCATGTTAAGCAATCTGTATAGGGCCTAGACTTAGTACAGCTACCTGTCAGGTGAAACTTCATTGTAATTTTAGAGATTTGTTGGACAATTACCTTGGAGAATTTTCTAGTGTGCTGGGCCTATTGTTTACAGTTATCTAGTACTAAAGAATACTGTTGATGTCTGTTTTCTGAGGTTTTGTTATTTTTGATGGTTAATTCTTGGTGAACTTTAATCTTATTTGGTCAGTCAAACCTAATTATATTGGTTTTGGAAATATTTGCATGGTAATTGAGAAATGAGTGTTTTGGTAGATCTGTGTCACTGAGACGCCTATGTTATGTATACAGATGAGTAATTTGAGTTTCATATTATTTTCAGTCAATCGCAAAAGTGATCGGTGTATCGTGGTTTCGACAGAAATAACGCTTCTGTGTTTCATCGTTCATATGGTGTTGCGTATTGATTCCACCAACCACAGTAAACTACCAGCAGTAAACATGCACGCTCCACAGTAAGGACTATCTGTCAATTATTCTAACATCATTCAGATAGGTAGTAACCCCTTGGAACTTCATAAAGCATCAGTAGAAGGATTAATTTGTAATCTTTCATATCCTAACGTTATGAGTATGTTTGCGGTAGTAGTAGTGGAAGTAGTAGTGACTATATGTCTTTAAGGATAAGAGGGTGTTCAAAAAGGTTACGGTTGATAACTATTGATATTTGCTTCAAGTTTTAAAGATTAAAATCCTTTCGACTTCTTCATAAAGCACATTTTAATAGGATCCCTTGATAATTGTCACTGAAAGTGAAAAATTTAGACGATAGAGCTAATAAACATCTGAGCAGAATTCAACCACTTATTACAAATACACCTGCCACACTTGGAGAATGGGATGGTTTCAGAATGAATTACCCTCCTACTAAAGTTTAATACCTAGAAAAAGAAATTCCTGTTCTATGAGTCTTTTTTATAAAGCCTTAGTGAAGGCCTAGATTGTATATTTGAAGATTTGCAGGTATCTATTAAGTACTCCGGATTTCATCACCATTTAAGACTGGCTAATCACGATTATTGCAAAAAAGTGACGAAAAAGATTCGAATTGATGTTGTTGCGCTATATCTCTGACGGGTGCGTGCATTCACAGTGTTTAAGATGAGGTTTGTTTTGTTCTTGTCTTGTTTGTATCGCACACCAAGGTGGAAAATACTCAGTAAAATATTTTCCATGTCATAAAATTTCATACTTAAGAAAGAAAAATTGTTCTATGGAATTTGTCGTTTGGTAAAAAATAATCAGCAAAACATTTTGTTCAGTACAATATCTTGTTTCAGTAAAATATTTTGTCCAGTGAAATATCTCACCCAATATACTATTTTGTTCAGTGAAAATTTTCGTTCAGGGAGAATATTACTGAATATGATATTTGTTCTGTAAAAATTCATTCGGTGAATATTTTGTTTAGAAGAAAGACTTTTTCAAATAAACAAATTCGATCTGTAAAGAAAAAAACCCTCAGCAGAAAAACATGTCTGTAAAAGCATATGGCCTTCTAGACATCAGTGCCAAAAACATGTCTGTAAAAGCACATGGCCTTCCTAGACATCAGTGCAAAAAACATGTCTGTAAAAGCACATGGCCTTCCTAGACATCAGTGCAAAAAACATGTCTGTAAAAGCACATGGCCTTCCTAGACATCAGTGCAAACACCTATCATAATAAGTGTGCCCAATATGAGTGTCCAATCGAACACCTCTGCACTTGTATGTGAACACCTATTAATGAGAACGCTTTGGTCTAGTCCCAAAGTGTCCACATCTCGCAGGTTTCACCCTATGTAGAAGTGACGATTAGACATCGAATGCATGAGATTAGTTGAATCATATCTCGTACTGTCTCCAATTGACAACTGAGGTTGCGATTAAGCGAAAATTAACAAAATAAAAAAAGACAATCATACACAGTCACATTGGGAGGGTTGCCTTAAAGGCGCTCTGCGTAGACAGTAACTTCTAGCTCAAGCAAACTGATGAAAAAGTGAGGAGGTACAACACAAATCATACATGGTAGAATAGATCATTTGTCAATTTTGAACATTACCGGTACTTAATAAAGATTGTATAGCCTACTGTACTCAAATTTTCTCATTTAGAATTTTGCTTTTCATCACTTTTTTCTACTATATTGCAGCTTAGTCATGACTAGTCAGTTTAACTTTGTGGGGGAAACTGGAGTACCTTGCGAAAACCACTGCCTAACCCCTGGCAACTTTCTCATATGCCCCAGCTAGGGTTCGAACCCGGAAAGTGGTGTGAGACAGCTTGCAGTCAGTGGCAAAGCCTTAGACTGCACAGCCATCAGGGTAGGCCCTTCTCACCTGTGGTTGTTAAACATCTAATAAATCAACACTCATATAATTGGATAATACCTTTTCTGAATCCAGGCCCACAACCCCGACCGGTAAAGAAGCGAGATGGAGCAGTTCCTGGACATAGAGTCGATACATTCTTGACCACGCCACAGTTCAGTGTGCCTTCGGCCCATGTCAAAAGACTGCCCGTTCCAGGGGTGCAGGAGAACCAATGGTTGAGGTTAGATTTGACCAGAATCTCTTGTCCAATGCTCTTCCAGATGTTGAAATCCATTGCAGCGTAGTCTGTTTCTGAAGTAGGTGGAGTGGTGGAGACAGCGGTATGGGTGTTGGCACCAACGGGCCAGTTAGGTCTAGGGGTTACTGTATTACCAGCCATTGATGCCAATGGTTTTATCGTGAAAGTGTAACTATAGACAAGTGTCCATCCTCCTCCATCTGTGTCCATATCACAATAGCCAAGAAAGGCATCGGCATGGCTGCCTCCGTCTAAATCCAACCAATATGAACCACTCTTCATGTGCGGAAACTGTTCTTTCAGGGCCTTGCAGTTCTCTGCAGGAAAACTGGATGATAATCCTGAAAAAAATAAAGATGATATGATGAGATTCAGATTGCCTCCTTAGTTCAAATATAGCTTGAGATTAGTGAGAAAATTACCAGTGATTTGGAAATGACTTTGGTGACGTTGTTGTTTTACCTCGTCATCAAAAAATGGAACCATTGACTTTGCTCTAATATTGCAAAAATAAAGATGAAGGAAATTCATATCCAAACCCAGCCATTGTAGATAAAATGATAAATTTCATATTTATAGATCATCATTCAATTTTTTGAATGAATTATAAACATATACACATAATTAATTTGTTTATACTTATTTCCAAATCAGAACTTTGAAATCAGTCAATACTTGAAATTTCTTGAAATTATCTAAATATCTAGAATTATCTAGAATATTTGAAAATGCCTTATCAATTTTTTTGTAATGCATTTATTATATATATATGGCTGAGGTGATACATTTAGATAAAATCATTATTGTAATAAATATCGGTAATTGATTTATGTGGAATAGGTTTTTTGTAACAAAGCGAGTTATTATGGACCATGGGCAAAGAATCTTTGAAGCGCACCATTCAATAAATACACCACAACTTGTTAGTCAGACAATTGAAATACTAGTACTAGTATATATTCTGGGTTGACTGTATTGTCCCCTCTCTTTTTAGCATGTGAGCGTTTTGCCTGTGGTCCCTATTACGTCTTGGGCGTGAACTTAAAAAACGGATGGAAATATTCTAAAGAAAAATCAATATGTTCAGGTTTGACTGAAATGTGGTCTTTATGTTTGTTTTGACTGCAAATACTTTTAAAACAATATCTTTCAAACAGTACTTGTGTCGACGAGCTGTGTTTAAAGCTTTAGGACAGGCCACGTTTGCACTCCATATGCAAATAAGGTGAATTTAAATGATACGATTGGTCGGTGATAAATTAAGATCGACTGACGAGATATGTTGTAAGAAGTGATATATACTGTGTGGTTCAATTAAAACAACACGTACTTACATTCATTCATGCATACATACATACATACGCACGCACGCATGTATGCATGCATATGAGAACATTCCAAGTTCTAGTCTCTCAACTGCTAAAACACTGCAGTCGTCAAAACACTAGTCTAAATATTTGCCATGAGAAAATTATAGCTCTTAAGGGATGTTGCAGATATAGTCTGGCAGCTTATGTAGTTTCCGTGGGACGTTCATGTTAATTGTTGGAGACGTGGTGTTTCTAGACCAATTTTGGATGAGGACTTCAATAAAATATGTCTCCAATTTTTTCGACAAATTTTTCAAGGTCAAGCGTCAAGGTCAAACTTCAAAAAATCTTAAAATGCCTTGTTTGGACCTGAAACAAGCTGCATTTGATAAGAAACTCGATTTCTAGGGTGAAATACACTCAATAAGTGAATCTTATACACAAAGATTTAGTATTTTTCACAGTAAAGTTTAAATCTGAGGTCAATAAGTACATTTCAAAGTAAAGGTCAAAGGTCAAATCAGTGAAAAATGCCTTATTTGGACAAAAAATGAGCTGCATTTGATTAAAGTTGGTTAAAAACCAGAGTTTATGATGAGATACACTTTTCCAATAAATTCCATTAAAGCACACTTCATATTTTCCACCTCAAATACTATATCTAAGGTCAATGAGTACATTCAAAGGTCTAGATCAACAGTCAGAATGGAGAAAAATGCCTTAAATGGACCGGATACAAGCTGCATTTGATTCAATTTGGTTAGAAACCGGCTGTTAGGATGGAACACACTTAATAATAAGTGAATTTCATACATAAAGCTTCAGTATTCTACTGAGTAAAGTTTAAATCTGAGGTCAATAAGTACATTTTTAGGTAAAGGTCAAAGGTGAAATTATTGAAAATGCCTTGTAATGATAGGAAATGAGCTGCATTTGATAAAAGTTGGTTAGAAACCAGATTTTATGATGAGATACACTTTTCCAGTGAAATTTTTATTACTGTACACTTATAGAGGTTCTTGGATGTGTGTGCTAGAGAATGATATTTCTTACACTCGGGGACAGAATTTTCATCTTGGAACGAGCCTCTGGCGAGTTCCATGATGAAAGTTCTGTCCCCGAGTGTAAGAAATATCATACTCTAGCACACAAGATCAAGAACCTATTTCTGCCACGTCCATAGATAAATAAACAGTAAATAATCGGGGAAGCTTCACATATAATGAGCGTGCCTGGGCACGTGCCTGGCATTTCTAGGTCACGTTGCTAAGCAACGAACGTGGTGCATTGTTCCATATATGGCAATCTTTACCAAATATGGTAATAAAATCATTCCCAATGCCCATTGGGAATGGCCATTGGGAATCGAATTTCTTCAATGGGTATTTCAGCCCCATAGTGGTAGAAAGTTTATTCTCCACATTGCCTCAGTCTACCCAGCTGCAAAATGGGTACCTAGCATTAGCAAGGCAGTGCTTAGAGCTTGTGGGCTATATGCTGCCGACTGCTGTGGAATATCCCTCGGGGGATTGAAATGGTTTTCATGTGTACAGGCCTGCTAGGGAAGGAAGGTTGTGTGAACATTTCAGTGGATACAAGACTATAAACCGAATACTTTTACCTTTATAAGTTAAAGTTTTACAGTAAAAAAGAAATATTGCATTTCATTTGAGCAATAATATCTCTGAAGTTACTTGATGAAATCTTACTTGCCATGTAAGGCAAACACAATCTGATTTTCACCTGACCTTCCATTTTTAAGATTTTTACTTGTCCCTGACCCTACATGTCAAGCCCTGTTACTGACAGAATTCCAGAAAGAAAATGGGCTGGTCTTGTCAAAAATTCCCTTTCTTCGAGTTGCAGCTTTGAAAATCTTGTGAATGGACCACGATATTGCAGTAGGTATACTCTAAGTAGGTCCCCCATAGTGCTGTTAGAATACCAATAAGTTTCCAGAATCACAGTGACTGGTGCATTAGGTTTGTGATGTTTGACCATGACTTTGTCTTAGATTCAAACACTACTGTTGAATGGAGGACTTGAATAACTTCAAGAAAGTGCCCATACATTACATTTTTGCTGGATTTTGACCTACATATCAAACATTTAACGTGGCTTTCCTTACCACAATTTGGTATTGGTTATACTAGTGCTATGAAAGCACCACTGTAATTAGAATGATTGCAAAAGTTGAAGTTGTTTCTTGAGTAAAAACTTTTCATAGATAACGATTATAGTCTTCTCCTCAGTGAATGAAATCTATAAAAGACTGATAATGGTCTTTTTTCCAGGGTTGTATCACATTTGACCTGGATTTTGACCTTGATTCAATACTCTGGATAACACTAAGTGTGAGTGTGCATATAGTTTTACTGGAAAAGTGTATTTCATCCTAAGCAGCCGGTTTCTAACCAAAGTATATCAAATTCAGCTTGTATCTGGTTAATGCAAGGCGTTTTCCTGCATTTTGACTGATCTTGACCTTTTAATGAACTCATTGACCTTAGATATAATCCTTGAGGTGGAAAATATGTGTAAATAAGTGTAATGAAATTTACTGGAAAAGTAAAAAATCTCACGTAAAATCTGGTTTCTAACCAACTGTAATCAAATGCAGCTCATTTCCTGCCATTACAAGGCATTTTCAATGATTTGACCTTGACCTTCACATGTACCTATCGACCTTAAATTTTAGCCTAACTGAGTAAAATACTGAAGAATTATGTATGAAATTCACTTATTATTAAGTGTGTTCCATCCTAAACAGCCGGTTTCTAACCAAATTGAATCAAATGCAGCTTGTATCCGGTCCATTTAAGGCATTTTTCTGCATTTTGACTGTTGATCTAGACCTTTGAATGTACTCATTGACCTTAGATTAGTTAGATATAATCTTTGAGGTGGAAAATATGAAGTGTGCTTTAACGAAATTTACTGAAAAAGTGTGTCTCATCATAACATCTGGTTTCTAACCAACTTTTATCAAATACAGCTCATTTTTTGTCCATACAAGGCATTTTTCACTGATTTAACCTTTGACCTTAGTAAGAGCAACCATTGTGGCAATAGTTACGGGCCATAGCAACCAATGGCTGCAGCGTGAGATGTATGCACAAAATAGAAAATAGATTTCTTACTTTGGTTTGTCAGAGTAAATGGGAATTTAGGGCCACTAAAATATATACACGTGATTATCTAAATAAATCAAACGTGCAATATCAACCCATTTGAGTAAAAGCAGAACAAAACAAAAACGAAGGATGAATGAGATTGCATATAAATATCCTATCATTATACAGACAACTAACACACACGTGCTAGGCTTTTCTCCTCACTACAATTTAATATAGGGTCGCGCCACCCTTTGCCTAAAATGGATTTCTGCTCTCTTATAACACTTGGGACAAATTCTAACCAAGAGTATTGTTGCCTTGTTGTATGCCAATGGCTTGCATGGTTGTAAGATTACTGCAGTAATGGGAATACATTGATATATTTTAGAACATTTCAATATTTTGCAGTGGATGATGCTGAACCTCTTGATGAGCGCTCCGCCTCTTGTATATAGGATAAGAAGACAAGGGCTATTAGCAAACCCCATAGTCATTAACCTTGGTAAATCCATGTCTTTTGCCCACAAACTTTTGTCAAATTTTAGTGGGAATTATTGACCAAAATCCAGTACCAGTTTGTCCATGTGTGACCATTCTATAAAGCCTTCGCCCACCAGTCAAATATCAAAATTAACCTTGAATCTAGCACAACATTCTAACAGCCAATTGCCTCGTTTTAGCGCTGTAGATTGACAATCTGGCTCTATTTAATATGAACATGACCATTCTCATGCATGTTTGGTTCTCAAGGGAAGTACTGTAACAGACACATAGTATATCTGCATGTATGGCAACTGAAGGGTTACGTATATTTTTGTGTTTGTTTATAATTCTGTGCAAAGCAGATGTTTTTTATTGCCTCTCAACATCATCTCATTTCAAAAGTTTCAATAATACAATTCAGAGAGATAATCAATAACACTCACTGATAACTATCAAGCATGTTATAACAACTCAATTAAGTTGCAAGATCGTTAATATCGTAAACGTCATAAACATAACCTCACCTCACTCACAATCACACTCTGCGATACCCTCTTCCGGTTGGATTGCTACACGACTAGTATCTCTGCCACTAATGCATGTTTTCTTAAGTTCCGTCCTCGTTCATTGTATTATTAGGGCCGTTCCATTTAAAAGTGTGGTGGGGGGAGGAACGGAAGATAATTAAAAATTCGACACCCCCCTCCCCTTCAAAAGACCTAACAAACTAATTCAGAATTCGGCCCCTCCCCCCCCCCCTTCAAAAGACCTTCCGTTCCTCCCCCCCACACTTTTAAATGGAACAGCCCTTAGGAAATTATACCGAATATGAAGCTTCCATGCATTATTTGCCATTCCGTTATTTGATATTGCGCAAACTACGATATTTATGGCATTTCGGGTGTAATGCCTTAGTACTATTTGCGATAGCTCATGAGAAGATGCCGTGAAAAGTCCTGAATTGGCCAATCAGTCAGTCGGCCGTCTAGTCTTCGTGCACTGAGAGAAAGAGGTCAGGTCTACGTCATTGTTGATTGTAAATATGACCACGTGCATCACACCTTTTGACCAATGGGATACATTTAATGACGTCACTCATCAAAATATTCCGCGAAATAGAACCGGTGAAGTGGCAGAAATACTATGCGTAGCTGGATCTCTGGGTGGAGAATGTCACAATCATTCGTTATGCATTGTGGATTGGCTCAATGGTGGTGAAACCATTTCAAAACAAGTGGTCTGACGGCTTTCTAAAATTGTTTGTGAAGCGTAGATTCCTCTGTAATGCATCCTCATCTTCCGTTACAAAATATTCTTTATTATTCCATTCAAACCTACTCTTCCTTCTGGAGTATATTTTCTAGGGTATATTCAGATTCAAAATGGTCATGAGTAGAGCATCTAGATGTGCTAGTCTAACCCTAAATATTAACAGGAAACCCTACTGACTTGTAAAATGATTCCTTACCAACCTGCCTAATTCACAAAACCAGAATATTTCTGGGCAGTTTTGACTGATTTTCCATTTGCTATCCGTGTGGATTTATGTCAGGCCCACACCTGGACGGCAAGACAACTGCTGCACAAGAATCACACCTTTCATTTAAATCTCTAATGGCAATGCAATCATCTAATTCTGAAACAGTAGTTATCATCAGGGTTCATCTAAACCTGATTTTGGCATGGTCACCAAGTTGCAGTATTCTTAATTAACCTAAACTACACAAATTCCCACATCTAAAGCTATTGTTAATGAAACAAACGCATGAATACTGTAAATCCTGTTAATTTACCAATGTTTTTAATTTGCTGTTATTTACCTATCAGACTTGATCGGTAAAATAAGATTTGGCAAATTTAGGAAAGCTTCAGATTGGCAAATTTGAGACATAAATGGGAGAACTGTATGTCTGCCCTGCTCTTCCCACAGAGAGGAGAGAGTCTAGGACAAATAGACTGGACACATTTAATAATTTCGATAAGGGTTAGTGATGGCAAATTGTTATTGCTACTGATTAGTGTCTGTTTGTTGACTTCACTCGTCAAAATTCGAGATGAGAGCAAACACCGAGTAGTGCCAACTCCTCCCTTGCCCCTTTAATCCCCTAATTATAACGTAATCAAAATACAAGCAGATATGCATCTTTTTCCTCTTCGGGGTACCGTAAAAGGGTCAATGTTATAATAACTAACTTCTGCTTTTGATTTGCCGATCGCATGGGATCACGATCAATAAATTAAGATTCGGCAAATTGTGAAAATGGAAAGATCGGCAAATTTCGCCAAATTAACCAGATCTACAGTATGATATGTCGTTCTTGTATTAACAATTAGGTCAGCTTGTAGTGGAACGGTTAAGGGATGCAAAAGGTGCAACATAACAAAAACAAATTGTTAATACATTTACATATATAATCTGGTTGCCATAGTGGAAATCTAATGGCCAGGAGGTGGATCAGGAAAAGGGCCTACTTTAAAGATTTAATTTAACCTTAAAATCTTTAACCTTGAAGGGTTAGTGTTTGGTATAATTGTTTCATCTGGACTACAGATATCATTTGAAATGCTCACCGCAACCATTATCATCTGGTGGAAGCTATAGTCTACTTCAACACCACCACCAAGCTGCAATACTTACGAGTAATCTATAATACTCCATTGTCATTACCCAATAGTTGACATTTGGGGGGAAAAGTGAGTTAACCACCACTTATCCACATGTCAGTAAAACATTCATAAACACCTTAAGCCAATGGTGAGGGTTAGTAGTTGGTATCAAAATGTTTATCTGGAAAAGAGTATCATACTCAGGGATGCCACTATATAGTTGTGTGGCAGAGGTCTAAATGGCCTTTAAATATATAAAGAAGGATTTTTACTTCTTTGTTAAGCAGTGATGGAAGAAGTTGTAGGATTGGTTCCTGAAGAACACCAATGTGTCTTTCCTTTCTGATTATAAACCAAATGGCATAAAGCAAGTCAACTTTTTCCTATGACCAGGTTCGCAGATAGAGTACATGCTAATTGATCAAGCAATGTACTTCCCTCCCCTCCTCCCCTGTTTATGCAATATTGAGCGATTTATATCACTGTATGATGCAAACAGACACATCAGAAGATAAGGTCAACCCAGGAGCAATCAATGTTTTGTAAATAAAGTCGGGAAATCAGGAAATGACACATACACATACCTACCTGAAGTATAGTGAAAGGGTGTTTTCGTTATTCTGATCCATGAAAGAACGTCGTACAAACTGTTATGCACAACAGTGAAAGAGTTGATAGCAACATTGCATTGATCACAGGTGCTCTTTTGATCAACATCAATATTTGAATAAGTATGCATCTGCTAAGGGATATTCATTGATGAAAAGTGTCATTTTTGAAGATTACAGTTCAAAACCAAAGGTTTACAAAAACAAGAGAAAAAATGAAAATAGAAACCTTAATCTAGGTATGCACTTTTAACTTTGTATCACTCTTTATAAAAAAAAAGAAGGAACATACTCTCTTTCGCATCTATATTAAAAGATCGTATCAGCGAATACCGCCTGTTAGGAAATGCTTCAATTCCTGTTTGAAAGTATGGTCAGATTTCCCGACATTGCTTCTTACATCACTTACATTTTAACCAGGGTTAGGAAATGTTTTGCAATAAGACACAGATTGTGTGATTTGTATTGACTAGTAAGCATAGCCTGTCGAAAGATACCAAGTCCATATTCTGATAGCTAAAATACTCCCATGACAATAGCCTGTGACAACACACAGAAACAAGGAGTTAGCCTCCGCTATTTTTCCCACAATTTCTGAATTATTGATTTGTGTGATTAATTTAATGATTTAATCTAAGATATGTCTCCATGATACAATGGACATGTGACTGGAACAACAGTCTTGGAACTTTGGTGTTTCAAGAGACTATAGCTTTCTCCGCCGGAATGGCATACCACAGCTTCTACATAGGTTTTCTGGTGGCCATACAGTGGTATTAATAAAATACATTTTGGTATGAGTGTAGGCAAACACTTGCTTCTACCATTGCATCAAATCATACAGAAGCTTGATATGCTTCAGTAGCATCAGTATTACCAAAATGTCAGCTTATAATTTCTGCTTGTGTAAATGAAAGCGATCAATTCATCAACACAGTAAGCGTAGCCACAGCAAAGTGGAGTAACATACCTCTTCTAGTTATGGATATAGCATCAGTTGAAACTGCTAAAGCATGCTGGCCAGTTGCTCTCTATTTCTGCAATCATTGTATCTCTCAAGAGGCAGCCACGCACACACACACACGCACACACAAACACACACACACATATATATATATATATATATATATATATATATATATATATATATATATATATATATATATATATATATATATATATACTTACAAATACCATCATTAGGGGACATCACCCAAAAATTCAACCATTAGGGGACATTATAAAATTGTCTTTTTGGGGGGCTCTTAATGTCTGTAGACTGTTGTATGTTTGCAAGTGAACCACATATTATGTTTGCAGAAGGTATGATACAACTAGGCTGACAATAGGCAAAATATACATGAAGGTCCCCTAAAGTACGTCCCCTAAGATACATGTGATTTGGGTCATGCAAAAAGCTTACCATAAGGGGACCTCGACTATATATACAATGTATATGTATATATATACATTGTATATATATATGTATCCACTGACAAATCCGATCATTAGGGGACCTTGAATACATATATACATATATTTACTAACAAATTGCATTATAAAGGGGACATATATACCAAAACAACAATTTGGGGAGGGGGGGGGGGTAGGTGGTCAGCTCTTCGAGTGTAGTGAGATTGACCTATCTGCACCAGTCGTGCGGTCGCGGGCGCCCTGTTTTCACACAACTTCGTGTGTCCCTCAATCCAAAAATTCACCTCTTGAATTGAGTCTTTCTGGGTGGTGTTTTACAGTATATGTTTACACATGTATATATATATAAATATATACAATATGATACATATATTGGACCCATATGTTTATGCAGGATTCGACATAAACACTCACCGCGGCTCATCTGCCGGGAAAAAGTGCTTACGAGCGCCGGGCAATCAGCTGCCGAGCTGGTTCGTTTGATCAGTGGAGGTTTCTTCCAATGATCATTGAAAAGAAGTCTGGCAAGTGCCCATGTAAACTTTTTGTGCAGACCGGACCCATTTTCAGCCATTTTCAGGCTCCTAAAGTACGTCCCCTAAGATACATGTGATTTGGGTCATGCAAAAAGCTTACCATTAGGGGACCTCGACTATATATACAATGTATATGTATATATATACATTGTATATATATATGTATCCACTGACAAATCCGATCATTAGGGGACCTTGAATACATATATACATATATTTACTAACTTTTTTTTTATTAATCCATATATTTACATTCATAAATGCATTAATCAAACAAATAGAAATTCAATAACAATATCCCCGAATTTGTGCCTAATATATTTCCATTTTATGTCATTTTTACTAATATTTCGTAGGTCCCCTAATGGTAAAAGTTTAAAAATTTCGATCACAAATTTCCACTATTTAACTGCGAAGTTATGGAAACGTGGAGACGCATATAAATCTTTATTCAATTATGTTCATTCTTAGTTATTCATTATAGGCTACAAAGTCCTGGTCTCCATGAAAACTGGTTAAGGACATTAGGGGACTTGGCTCTTGTACCATTAGGGGACCATGTCCCCTAACCCTACTCCAAATGTCCCCTAATGGTGGCATTCGTACTAATATATATATATATATATATATGTATATATCAATGTATATAGGGCCTGCTCTGACGGCCATGTTGTCTGAGGTGCCGCCACTGACTGTACGCTGTCGCTCACTACAGCCTGGGTTCGAATCCCGGCCTGGACATGTGAGAAAGTTGCCAGTGACTTTGGGCTAGGCGGCCTTTCGTGAAGGACAGCATGTCTATAAAGATAACCTGTTTGTAGAAATTGTGTTTATCAAAGTCACATTTGGTTATAGTGACCATTACATTAAGGTAGTTTTACTTTCTCAGTAGACATATAAAACAAGATGGAAAGATGGACCACCCGTCTACGAAGACCCTTCTAATATTCCCAGGGTTGGAAATAAGCATTAAACATATCAGTACAGACCACATATTTATGTAGATTAATTATCAATTTTAATCATCTTATTTATCATCTTGACAGAACGTTCGAATGTGATTTACAATTTAGTATAAACTAAATCTACACCATAAATAATGTTGGGCTCATGTTGGTAATAGTTGAATGGGTATAAAATTGATATGAATATCAAACAAAGCTCTGCTATAAGCCCAAACACATGTCTATAAAGAATAAAACCTGTTGATATGATCGCCTGTTAGCAAAAACTATATTTTCAAGATAACTTCCATATCACATTTTCTCCTTCTAGTGGGTTCTAGTGTATTTATATACTATTAGACAAATTATAGTAATTTGAAGGTCCTAAATGCAAATTTGTAGGTTTGGCATCAAGATTAAATTCTACCACATTCAGTGAAAGTTTGTTTTTTTCAATGATATATGTAGGGAGTAATACAGTAGCTTTCACTTGTAAGCATGGGCACAGAAGCCCAGAAGTCTATTCTATCACAAATTTGGTTGAAGTTAAATGAAAGTTCCGCTTTTAGATTTTTTTCTGTTATATTGCACATTTTTCATCCCTTAACTGTTCCACTACCAGCTGATTTAGTTGTTAATACTGTAGAACAACATATCATATGTATGCGTTTGCTTCATTAACAATAGCTTTAGATGTCAGAATTTGTGTAGTTAGATTAATTTAGAATACTGCAACTTGGTGACCATGTACAAATCAGGTTTAGATGACCCCTGATGATAACTATTGTTTCACAATTGTTGCCCAGGAAAACCTACTTGTAGACACCAATATCATGTTTCTAGCTGATCTGGATGCTTTAATATGCAGAAATATAGCTTTCAGTAGCGGCCATTTTGAATTCCAATATGGGCCCAGTTCAGTAAAACATCTTTATCCATCGAGTGTTCTGCATGCATTTGTTTCATTAACAATGGCTTTTGGGTCAAATGATGTGAAATAAGCATAATTCTGAGTACAGCAGCATGGTCACCATCTTAAAATCCAATTGAATGACATCTAATGATATCAGCATTTTCGGAATTGGGTTCTAAATTCCAGAAAACCTACTTGTACACATCATGATAGGGTTTCTAGCTAATCTAGATGCTTAAATATGAAGAAATATAGCTTTGGGTAGCGGCCATTTTGAATTTCAATATGGCCACCAGTTGCCATGGCAACCATCGTGAAAATGTATTCAGGTTACTAAGTCAGTAATAATCTGTGTCAATGCGAAGTAACATGGACCCAGTTCAGAATAAACATTTTTATTCCCTCAAGTGTTCCATTAACTTGACAGCTGCATCTATGTCTGAATAAGCAGGGTGTAGATTACTCTACGCATGTATTTGCCGTCACAGCTCTCTTCGGAAGGAGGTAGATAATTCCGTAAACAAGGAATGGCTGCCACTACACGTGTCTAGCCTAACTCACTGGCTTTTTGCCTAAATGTTCCGGATTTCTATGGTTTCCGTAAAACAATGCAGTGAAAACATGATTTGGGGGTGTTCCTCCGTTTAGATAGCGGTTTGAAAACGAAGCTTTAATGCCTTAAAAGAGGTACCTTGCTCGCTTCACCGTGAATTACGATGGCAGGAAACCGTGACCTAGACCACAGGCACAGGGGCTTGTATTGTTGAGTGCCACTTGCATGTACTGCGTGACGTAGTCACATTCGACATCCCTTATATAGTTGGTAATATAGGCCCCTGCGACCTAGACTAAGAAATATATTTTTAGTGAGACTTTGATTTGGTCTCTTTAGAGGGAAATCATGACTATAAGGGGTTGCAATCCTGGTACAATGAATTGTGCACAATGCTGGAATAGAATGCTGGTATGCAATCCTTCTAATTGGGATTATTGACTGTACGTGCAAATTCACTACTGAATTCAGTATGTTTGTAAGGTAATTAAATACAATCGATGCACATTCTCAAACAAACTTTAACCTTTGAAAAAATTAAGTGGATATTGTGTTGCTTTGGACATATTTAATACTTGATAGATACAGAGAAATACATAACCTTGATCCGCAACCCCATAGGTACTGCATGCTAGCCTCTACGGCATCTGCGCCTCGGGTTACGCGCTGTAGTCACGTGATCTGGACAATTCCACCACATATAAAACAGAGGCCCAAATAGTTTTTTATGGTATTCTCTACTTAAACCCAAGTTCCCACCGGTGCCAACCTTCATACAAGTAGTATGTTGCTGTTCAAACACCTCCTTATAGACACAAAATAGAAGGACTGGGGGTGTCCATCTTAGCCAGTTAATCGCCTCTAAGCAGGCTGTTGGTGCAACTAAGTCATTAGCAGTTACCTTACTGCTAATGACTAATAGTTTAACTCTGTTTTATACATGGTGGAATTGTCCTTTAATGTACATTATACAAGAGCCCTTATTGGTCTTTGTTCCCTCGTGACCTCACGCTAATGTCAGATCAGAGACCCCTTGTATGCCCAGCCCTTCACTAAAGCGCATATAGTAATTGGCCTCTCGTTACATATCCATTCTTTTCTTCATCTAAGCCTAAAAATAGAAGACTTAAATAATAAAAATAAAAATCATAACAGGAAAAAACTGACACTGAAAACAAAAATGAAACATTAAAGCAATACCAGGGCAATGTTTAAAACCGTAGTAAAAACCAAAAGCTATGAAATCTAGAAACAAAATTGTTCCTAACAATTACACCCACAGCCCCAACCCTACAGATGCAAATTGAACATGTTTTTGTTATTTTTTTCTTATTTTATCTCTTCCTATATATTGTTCAGGCCTAAAATACTGTTGTGCTATGTTGCTAGCATTTTTTCATCCAACATATAAGAATTATGGGGCAAAATCATGGAATTAAAGAAAGAAATGTTTGAATAAATGCTATGAGCCAGAATTGATGGGTTTAATTTTCACATAAAATTATCTACACCATCCATGAAATACCCCTGACAAGATGACTTATGGAAAAGGAGGGTTCACATGGTCAGTTTCAGGACTGCTTATGGATAATATTTGTAAAATGGGTCTTTTTTGGGCAGAATTTCATAAAAGTCATACAAATAAGCTACCCAATTGATACCATATTTGCCTATTCTTTATCATATTGTTTTAATAGCAAGGGAATACCTTTGATTCATAGATGAATGTTAACACATATGTTCTGAAAATTTGTCAAATCATCAAATTCAATCAATATGAAAATCACTGTGGGGCTACTGTGTACATCAGACTCTGCTCTTGAAGACTTCAAAACATTTTGGACCACTTATATTCCTAATTATCCCTGGTGGAGTTCCAGTGGAAGATGTAGGTAAGGTATCTTATAAGCATATATTTTTGGTTCCACACTCATCTTTTATTCAACACAATTTAATTATTTTAGATTGTATGAGGTCCTTTATGGGGCTTTCACTCCCTCGGCTACTAAGTATTGTAAGAGAGGCTGAATACAAGGTTCATTCCTCTTGGTGAATCTATTGCATGGGCAGGTGCTGAGTTTGGTAGGATTGGGTTTCATCTACTGCCAATATAAGGAAATTTGAGTTTTCAAAATATTTATACCCCATAGGATTGTTTTCCAACCCCCCAGAACCACATACAGGAGGAACTCTTTGAACACCTTCAACAAATTTTGCCAACTACTGGGCTCTTGGATTATAGGTATTGTTGTACTCTGATATCCTTTATTATGAATATCAAGTTCTATGTACCCACTAAATGTATCAAAATGATACATGACTATTTATGGATCCAGAATCATGAATTAAAATAAAACCATTATTCCCACACACTCCCACAAAGCCTTTTTTGCACAGCAGAAATCACAAGGTACCCTTATATGACTTAATGTGTCATAGGCATGCACAGATGCAAAAAGAAAATGCATGTAGTGGGATATTGAAATAGAATCAGGTCCATACAAAAAGCACTAATTCTAAAGTGTATATCCATAGTTAAGGTTATGACTGCATTTTATGAGAATAGAATATTATAAACAAATCAAAATTGTGTATCAAAATCCACATACATGTAGTATCATCAAAATTTTAAAACTTTCACTATGATCAAATTCCAAAAAAATGTTTTGGTACAGTTGATTAATTTCAGTGTAAGGTTATGTTTCAAGTGTGTGACTTATTTCTATATTCATTTATTTACTTAGTTTTATTTCATATTAAATAATAAAATTGTAATAGGTGCATCATCTGATGTCTGCATTTGTGTACCTGTAAATGCATCATGGACAATAGTTCACACAGCTACCAGTATTGTCTTGGGATGAAGGATAAGGGCTTTGATATCACAAACAAGGTAGCTAGTAAAACAATGATAACAAAGATAATAATAATAATAATAATAATAATAATAATAATAATAATAATAATAGTAATAATAATAATAATAATAATAATAATAATAATAATAATAATAATAATAATAATATACAATTATTCAAATAAGTTCAAAGTTTCACACTATTGTGCTTCCCAGAATATCTATAGAAGAAAGCAAATTCTAAATATTTGTAAATACAGATATGACTGCTGTTGATTATTTTCCTGTTTTCATAAAACTAAAACAACCACAATTCTAAAAATAATCATTTTGGACACTAAAATTCAAAATCCTTGGAAAGTTACCAACTGTTACTTTTTTAGGGAATATCCATCTATATCAATTAACAAATGCCTTGATGTTGATGACAATTCAATTTCAAGGTGAAAAATGTAATATCCATGCCACCACATTATATCTCTACCCAGGTGTGAGAAGTTAGCAGTGCTTAAGTGTCTCCAGTATGGGAACCAGAGGTTCTGTAAAATTGCTATAGTGCCTTCCCATCTCTTTAGTAAATAGCAGCATCAGGTGAAAATGTAAACAGTGCTGAAAACAGTTTGCTAAGCCTATCGGTCAAGCGGTCCATCAAAATGAGTAGTCTAGTGGTCCGCCAGAAAAATAAGCGGTCCATATCGCTATGAAAACCAAAATGGTAGCTAACAGCCATTTCACTGAACATTCATGGTTGATTGTGCTAAATTTATGAACCGTGACAGTCATAATCTAATGTAGAAGAAATGTGAAACTGGATGTAATGCTTACTATATTAATATGGCCAGAATATATAGCATACTTTCTGGGCAAGTAAACACAGACTTTTACCATTCCATTCAAATTTTTGGCAGGTGGGCTTCTATTTATTTTCACCACTGTGTAAAAAGTGTGAGTTTTGTAGTGTCTGTGACATTTGAAGTTAATGGTCATTTAATTGAGAAATAATAGACATACTTCAAAAGGATCAGTCTGAATGTTCATGTATCTTTATATTAGTGGCAATAAAATGTGAGGAAGACCAGGAATAATTTAGTAAGTGTATGTATGAGGGAACATTTACAATGTAGGAATAGTAGGATGGTCTTCAATTGTAATAAATGTTTGTAATGTCTTCTTGTCATAGCCCTAGGCTAATCATTTTTCTTAATTCTTTTTTTTTGCCTAAAAAAGGTTTTGGAAGCCTCAAAAAAGGTTTAATTCTTTATACATTTCAAAATGAAAATTATGCCAACTCAAAAATGAGTATCCAATGTTTCAGTTCTGAAAATGCTACCCAGTGAGATCTTTCCATTTTCCAGTTGCTGATCAGGATGACTACCCTTGGATGCATCTAAGATCAGCCACGGTAACTAACACTGAGCAAAAGATAAAGATCAGAAAGGCATTTCGTAATGAAATAATAGACTAGCAGCAAGTCCAGACTTTTCCATAAAGCACTTAGATGGGGATGTGACTGCAAAACATTCCTATTTTATATAATTTGGCAAACAACTTCATGATTCAATAACATTCTACCAAATTGAAGTTACCAGCAATAACTAATGACCTACCAAGAATAATCATTAATTTTTTTTAGCAAATTCACAATGCCAACTCTAGATCTCATCAGATTTTCTTGATATCTTTGACACTGAAGAAACAAAAGTTCAATTTAAATATTCTTCACACTTGCACATAATCCGAAAGCAATAAAATCCTGTTATTTTCTTTAAATACCTGCACCACATGCACTGATCATCAAATATCCTCAAATGACCATCCAATGGATAAGAATCCTGATATGTTTGGAGGGACATAGCTGTACAAATTAACATCTTTTTATCCATGTACTGATATCCTAGAGCTTGAGAATAAGTGCCCTCTTGGAATGCAGAATTACTATAAGAGCTTTGGTGAAGGGCAGGACTCATGGCAGGGGTCACTGATCTGGCATCAGCATGGGGTCACGAGGAAACAAGGACCAATCAGGGCTCTGGTATCATTTACATTACTGAGAAACCTGATCGCCAGCATGCGCAGTGCACAAATTTTGGGGTATTAATTGACACTGGTTGAGGCTAGCTTGTTCAGGGTGACCGGCTGGTTTTATATCCACTTGTGTTCATTTATCTAAGGTTGCAGAGAAAACAGGAAGACCAAGGGCTCTTCCAGCACTATACTTAACCATATACAATGCCACACTTCTGTATAATGGTTGGGGCAATCCACTTGAAAGGGTGTAGCAGAGACCCAAACATGAGGTTACGCACTTGAGAGTCGAGCATCTAACCACTGTTAGCACAGATGTTGTGTTGAGGAGAATAAAAATCCTGAATTCACAGAATAAGTAATATCTATTAACTACTGTTTCCAGTATGAGTACTTTTGTTTAACAATTAAAACCGCAGTATATATTATCAGCTTTTTATCCTTGTAAGGAGTCTGTGAGCAAGTGCCCTCTGGCAAGGCTCTGTAATGCACCAACCATTGAATCCCCGGGAGGGGGGGGGGGGGGGGGCGGGACAAGCGGTGATACTGCTCAGGAAAAAATCAATAAATAGCACTCATCCCCACTGGCAGGGACCAATTATGTGGCAGTATGCCCCACCCCTGGGGCATGCTCAACAAGAACACACAAGTTCCTAAGATTTCAACTTTTTATTTTGTGAAAATAAACCACAAAAATCTTAGCATTTACATCACAAATAACAAAACCTTCAGCAGTTATAAAAATAACATTTTAGACTTGGAGAAGACACCCTTCACATTACTTTTATTAAACACCTGACGTCCATTGTAATACCATTGTCAATGGAAAGTCTCTGAATTACAATTCAGTTTTAAAAGTATATCAACACTCTGTGTATTGCACTGCAGTACACTGGAAATGTTTATCTACAATAAAGTGATTGAAGAAAAAGTATTAACAAGTGTTGGGCATAGGGTCACAGAATGAGTTCAACAGATGGCTGCTTTTTTGAACTCCTTAAGTGAATGATTGCGTAGTCCAGGGCTTGAAATTACAATTTTTTCCAGGGAGCCCAGAGGGATCCCTGGATTTTTCCCAGGGAGCCCTTTGGGCTCCCTGGATTTTTTCGAGGGAGCCCAAATGAATTTCAGGGAGCCAATACTAACTAGGCCCAAATAATCAATTTTTATTTAAGAAAAGTTTTTTTTCTTTTTTTTGTGGTAAATCTTTCTGTACTAAGTCATTTTTCTCTTTAATTTCTTCTAAAACATTTCACCAGTTCAGGTATCCCAAACAATAAGCCCCCAGTGCACTCAAACTGTCAAACAGCCCAGGTTCTATTCATACAATCAAACAATTTCTTTTTATTTAAGAAATGTTTTTTTTCTTTTTTTGTGGTAAATATTTCTATACTAAGTCATTTTTCTCTTTATTTTCTTCTAAAACATTTCACCAGTTCAGGTAACTCAAACAATAAGCCCCCAATGCACGCAAACAGTCCAGGTTCTATTCATACAATGAGCTACCTGACATCAAGGCTGCTGATAGTGTGCAAAACCTCCAAAAACATTGCTATTTCATCGACTACAAGGACTGTCACTATAAACATGTGTCCACTGACTATTCTTTAAAGCACTTATGAACACATTACAGGTAGATAGGGCGCTATATCTTTTTTCAATTATTATTATTATTATCATATTTACCACGCCGTCCTGCTCCCACGTGTGTATGGCATGCCTTTTGCACATTTATTCAACATGTGCAAGGGACATACAACATATTAAAAAGGCATGCAAGGTTGAGGCACGATGTTGGAAAGAGGGGCTAGTTTTCTGAGTTTTAGTATCAACCTGAAAATTGGAGGCAAGATGGTAAAATGGATACAACCTTGGCCCCAAAATATCCTGTGGTTTTAAAATGAATATTTATGAGTTCAGATAGGTCATAGAATCGACGTCATCGCGAGTCAGAAGTAGCGTCTGCCTGTACCTGTTGCCTGTTTATCAACCAATAAGAACTGGCTAGATATTGCTAGTGGCCGACATTCGGGGTCAATGCCGGCCTGCACACACAAAGGTCCTTTCAAGAGATGACATAAGAGGGAGATGAGAGGTTAATGGTCATTTTAAGCAGCGCACTTCGACCGCAGTCACTTCACATATACGACTGTTCAACTTAAATCCTGGATATCCTACGTTCTGCCCTAGATCGTTTTGACAGAGGGTCAAGTTAAATTTCCTCAGTAGCGGGCTAGGATATCTCGTTGGGTGGCATATAATAATACAGCGCATCTCTTAAGTCTGACACATTACATTAAATCTGTATATATATATATATATATATATATATATATATATATATATATATATATATATATATATATATATATATATATATATATATAAATATATATATATATATATACATGTATATATATATATCATTTATATTGCTGTTAAACTTGGAAATTTCATATTTTAGAAGCGTAATTCTGTTGTCGGCCAAGAGCCCTTGCAGCTCGCGT
Organism: Maea johnstoni; assembly: GCA_963942565.1. NCBI lineage: Eukaryota > Metazoa > Annelida > Polychaeta > Spionida > Magelonidae > Maea > Maea johnstoni. Next base: position 30,226,345 of record OZ012686.1, read on the forward strand.
TTATTATGTACGAAATTACTACCGACTTAAAAGGAAGATCATATCTCTCTCTCTCTCTCTCTCTCTCTCTCTCTCTCTCTCTCTCTCTCTCTCTCTCTCTCTGTCTCTCTCTCTCTCTCTCTCTCTCTCTCTCTCTCTCTCTCTATATATATATATATATATATATATATGTATATATATCGATCTTTCTATCTATCTATTTATCTATCTATCTATCTATCTATCTATCTATCTATCTATATATATATATATATATATATATATATATATATATATATATATATATATATATATATATATATATATATATATATATATATGTATATATATATATATATACACACACACACACACACACACATATACATATATATATATATATATATATATATATATATATATATATATATATATATATATATATATATATATATATATATATATATATATTTATATATATATATATATATATATATATATATATATATATATATATATATATATATATATATATATATATATGTACATATATATATATATATATATATATATATATATATATATATATATATATATATATATATATATATATATATATATATATATATATATATATATATATATATGTATATATATA